>JAMZEH010000055.1:11592500-12192500 GCA_024699665.1 Ostrea denselamellosa | reverse complement strand
TTGTATCACAAAATCATCATTTTTGATATTGACATCAGAAAATTCAATCTGTTTTTTCATATATTTCTTGATATCAAAAAAGTGATATTTGATATCGGAAAACCATTTTGTGAGAAAATGTTCAGTAATTTGAAACATAAGAATTCCATTTTTGGCCGGGTCGCACAACGTGAATCTTGGGCGGGTGGTTGAATAGGCATCCTTGTATAAGGTACCTACTTGTGTAAGTAACTCCTCACTCATCTCTAGCTCACATTACTCAAACTATGTACAGTTGTTATGGACACATTGAAGATGTACATGTAACGTTTTGGAAATGCTCAGGCATTTTTTGAAAAATTTACATGTAGTTGAACTTTGTCATTTTTTCAGCATCTTTTGAATAGATGGTACCTACTTTGTGTAATCAACTCCTCTCACATCTTTATGCTGACTTTCTCCAAACATTGTACAGTTATTATGGAAACATTGAAGATGTGAATGTGACTTTTTGGAAGTGCTTGGACATTTTTCGAAAAATTTATGTGTAGTTGAACTTTGTCATTTTTTAAAGCATCTTTTAAATAGATGGTACCTACTTTGTGCAAACAACTCCTCTTACAGCTTTGACTTGGCATCCTTCAGACCTTGTGCAGTTGTTGTAGACACATTGAAGATGTGCAAGTAACTTTTTGAATTTGCTCAGACTTTTTAAAAGAAAAATTACATATAGTTGAACTTTGTCTTTTTCTCTGCATATTGTGGATAGATGGTACCTACAGTGTGTATTCAATACCTCTCACAGGTTTTCCAGTAGACATTCCTCAAAATTCAACATGTTAGCAAATGAGTGATACGACTGTCTCCATCAAAGATAACATATTTTAAAGCAACCTGGCCATTTCTATTCTTGAATTGATTTTTTGAGATCAGAAAATAATTTTTTGACATGAAAATATGTAGGATTTTGTGATACCAGAATTTCCAATATTTGATGTAACAAAATGATTTTTTTTATTTCAGAAAATTATATTCTGACATCATAAAATTATTTAAAATTTCAAATAACATTCTTTATCTCACATATACATGTATATCTGGTTTGTCATATATTATATAGGGTATAATTTGTCTAATAATACACATGTATACAAGTGTCCTCACATAGTAAATTTTAATTTGCATGTTACACTGAGGTACTTGAAGGCTTTAAAGGGGCATGGACACAATTTGAAATGAAAATCTTCAAAATTATTTTTCTATTTTTAATGTGTTCACTGCTTAACTAAGGTATTCAAAATGGTCAGCAAAAATTTGAATGTTAGTTGGCAAGTTAGAAGTGAGATACAGCACTCACAATTCTTTGTAATGTAAATAAGGTTTGTGCCATGTATTTGTTTACATATAGATTGCTTGATAGAAAATATCATGTTTAAAACAAAATGAGATGTGACAAACACTAGAAACTATTTAATTATATTGAGAATTAACTTGTAAATTGAAAAAAATCTGCTTTAAATAAAACCTTTACTAGTATATGTAACCTGTGTCAACAAAAGCATGACACAAGCCTTTTTAACAGAACAAAGAATTTTGAGCTCTGTATATCTTTTGTAACTTGACAACTGACATTCAAATTTTTGCTGACCATTAGAAATACCTTAATTAAGCATTGTAAACATTAAAAATGGAAAAATAGATTTTGAAAAATTTCAGCTCAAATTGTGTCCATGACCCTTTAAAACTTTGCAAAGGAATGTATAAGGGAACTACTAGCATAAGAATATGTAATTTGTAAAAATATTTTTGTATGCAAGCATCCCCATGTCATACTTTAAATGCATTAAAAATTTATCTAAAGTTTAAATATTTTTTAACCTTAAGTCTAACACTGCCACTAATGCCTTTTGATAGGTGATACAGTCAGCGACTGCCATGCAGAGATTATGGCAAGGAGAGCTTTCTTAAGGTATCTTGGTTTCCTTGCTGTAATCGAATGAGATTTTCACATATATGACTGGATCTGAGTTGAGGAAGTATTTCTCTTCTAGATATCTGTATACTGAGCTTACCGAAGCCTACAGTTGCAGAGTAAGCCAGATTTTTGATGCCCCTGACAGCACGTCCAACAAATGCCATCTGAAGCCTGACATCCATTTCCATTTTTTCTCCAGTCACACCCCATGTAAGAATAGCTAAAAACAAAATAGACAAATTTTTAGAAAATCTAGTATTAAGGTTTCCAGAAATTGATATTTGGAATCATATAAGGTTAGAAACAGAAAAAGACATTCATTTCAAAGGATTTTAAAAATAGATGTGAAGTTAGGAAGACATAGGTTCTATAACCAGTGTGAATTAGTAACCATTTTTCTCTCTCTGAAATTTGAGTTTTTTTATTTTTTTATTTTTTGAGTTTTGAAGAGGTACAAGGCTTTCCAAATTTTACTTGAAAATTTAAAAAGTTGAGGTCTGAGAGCCTGGAAAAACTGGGGTTACTAACAAATACTTGTTATGGAACTTTTTTCTCCCATTATACACTTGCAATTTTGTTTTGTGAATGTCTTTCCTTCTGCTGATGTCAGCTGTGTTGAAATACACATAAATTTACATTCAGTAGACACAAGTGTCATAGATAATCTGTTGAAGTTACATATACAAGGGAAAAAGTTTGGAGATTAAAACTTATGAACAACCTATTAGAATCCTCCTCCTAAGTTTAATAACATTTTAGTAAAACCTAAAAACGGACAACTGCATCTAAGTGATGAAACAAAGTTGATAATGGGAGAACAGCACTTATTTACTTCCACTATGAAAAGTTAAGATAGTACAGTATAAGCATATTATACTGTCTTTTTTTAAGGTGGTGATGCTTCAATATTTCCCAAAGATGTATTGACTGAGGAGGCAGAAGTAGACTGGGACTCCTTTTGTTGGCAGTATGGCAGAAAGAGAAAGTCAGACACTGAGAGTGACACAGTAGTCAAATGTCTTAAACAAGACAATGTAGAGAGTTGTTCCATGAGTCAAAGCTGCAGGACAGAGTCCAAAAACCCTCTCAATTTAACACAGACAGATAAAGATGTTGCCCCCAATAAATCAAAAGAGAAAACTGAAGGCATCTTAGGACCCAGTGGTTTGCATACAGATTCAGAGCAAAGTGTGAAGTTTTATAAGCATTCTATCCAATCAGGATGTCCAAAACGGAGTGAGCAGTCACAGTGTAATAATTGTGAGGATAAATGCACAAAGGGAGACAACCAGTGCTCGAAAATAAAAAATCGACTCCCACAACCAGACATTTTTAGGACTGGGGCAAAACCTGTTGCTGGAGGAGGGGAGGACCCCCATGGAGTGGGGGCAGAGTACCATTCTGTAGGGCTGTTCAGAATCAAACCTGGCAGGGGGGAAAGGACACTCTCCATGAGCTGTAGTGACAAAATGGCAAAATGGAGTGTACTGGGATGTCAAGGGTCATTACTTTGCCACTTTCTTCAACAGCCAGTGTATTTTTCCTCCATTGTAATTGGCAGGTAGACAATCACTTTTTAGCATTTTTGTAGTGTTGATTTTTTACACTCTTGAAAGTGACAACTCCTTTTCAATCATATAACTAAATGTTTGATAGATGTCCATTCAGCAAGGAAGCTGTAACTAGAGCAGTAATAGAGAGATCAGAGGACATTAAAGATCTTCCAGGAAGCTTTCACATCATGAGGCCTGTCATCATACAGTCTGATATGGTCTTCATAGATGGAAAAATTAGTATGGGGAAAAAATCTAAAGGAAAAGTTATTCCTTCCTCTACAGGTCAGTCCAAACTCAAACTACACTGAACCATTTCACCATGACTTTCACATTACTTCTGTATAACATGTATAATTAAGACAATTTGACTACAACTTGGGAAATTCATGGCCAGTTTCTTTTTGAGAAGTGAGACTTAACATGGGTTTTTGACACTACATCTATAATCTATAATAATTTTCCTGTTCAGCATATCCAAGCTAAATCCTCATATTCAGCAGCAGTATAAAACAAGATGTCTTTTTTAAAAACACAAATGTTCCCAAAAGTGTCCATACTGTTGAGAGACTTTATATGATAAGTTGTGTCTTGTATGTATCTATTTTAGACCCACCCTAGAGTCAGGACTCTGGGGTTGCAAAATTCACAACTCAATACATCACTTTCTGCTCTTCCTAAATATGCATTTAGTTTTCATATAATGTCAACAAAATTAAGGAAGTCTTTCAAATGATAATACATTTAATCACTATGACCATGTTGGGCCCACCCTGGTACCAGAACCCCTACCCCTGGGTTTATGAAATTTACAATTCTGATAAAGGGTTACCGGCTCTTTCCAAATATCCATTCAGTTTCAATTTCATATCTATAGCATTAAAGATGCATTAAATGTTATTACAGATGTGCAGTTGTAGAAATTTTTGAAAATGGGTAAATTTTAGCCACACCCCCTAAGGGCCTGAGAGTGCAGGAGTTCTGAAGTTGACAATTTATGTTCTCCTTCTCTCAAACCAATTTTGAAAAGAATCGTAAGGGTGGTTATAAGAAGTTAAAAATGTTCATTTGTAATCATTGACCATTTTGGATTCAACCTGGTACAAAAACCCCTATCCCTTGGATCGTGCAATTTTCAATTCTTATATAGGGATACCTCTCCTTCTTAATATCAATGGCATTAAAGATGTTTTACACATAGACATTATATACCAAGTTCAGCACCACTCTGGAATAAGAACCCTACCCAGGGGATCAAAATTTACAATTTTGGTAGGGGCCTTCCTGCTCTACATTACTATGCATTTATTTTTTCTGACAGATGTATGATCATAGAGAAAAAGGCATGACAATTTAAGTTCTTCTTGTCCCAAAAATATTTCACACCCAAATTTGAAAAGAATTGGAAGGGTAGTTATCAAGAAGTTAAAATTGTTTATTGTTAATGCACAATGAATGGCACATATACCAATAGCAATAGGTCATCCAAGTGACTCAGGTTATGTAAAAATAGCAAATTAAATGATAGTCCTTAAATGATGTGAAAATTAAAAGTGTAAATTTAAAAGAATGTAAAGAAAGGAACACTTCTATGTAAATATATCATTGACCTATAGGGCTGGTATTGGTTTCAGTCTTTACAAAAAGCTTATTGATTTCTGTTCCGGTTGATGATTTTAGGCCACATGTGTGTAGTTATTTGTTTCTCATGCATCGCTTTAGTTCTAGTCAATACATGTAACTTGTAGAGATAGAACAATTTCACAGTCGTTATCAGAGCAGCATGAACTGTGGATGCATTTTTAGTTTCTTATCATGAAATTTCATTTCATATTTCTCGGTTTACTTTTAACTGATCCAACCCTACTCTTTTCTAATCTATGAACCTTCCTTCTGCATTTCTGGCATAAAATATTGCCAGTGCACACATTTTTCCTGAGGAATGAACTGCATCTACTCTGCAGTATCTTTCCCACAACAGTACTATATCCCAGTGATGTTCTTGAAAGGCAAACACAGCAATTTTTGCTTGGCAGGATTTTTTTCGTGACTCTCGTATCGAGTAACAGAGTAAATGATTTTTGTCCTCGAACAAAGTGTGCTTACACTGAGGTATAATTCCGGTTGATTGCTTTTAGTTGCAGAGAATTTATGATCTGCATTCTCATAAATGTCAAGAGCAAACATGCATTTAAGGAAGAAAATTAAGTAAAATACAAAAGCCTGTATACAAAAAAATTAAAATCGTGTTTATACAGGCAAACATTTTAAAACAGTAAAAGTGTGCCAACAGGTAGATTCAAACCAGTACACTAAAAATGTTGATTGTGAGTGTCTGCGGTCTAACGATCTGAGCTATACCAACTATAAATGTAAACAGCATAAACATGAACCATGATGATAAAAATAGGTTTTCGCATTTTTTGTAGGTTTTTTTATGCAAATTTCGACCCAAGGGCAGAGTTGCCCCTAAACAAATCCTATTTCAAATTATTCCTTGGATCAAAAGCTACCAAAATACCATAGTTTTTATTAGGGACAGGCCTGCCCTGAAGGACTTCTAGGCCAAAATTGATGCAGTAATAAGCGTTTTTACTGAGAAAATGCTGTTTTAGTCAACTTTGAAGGTTAATTAAAAAATTGCTATTATGAAATTTTAGGTTCAAAATGCAAATTTGAAAAATGTAGAAATATATGTATGGTAGAAAATAACATGAACATTGATTTTCAAAAGTGAATTTTACTGAGAAATCATATTCCTATAGGTCAATTTTTTGGATATTCTGAATACATCCTTTCTCTAAGGAAATATAAGAATTATTAGGGTTGTGTACAGTACCCACAAATTCAAATCCTTCATGTAATGTTAAAAGTTTTTCACCATTTCTTTAAGAAAAATGATCCCATGAAACAATCATTTCATTCAGATTTTACATGATTTCATTCACTGTCTTTTAGCCATAATATGGTATGACTCCATGGAAAAAACAGAAGTTATCAATGAGGGTAGACCACAGGGCTTAACAAAGAAAGACTGCATAAATAACCCACAGAAATCAAGGTTTGATGTGTGTATGCAAAGTAACAAAGAAAAACGCACAAAATAGGCAGACTGTTGTAGTGAAGAAAAGGATATTACAATGCAATTTTCAGATCACAAGTAATAACTAGTGGAACTATATTTAGGAACAGGAATTTTGCTTCCTAGATCGATACAAAAGTGGGATTTTTATGGTTCCAAATTCACTATTGATGTGCTCTACTGTGTGAACTAACAAATGTATTGTAGTAGTAGACAGTCAAGAAATCTCTGTTAAATGCTGTAATTGTGGGATTTTCCTTTCACAACACCACAGTAAATTATTTGCAAAATCATGAGCCATTCCAAATGTCAGATTCAGTTGAGATTTAACACAATACCCAAGATCATAATATTTATCTGTTTTGTTTCAGGAGTAGGATATGCAGAAGAGAGTTATTCAATTGCTTTATGAGACTTATGAAGTCTGTTCAGGTCAAGAATCTTCCTCACTTAAAAAATCGGTAAAATTCCTATTTCTATTTTATTCCTATAAATTTCTACCATGAATTACTGGATCTCTGTTACAAGACCCTTCACTGAACAGATGGTAAAAACAACACCAGAAAAAGCGTTGTTATTATTCTTATCATTACTGGTTCATTATTGAACCTCCTCCATTCATCAGCAGATGCACCGTCAAGTTTACATGTACTTAGCATGTTTTCAGGACAGTTGCACAGCATGCTATTTTGCAGCTCTGTTTTTTTTTTCCTTAGTGGCATCACCAACAGTGCCAGTTACTTTGACTGCAAGATGGCCTCAGACGATTATCAAAAGACATGGCAGAAACTCAAAGCACACTACAATTCTTGGAGCGAGAAACCAATCCAGTTGTTGAAATTCCACTCTGATGTTAGATAGGAATAAACAATGTAACGATTTGTATTGAACCGGAATAAACAATGTAATGATTTGTATTGAACCATTTTCATAACAGTGTGGTGGTATCCCAAAAGTGCTTCTTTGGTACACACTATGTCATGATACAACACCTTGGATTTATTTCAGGACTACAGGGAAATTGTACTAGTACAAGACAAATCAAGAAATGTAAATTTTCGCATGGAAAGGGAGAACAATGTATATATACATGGCCTGCTATTGTGCTATTCCTGGACAATGTCCCTATATAGCTGACCACAGACCTTCCCTTTGTCACTACCTCTCTATCTCATAATTGTTAATATATCCTTGTATAGTAATACTTCTGCAAGTTTGAAATGCAAAACAACAAGGTACATGTCACCCTACTTTTATTGAAAAATGTGTTTACATAAATATGGCAGGATTTATCTGTGATGTTGAATAATAATAATAAAAAAGATTTGTATATCAAACTGAGACACTCCCAAATGTGGCGTCCTGGTGAATGGGATCAAATGAAAGGTCAGATTACAAAATGGCTGACTAGTTTCTCTGGCATTGTGGATGAGATTTGACAGATGATGACAATTATTGCCCACTGCCCCTAACAACAAACAGCTAAATGTTGAACTAAAGATTTTCTCCCAACTATTAAAATACTTATTATTACACTGAACAAACTCTAATCAAGCTTATTAATTTATAGTTATTGCAAATTTCTTGAAAGCACCATAACATATCTGCTATTATAAACAGTAAGTTAGATTTCTTTAAATAATACTGCATCGATAGGTGATTACTACATCAATAGCAATATTCACACATATAATACATCACACCTGCCCTTGTTTATACAATCAACAACATAACAAAATAGCATAAAATCTGAAATAAATAAAATTTGTTCATTTTACATATTGATTTTGTTCAATCTCTAACAGTAAACTGATTTAAAAAAAAAAAAAAATCTGCACCACAATATATCTTTAACTTTCTTATGATAAAGTGCATTTCAATAATTGAGAAATGTATAAAATACATATATCACATTCACTGAAACTAAATTTAAGAAATATAAAATAATCAATCTCTGAGATTCATTAACAAAAAGCTTGAGTATAGCTATAGAATTAACAAGTACAATAGTATTGGGCAATACATACATGTACATGCATAAAGAGATGTGTAAAAAGGGTCACCTTGTAGGATTCCTTCAACTTAATAAAAATCTATCACAGATATTCATTCACCTTATCAAACCACACTACATCTTCAAACCACATCACCAAACCTACAATTGGTCAACACTGGGTGATGAGTATATGTAATATGCAAATAAAAAAAGCAGAGGTTTTAAAATTCTCAACGTTACAATAGCCCAAACAGTTATATTTTCTGTTTTTGAAAATCTTAAAATCTCCTGCTTTTTACTCATGTAAAATATAAACAATTGATGGTACTATAAAAATAATACACTTTGGAAACAGAATTTCATTATCAACAGTAGAGTAACCTCCCTTTTACCCTGTGTCTGGTAAAAAAAAAAAAGGGGGGGGAAGGAAAAATAAAAAAATGTAATGGAAGATATATTGTGTATGAATCTCTTTATGAATCACTTGATGTGATACAAGTTTTGAATAAAAATGAGGGACTTCTGACATGAGAGAATTGAAAGACTTGGATGAACGGGAAACCTCCATCTACAGACAGCCAATGTGGGCTAAATCCTTCACACAATTAAAATAACCAAACAGCATTCATATATAGGAATTACAGATAGGTAGTAAATACATAAATAAACAGAAAGTCAGTTCAATGGTCACTGTGAATGGTCTAAAATAAAATCCAACAAACATTTCATTTCACACTCTAAGTTTATACGTGATTGATACCTAATACCTTATACTAAATGGGACCAAATGTAGATATATCTAGTACATGTCTCTTCATACTGATGGAATTTTACGATTAGTTTTAAACAAGTGATCATTTGGTGTAATCTCCATGCACTGGCTGTTTGACCTGGAGCCCTTTGACTCTTTACAGAGAAAGTCCACTACACAGCATCTGAGAAGGAATTTACCATATCCAATTCATCAGAATTCAATCCACTTTTCAGAGTTCGTCGCACTACAAATAAAAAAAATCATCTCTGAATCTGACATGTACCAACATTGTACATTACATAAAAGATGACAAACAGACTATGCATATACACTATTTTGAATTGTCTCCTTGGTGCATTAATGATACATGTATATTCAGACACAAATATTACATGCATTTCAATCCAATACATACATATATACAAGTAAATTATTAGGTGATACATTATTTCCACATCATATCTATTTTAAAATTTAATTCAAAAAATTATATTTATGCCATTGGTAGTGTAGTGACAAGCAATGACAATGCTTATTACAAGACAAATTGTGAATGTTAATAGCATATCTTGATACAATTCATTGGTGCCCTAAATGCATGGTATAATTAACAATCTATCTCGGAAAACAACACTGTCAGAAAGCTAAGTCAATCAATACAATCTCAAGGCCAAATATAGATAAAACTATAAAATTTAATGCTCAACAAACATTTCAAATCTACTGAAATTTACTTTTATGAAGTATTTCTAACAAAATGCACAACTAATTGCTAGCAAAACCTAATAATCACTCTCTTATCAATACATGTTCCTTCATGCTGTCATTCTGATTAATTCACATCAATACTGATATTAGCCTATCTTATGTACTTATCATATTTGTCATCTTCGTGAACACTACATATTTAATCTGAATTGTATTCCCTTTCATTCAAATTTTATTCAAGTTGTAGATTTTAATGTTGTGCAGATGTTTACGAGTGATGTGATCAGAAACTAGAGATAGTGAATCATTACATGCATGTGTAAACAGTGATCTTTTATCTAATTTACACAAGAGCACTCTTGGATTTTATAGAACACATTCCAACTTTTGACACTACATTGCAAATATCTACCAGTGTCTGTATCCCAAACTTCAGTCCACCCTAAAATTGTTTTTTTTTTAACATAAAATAGTATTGAACTCCATCTGTTTCCTGTTCAAAATAATACTTTGTTATCAAAATGCAAGCACCATCACCTATGTTTTTGAAGAATTATGTTTTTTATCTTACCAGCTTCATTTGAGATTTATCTGATTTCCTACAGAAACAGAGATACTGTACTATTAATAAGGTAATTTCAGGCTCAATTGTTAAAGGTGGGCTTGATTCAAGAGGCATGACATTTAGGTAAAAAAAATGGCTCTAACGGAAATCAAAGAATGTTTTAATGCTTTCAGATACCACAGTGTAAATCTTTGCTGTTGAAACTTTCCTACGTACATGTAAAACTAGAAACTCAAAACACAAAAAATACCTTGTCAGATATTTTTCTACTGTTTTCTGCAATTATAGTACACCTACAGTGAAGTGACAAGAATTTAATGCTGTATACAAACAAATACAACTACAGAGTGGAAGTCGCACTAGTTTACTGAAAGCATCAATACATTTGAAATAACGGAACACAAAAACTTGTTCAAACTGAGCACGAGCAGACTGATGGCAATGACATGTCTAGACAGATTACCTAGGTGTGATCAGTCTCACTGTCCCAAACTGAAATAGAGCCCATGACAAATACACATTACTGAGGGATGATGCACAGTGATCATAATGGCCAATGCAGCCCTAATAATGGACATGATTGTGTACTCGGACGTACAACTTGTGTATAATAATTTTTCATAATGAATGTACCAGAATTTTCTGCAGCATTCATATTTCACAATTACATTTTGTTGATATAGAAGTTTATTATTTTGCTAAGAAGATGCTGCATGTTCTCTCTTGTTATATGAAAGGGGAATAGATTAAATGGACATGATAAAAGATTAGTAGATTCTACCACAAACAGTACTGTCTGGTCTCTCTATGCAGAGACATGTATTTAATATTTACATTTCCAATATTTTTTGCCTATGATATCTTCACAATTTGTATTGATAACCATATCCTTATGATGCATTTGTAAACAATGCATATAAGAATCGTGATTTAATTTAAACATAATTTAGTATGTATAATACAATACATGTAGGATTAGGCAGTAAGCAGAGTCTATAGAAGTCTTCTGTTATTAATCTTGATAAATGTAGATATACTTTATCTATTCTAATGGCTGGGAATTCCAAAAAGAAATGAAAGTAAAATGTAAATATAAGAAATAAATTTCATTCTTGAAAATACATGAGGGAAGGAACTGCAAAGCTTGACACTGGCATATTTTTCATGAAGTGCTAACATGCTTCATGAAGTATACCAGCATGAAGCATTGCAGTTCATACCCTCATGTACTTTCTAAAACTGAAATTCGTTTCTTTAATATGTCTCTGCTCTATGTGATACTCATCTTCTACTAATCTCATCAACATCATGCAGTTTTTCAGTCACCCTTCTATCTTGCTATATGCATAAAGTGCAGCTTAAATTCAGTTTCGATATGCTTTTCTTGGATAAAAAGGAATTAGAACAAAGTATTAATTGCAAATGTACACCACATTTATCTCACTTGTACAAGACTCCCATTTATCATTTATTAAAAAGACACATTTCTCTCTCTCTTTTTTTTTTTCTTGTAAAAGGCATGTTTGTCTATGACATATGTGAGATAACATTAATAGAAAAGCTCTTCTCTGAAGCTATCAAAATTCTGAAAAGTTAAAATTCCTGCTCCTGATTACACATACAAAATTTTTAAACAAAAGTGTTTGATTACTACTAATCCTCCTCCTTCAATGTGCGAGTTCGGTACATATTGCTATTAACAATTTCGGCCATCAAACCACTCCAATCAGCTGTGTTGAACAAAATTGATTCGGAGGTATTAAAACATGTCATTTACAGTTAAGGCAAAAATTAAATAGTCAACAACAAAAAAAAAAAGGTCAATAATTGATCTTAATTTGAAGTTTCAATGGGAAAACTAACAGGCAAGAAAATGCTGTGTTTTAAGTTTCATTCAGAGTCAATCCTATAATTCAATGCAATAAAACAAGTAAAATCTGGTCAATGGATAATTTTAAGTCCTACTTCATCTTCCATGACACCTGTTTCAAAATGGCCAAAAAAAGAGTTCACTGATAATGGAAAAATATTAGATAAAGACTTCAACAGCATAATCATGAAGATGAAGAGTACTTTTTTGAACACTGCACTCCAAGCCTGTCTGACCTCATAACTTAAGTCAGGAGCCAAAGGGGCAATCTTTACCTGAGTAGGACACTTAATACATATCTAAAAGTCTGGGGTCTAAAACTGGAACGGCTGTAATTACAGAGCAATATTCATCAGGATATTCAGTACCTCATCCTCATGCAGACTTCCACAATTATGTTACAAGTATTTACAGGTGTACATCAGATAAATTAAAATCTACAATTTTACAATTATACTAAATTCAAACTAATTAATGGATGGTTCTAGAAATTGATGAGGTGTGTATGATACATACAAGATTTTCTGTGTCGGCTAGCCCGTTTCCTTTCCCTGGGAGCTCGACTTGGTGCTGCTGTCGCTGTTCTCACACAGGCCTCTAAGATTTCATCATCTCCAGTATCATACATCTCAGAGTCGGTTGTTACACAACCTCTTGATGATGATGAAAACTTGGAATCAACTAAAAAGAAAGACATCATATTTTCCACCCACAAAATATCTGAATTCGGAGTGTTGAATTTTTTAAAATTTGTAACTGTCTCCAACTGCGTAATATCTGATATTTCCATTAATTTTGTAAACAGTTATTGCTTGAAATAAAACCGCAGTAATAAGTGAATCTTGATACACATCTACACTCAAAAGACAAAAAAAGTTTTAGCTTACGTGGTCCTGATCTTCGACTGCGACCTTTCACCCCCATTAGACCCCTTTCATCACAACTGGTATACCCATTGGACAGAAGTTTGTGCAAGTTAGCCTGGTCCTCACTCATGTTCCCATCATCTTTAGACCGACTCCGTGAGAAGTTGGCCGTCTGTAAATTGTTGTACATGAAACAAATCAACTAGCAATAAAAATTTTGATTTAAGGGTTTTCTAAATATGAATTTTAAAGTCACTAAATACAAATAAGTTACTTAATGTTTGAATATTATCACTGTATTTACACATCAACAACTCACATCAACAATCATTTTCCCCCTTGTCTTCTTTCTTTCTCTCTGATTTGCCTTCTTTGCCAGTTGCTGCACAACTTTCTCCCTTGTTGTTCTGTATTCCAGTGCAAATTCACTCACAATTTTACAGAATGAGTTCACTTTCATATCTTTAGCAAAATGTACAGGAATTCCCATATATAGGAGCAGTTTGTGATAACGATTGATCACACGTTTGAACACAATTTCTAAAATCATAATCCGCTGTGCTGCATCAGCCAGGAACTCTGATAACCTATTAACAGTTATAACAATTTTATTCAAGTTAAACAAGTATTCAGACCTTATTGTACACAGAGTTCAAACAGTTTAATGAAACATTTCCATTTACAATCAATCCTTCTTTTCAGGACATGATTCCTAAAGAATAAACAAATTTTATAATCTGTTCCACTAGAATATATCTTTTTAAGGTGGCTCACTACACCTTGATAGAGTTCTTCAAATCAGCACGAAATTATTCAATCATGAAAGATGATAACATACAATAAGTATATGTGAAAAAAGTGGAAAATATGCAATTTTGGATTAAAAAACATGATTTTCAAATATTTATTTTGGTAAATATGAACAAAAGCCTCTGGTGAATTTGAACTCGGGGGGATCTGTGGTTCACCAGTCCCATGCTTTGGCCACAGTGCTATTAGGATATACAACCAAATCGATCAATACGAACAATTTCAAGAAACATTTAAATCATCATTTTGTGACAATGATAACAGGATAAGCCTTGGTGTAGTGAACTTACTTTGACTTGAGGTTGGAAGTTGAGCCACCCTCATGTTTAGCTATTGCACGCAAATGATCCCAAGACATTTTACAGTCAGTCTCTAACTTGTCCAGCTTGTGTTGCAACTCATCCCAATCCACCTTAAAGACAGAAATTAGAAATTGTTACAACAAGCATGTATTTAATGATTGTGAGCCAATTAACTAACAGCTTGAATGGACAGTGTTTTAATTAATACAAAAGAAAAAAGAAGAAGACATTTAAAAAAATCCTGCATGCTTATATTAAGCCTTTGAGATTGAAGACATCATTTTACATCTGCCTGATTGTCTCTTTATGCACATCTTTAACATACTCTTACAAGAGCCTTGGTTAATGTCCCTAAGCTCCATAAATAAAATATAATGAAAATAAAAAATATAATATATACATGATAACCACTAAACCTCTAGCTGGCTGCAGTAATCCTTAACCATGGTCTTAACTTTCAAACTAAACAATTGGGTTCTTCCTACTTCTTATGTTTTGAGATTGTAAAGTTCTTGGTGTGTTTACTTACACACGACAAGTGAGCCAGTGCTCGTATCCTGGAGAATGGCGTCTCCAGCCCCCCCCCCCCGAACAGTGAGACATTGCTCCTCATCTCAGAGATTGCCTTGTTCTGGGAGTGGTTACTTAAACTAGAACAGCTTGTCAGTGCTATTCATCTAAGATTGTCTTGTTTGGGTATTGGTTAATTACACTAAAACAGCTAGTCTTTGAGATTGTCTTGTTTGGGGAGTGGTTACTTACACCAGAACAGCCAGCTAGTGCTATTCATCTCTAAGATTACCATGTCTGGGAATGGTTACTTACCCTAGAACAGCGAGCCAGTGCTCCTATCTCTGAGTAAAGGTCTGTTGTGTCTGGGAATTGTTCAATTATAATGGCACACAAATGATGCAGTAAGGAGTGTTTGTGAACAGTGTCTTTAACTTCTGGAATTCTAGCCAAGTATTCGATACTGAATCCCCTGGCCTGAAAATGTAGGAATATGCATTCAGACAAAGGTAACAGGAAAACATTTGTATCGAACTGAATTTTATTACCCTTGCACCATAAAATAACTCACCTGAGCACCATTCAGGAAATTTCCAATTGTTAATATCACAGACAGGATACATTTAAATGTTTTGTTCTTTCTTAACTCATCAATGCCTTTCTTCAAGTCACAGAGAGGGTCAGATATTTCCTAATAAACAAATATACTCGAACATTTTATAAATACAAAAACATATATTTAAACAAAATTATTTTCCATTATTAGTATCAACAGCCTATGACAGATTCATGTGTTGTAACATGCAATTCAGTTACCTGTCGTGCAGTAATTAGGTACAGTACTTACTGTTTCTATGGTTTCATAGTCAAGCTTGAAGAGCCAGAGTGAGAGTCGAGCCTGCAACTCACTGATGGAAGACAGTGTGAGAAGAAACTGCTCAGCAGTTCCTAGAGGGATGTCAGGATTAGCCATCTGGGCTTCCAGAATGTTTGTCTTCTCATCTGCTGTTGGAATCATTCCAGTCAATATTTTCTACAAGAAACCAAAAGTGCTTTTGTGTAAAGTAAACATATGCATCTTAGGGCTGTAACCTGTATGCATATTTGGCAACTGTGTTCCAGGGACGATGTGTTGCCTATGGGTACAATACCTTTTAAGTTAAATTCAGGTGCTACTGACCTTAACAGAAAATAGGGCATATCAAGAATAAAAAAACCTAATTTCTTTCTTCATGGATATTTAACTGAAAACTAAATATTTCATAGACTACCTGGTAACCTTTGATGAGTTAAATCAATCCAAAATATCATAAGGTTTTATGGAATAGATTGGTGTAGGGAGTGTATCTAATGCTGATAAACATTTGTTCCACATTATTATGATAGAATGAAATGAAAAAAGTACATGCCAAATGTTTTAACTAAATTTTTTAAAGAGATTCTTAATAAAAGAGATTCTGATCATATTTTAGTTTAATATTAACCACCTACTATACTGTACAAGTACAGTCAACTTCAGAAAAAAAATTATCTTGTGCTGGGCTAAAATTCTAGCCCCTTGCAAAATATATTCTAAATGTATCATTTAATATTATACAAAATCTGTCATGATATATTCCTACTGACATTAAACAATACTATACTGCACAAAACAATGTAATTTTATTTAAATAAGTTGACAAGTTGCCATAGCAACCACATTTTGATTACATGCCCAGGTTTTGCTGAGCTAAAAAATTCCAAGCAGGCTTGTCGCCTTTAATGATTCCTAAACCTTAACAATTCCTAAATGGTTTTATGATTTTATACAAATATGCCAAAAATGCAAGTACTATCTCCATAAACATTACCTCACTGCCTTCTCCAATCCAACGTATCAATATTATCTACTAAATACACATATCAATACATCTCATTTAACATATCAATATTACTGATTTAACATAACAATATTACTGAATTAATGCATCATTATTACCTCAATGCCTTCTCTGTTCATTATGGCATTATCCATTTTCAAGATGGCAGCCTTGATTGTGCGAGGCGGAGGGAGCACCGTCAGACCAATGTTAATGGCGTTCGATCGCTTAGCGTCTAACACCGTTATCTCTTTCTTCCCTGTTGCTTCCTGACGCTGCAATTCAATTGTGCGACAATGCAATAAAACTCTTCTTTATCAACGAAATTTGTTTATCATCCAAAAAACAAATCTGTTTACTGTTTTAAAATCTACAACGCTTTCAATCATACAGCATATGATGACATGGCAATTCACTTTTGCTTTATATGATACAAAGACATTTTTGAACTAATGAATTATTGTGATATTTTTTTTATGGAAAATATAGACAAAAATAAATAATGATTAATGCTAGATTATGAGAATTATCTTCAAAACTGTGATCATAGGAGTGCTTTGCATTAATGTTAGAACATTTAGTTTTAGGTATTTCAGCATCTATACAAGACAAAGTGTTCAGGACTGAGAATACCGGTAGTTACTGTGCTCTATATCAGAGAAGGCAAGGTTCTTAACTGGAATATTATACATTATAATGGTTGAAGTAAACTATACTTGACTGATTATTATTATTGGCAGTATTAATGTGTTGAATAATACAAATGTTGAGAATACAAGCTGAGGAGCAAGCTAATGTGGAGAATACAAAATAAGGTGCATTTCCATGATAACATTTGAAAACGTTAGTAGAAAAATTTATTGAAACAGGTCAGAAAGAAGCAAAATGAGACTAATGAAGTATATTTGTACAGCATGAGCAGAGTACATGCATTTAAGAGTACATGTCAGGTAGACAATAAAGGGGCAAGTCACAGTGAAAACTGAAGGAAAGGAATATTTCCTGTGAAAGGATTCCAACACCTAATGGTAGTGCTGTTTCGTGAAATATTGAAACATACTGGCTGTATTAATGAAAAGGGTCTATAATATGGTATATTACAAGAACAATTATATTAGAATTCTATTTATTTCTCCTTTGTTCTTACCACATCCTGTTTGTGTTTTTACAAACACGGCAATATACATGCACAAATAGCCAATCAACATTTAGAACCACGGAATGTGTGTCAGCGATGAGTTAGCACAGCATGAAATAGAAAGACAATAAATCCAACATCAGTGCATGTCAAAATACAAAGCTTCACACTGCGGTGACATGTGTCCCTATTCTTCAAATGTCAGCTTTATATTTCTCATTTTGATATATACAGATGAAACATTATCAACAACACTAACCATTGAATTAAAGTTCAAATATTAATAGTCTACAATATTAGTAAACAACATCTAATATATATGCACAATTTCTTTTTCTTTCAATGAAAATCTATACAATGTAATATTAAACTTTTATTCTGTTACAATATTTTATCATTAGCAATTCCTTTCTGATTCATTAAATTCTACCTCATAACAGTATGTGGTTAATGCAGAATAACAAAAGATTGAACAGTGCTGCTTCACTAACACCTCTATAAAACTGACCTTTTTGTTCATTTCACTACTCCTCGTCTCAAACAGATGCTCTAATTTATCTGGGTCCACCTTCACATTCAAAATGTCTTTCCAGATTGTTTCTCCTTTGGTAGAAGGATGGGGTGCCTCTGGTTGAACAGTCCTCCAATGGAGTTTTATTGTCTTTTTCACTTTCTTCAGAGTTGACCCCGGAGGTGGAGGGAGATTTACCTTTGGCATATCAAGTCTAGGGGATCCTCCAGGGGAAGGAACACCAGGGGGAGGAGGAGGAGGAGGAGGAGCTCCAAAAGGTGCAGGAGGGGGTGGCGGGGGAATTCCTCCCATTAGTGGTGGAGGGGGTGGGGGCACCATCCCTGGCATCCCTGGGGGTGGTGGAGGACCTAACGCTGGATTAAATGCCACTTTTGGAGGAGAAAACACATCCTCATCCTCAGAGTCCTTGAGATCAGTGAAATCAAGATCTTTGATTTTCAAAGGTCTGTGTAACTTCTGTAATAACTTATCCCACTGAATATCACTTTCTGTCTTTTTAACTTCAACAGGCTGAGGTGGTTCTGGCTTTTTCACAGTTTGTTGTTGAAGACCCTCTTTGGCACGGCTGATTAATCCTGACTTATCTCCAGTTGGTGCCTGCTTTTCTTTGGACTCGGGTAAACCTGACCCACTGGAGAATTTGTCAATATGTTCTTTGAACTTGTTATCTTGCTCTTCAAATGCCTCCATAGGTTTGGGAGGTATTAAAGAATTTCCCTTGAGTCCTTGTTCCAAAGTCTCTTTCCTCTGAGTGAGGCTGGTGTCTCCACGTATGGAAGGGTGACGTTTGAGAACCCCTGGCTCTGGGGCTTCCTCCTCATTTTCTTTCTCCTTCTGTTTCTTCATGTACATCAGCCATCGACTGTTACTGGACATGTCTTGTGGCATCCCGTTCTCCTCATTCATACCGTTTTCACTCTGATGGAGTCTGTCATTGATTTCATTGTTACTTGATTCTAGATTGTGTTGTTGACTATGAGATGCTTCATCATTACTGTTGTAACCTGATTCTTTAGAGATAGTGTCTTCTGGTTTCTGCAACTGTAAGATAGGTTTCTGTTGTCCTTTTCTTTTGTCGTGAACTACAATTATATAACTTGAAGTCAATATGTAGAATACTATTAAAAAAAAACCCCAAAAACAATAAAACAGTTTTCACAAATATTGAAATAAATGATGTGTATACAGGGCCATTGCTGCTCCACATTTATGACAAATAAATCCAGTACAGATCTGAAATATCAGTTACTGCATGCTGATCATGGTATTTGTATACATATATCGTGCAGAATCAGAATTAACTTTGCATGCTAATTATACCAGATATACATTACTGAGATACAGTGTATTAGCAAATGTATGTACTGTGATTTATGACCATTGCTATTATTTAATAATATGAAAAATAAATATAGTGTACACACAGACATTTCAGTAATAACTGTTCTTGACAAAGCCCGATACACCACAAACCTCCATTTTTGCAGTTAGAGTGATCTGCCCACGAATCCAGAACTATAATTATGCTGGTTATTTAAAAAAGCTTAATACTTCTATACATTTATCACATTTTCTAACAACCTTCAAACAGTGCTAAATCTTGTTGGAGCCTGTTTATTCATGATTGTGAAATGAAGTTTTGAAGGATTTCTCAAAAACAAGCACTAATACTTTTTGGTTGCATATTTCCGTATGTAATCAATGACTCATCAATCATGTGTTTTCTACCAAAAGCAATATTTCCAGTGTATCAGGCCTTCTTGATAAGTGAATATAAAATAAATTTGGTTAAATACAAAAAAATTTTGTCTTGCAAGATGAAGTTCTAACTACACTGTACTGAAGATGACTACTTTTCAAATGACATGTCTACTACATCTAATCTGTCTACTTTTTCTGTGCTCTTACCCCGTGAATGATCATTTGTTTCTACATCACTGAGTGAACTCAGTGAGGAGTATTTAGACTCAATCTCCACAGTATGAGAGTTACTATCACATGACCCTGTGCTGGAAGTGCTGGCAACCGAAGCACGGTCATTGTCATGATAACGGTCAGAGACACGTTGCCGTGCTCGCTCCATTTCCTGTTCCTTAAGAAATGAACGCTGGCGTTCTCTACGTTGCTGTCGACTTCTTGGTGTATCTGTTGGATTGACATGCGTTGTTAGTAGGTCAGAGTTCACAGCAAAGAAATCAAACTGAGGCCAAAAATTCCAAAAACAATCCAAATCTTTAATTAAAAAATTAAAATCTTTCCATGCCACCTATAGCTGTGCAGGGCAGAAATTTGTTGATTATACTGAATTTTACAACATCTTTGTTCCATAACCTATATGAAAATATATACACACTCCGGACTAGCAGAACACATTTTACCGGGATTGAGGAATGAGAATGAGCTAAAATACATTTCTACGCTTGCAAGACAAAGGGCAATATATAATGTATTTGTGATAGAGAGTACAATGGGTGCTATATTTCTGGGGTAATACATTTTTCTGCTCTGCCTCAAATTAACTGAAAGCAAGAATAAAAGGATGAAAGCAAAGTTTATCAAAAATCCTATTTTCTGTTTGAATTTGCAAATGATAAGTGTTTGATACATTAGATTCCAAATGAAATTTCTAAATTCTTTTATCTTTAATTTTATCTTCAGTTTTCGTGTCAGAGGATTTTTTTCTGTGACATTATCAAACAGTTTACAGAAAACAGGAATAGTGCATATATTAAATTAAAACAGTTGTCCTGCCATCTTTGAGTTTTTCCAAGACTAAAGATGACAAGCGTGAAGAACACTTGGAAAGCTGTGACAACCCTATATTTACTTACTAGTGTTGACTTCATATGCTGGGTCTAAAAACAGACATTCACAAAATGAACCATGCATATATATTGATCAACTAAAAACAAAAAGATGACACATAATCTCTAGTTTTTATCAAAACTGAAAATAAGGGGAGGATTGTGACACTGTAGTATAGAAGTCATAGAGAAAGGTTACAATTCTACAACATCCATTCCCTGAAAACCAACACAGCAAACCTCACACTTACAAGAAGACTGACGACATTTGGATTCCTTGGATTCTAGATTTGCTGTTCCGTTCACCTGGTTCTCTTTTGGGGAGAACAGTTTATCTGGAGGTTGATCATCTTCTATATTTTGCTGTTGTTCCTCAAACTTTCTCATTCTACTCTGTTGATCTGGCAACTGGTCATGTTGTTCGTGTTCTTCTGGAACCAGCTGACATCGTCTACATGATTCAGACAAGAAGATCAATAATGGATACTAAACTCTCCAATGCAAGTGACTGATTCATCATTTACTTTTGGTTTAATTATATAATTATTATACTAGATATCATTAAATTTTTCAGGAGACAAAATACTAACTCTTTCTGTTTTTCTTTTCGGAGTTTATACTCTTCAGCAGGATGGAGTTCTGGTACACTTCTGGATTTAGACATTTTGCTGGGACCTGTTCCTAAAGAAAATCGACGACTTTTTCTACCCATTTCTCCCTCTGACTTGATTCTTGGTGTTCTCCTGAAAAGAGAAATCAATATCCCAGTTACCAACATCCTCTTGATATTGACTAAAGTCCAGCTTTTATTTGTGCCTACTTCTCTTCCTGAATCTCTGATGGGAGAAGTGTTGGTGAGAATTAAAATTTACTTGTGAGTCAACATATTACTTATCTGTATACAAAATAACATCTTCACATATTTGTGACAAAGGAATGTTTGCCGAACTTCTCACATCTTTAATATTTAAAGTACCATTCATTCAAATGTAACACAAAACACTAAGAACATGATAAATTACTTCTGTCACTGAATGACACTTATAACAGTATTTAAAATGGAGACAATAGGAGGTACAGTACCTCAGGTTTTCCATCTGTGACTGATCTCCATCTTCTTCCCCATCTTCTGACTTCAATGCAGCCTGCAATATTTGGTGTATATATTCATTACATTTGCTGGCAAACGTTTTATGCAGCCATATCACTAGCTCACTTCATATACAGTATATCCCATCAGTAATTTCAATTTTGGTTTCTCTTTTGCTAAAATAATTACCTCATAAATCTGAAATTGTGCTAAGAGGTCAAGATCAGCACCGTTTCTGTTCATATGTCTCTGAGTTACTCTTTCCATGCCAAGTTCCTCAAAAGCATCAGTGACATCATAAAAGGTGTCCTGGTCTGGGATGGCATTCAGAACCTAAGAAAAATATGAATATCACTGTCAAAACTCTCTTTGATGAAGTGGTCTGATGATGTACACATTACAAATTTCTACACAAATTCAGGTGAATTGCTGTAAGTTTTAATTTATTTTTTTTTCATCATGTTTTACAATTGTTTTCATCTTTCTCAAATATTATAATATATATGTTTGCTCTACTGACCTTGTTGACTAGGGTCATGGCATAGGTCAGAAGTTCTGTGTCTCCTCCCTCCTTTTCATCCAGGATGCCCATGATATTGGACCAAAGCTTTACACCTGATAATAACACAGATCACATCAAATATTACATGTATTAACATCTTTAAAAGGCAAGATGGCATTTTCTGAGAACAGTTTGGATTTGCTTCAAATTGTCCTTGAGTTGTCTTTCTTGATCCTCTATCACAGAAATCGAGTGATATTATATCAGACAAAATGAAAGTTATAATAAAAAAAAAACCAAAAGTACTTGATATACACTTTCATAAAAATGTCAGGTAAAATTTGGCATCAAACAATACCTAATGTCATGCTTGAATTGAGTAATTTTTCAAATACCTGGGGACAAATAAAATGAAACTTGATACTTTTATCAGCATCATGTCAAATCAACATATCCTAATTTCTTTTGTAAGATTCTTGATAAAAATCTTAATCTGTAGCCTGGTTTCAATGGGCCATGAAATTGACCTAGGGGTCAAACACAGATGTTGTATATGAAGTAGTTGTGCGAGTTATTCTGTGGCACACTAACAGGGAACTTGAGATGATTTTAACTCGGTTAGCATGCAAGCTTGTAGTGTCAGCAAACCATGCTAATTCATTTTGTACTTTTAAGATGGCAGTTGATGTATTTGATATATTTCCCACAGAAATTTCAAAGTATTTGATATTCCTTATAATTAAATAAACCAGAAGTCATAATAAGGATGCACTGAATAATCAATACAAGATCAAATTATTCATGGAGATGCACTAAGGACGCAATACACTGTCCAATGTGTTTACTTGTTTGAACATATGCACATTGCAGTGGATGAAACAGACAGTTGATATTTATGGTACTAATAAGAATGTGAATGACATTTCCCAGGAAATAACAACTCTCTTAATAATAAACACACCATCTTAGAGAAAATCAAAGGTTATATAAAGATCCATAGCATTTTTATCTCTAGGACTCTTCAGTGGATTATTTGAAACACGTTTATAGCAGGATAAGAACTCCCCTCATTAAGTGGAGCTAATCTGAAACAAAAACAAGTACATCCAATTGGTCATTTTTCTCACACTCTCCATTATAGATTTTACCTCTTTTGGTATCCACTGCTTTGACTGCCGAGATAAAGATTTCTGTATTGGACTCGGTATATTCCACAAACACCAGCAATAGCTTCAGTGATGTCTTCACAACCAGACGAAACTGAAAGTGTTCATCATCAGAAGTGTAATATTCTTTTGTCTGACATTATCACACTTTGAAACTCTTATTCCTTTGTGTAACAGCAAGAATTTTCTCAGAAACAAATCAATACTGGCATCAAATATAAAGATTAAGCTCTAGAACAAAAGGGAAAATGAAGCTCTTATATGTCTATAAGACCTAGGACTAATACTAATCAAATTTTGAATGGAGGGTGTACCTTTTAAATGTGATGAAGTTGCAAGGAATTTTCTATTTTTGTTTGTGGTTTAACTATATTTCTGTTCACACTTGAAAACTGCCCGCACAGAGACATATCCAACTACACATACTCTGACTATAACTGAGTAACACTTTTGTATTTCCTGAACCCAAGTCTGTGTAAATTACTTCAAACGTTTTGTTCTCCTCACATCACACCACAAGTATGCAACAAACAGCACTGAATCAAATGATCAAAGCACTGGGCAGGGAAATCCATGATTTTCTCAAAAGTTCTAATAATGACATATCATAGTAACATTTCGCTGAATTTCTATAGGTTTTATCTATGTAACAATGACATTACATTGTATATATTTTATACAGTTTTAATGAATAGTAAAATAAAGGATTAACAAATCAATTAATTTTTCTTAAATTTCATGGGAAAAGGAAATGAAAATGGTGATAAATTCATTCATCATATTCTTAAAAAAAAATTTTATGGTGCAATATGAAGAGATGATTCTGTAAACTTGAGGAATATATACAGAACTAACTCTACATTCCATGGTTTGGATATTCTTTTCTTGTAAGAATAAACTCTTGATCATACCTTGGACGCCAGTAGTGAGTACAACCATTGAATGGTAGCTGGGTGGTTTATGACGCCATTCATACCATCTACGTACAACATTACTTGTCCCAGAGCTAAAATTGCAAAGAGTATAAATATATGCTGAAACAGATCTACCAAAATTAAGAGACATAAATATTACTAACATATATTTTTTTTTCATTTACAGAACAGTATACTTCACTGATATTTAGTCTGTAAATTGATTAATTGCAGTTACTTTGCTGGTTAATTATGACAGGTTGAGAAATAAAACAAGCTATCAAGTTTGTGTAGTTTTTGTAATGAATTCATATCTTCATCAGACAGTCATATTTTTTCCCTACTGAGTAAGACCTATTTCCTTCTTACAGGTGACGAAACATCACAGTCTGAAATCTACCTTCACAGTGTACAAATCAAATCTCTTACAATAACAATCATACTCAATCTTATAGCTCTTTACAGAGAATTAGGAGTATAGTAATTGTGTCTATTCCACATTCAGGTGTCTAAGAGTACTCTTTTTATCAAGATGTCAATATTGATAATCATCACTTCAAAGACCTAAACATACAAGACATGTTTACTGTCATTAAGTACTTTAATCTAGGTCATGATTTTAGACTAGTTTTGTATTTTGTTTGAATCACAATGAATAGTAATCTGTAAATGTGGCTAAGAGGAGAAATCTTTGTCTGATATTCTAAACATTATTTGGGTCGATTTAAAGACTAACAAAGCAGACTTCATTACAAAGGAACGGGCTGTAGTCCCGAGTAAATAGCTAACAATCACCCCCAATAAAAGTACTTAGTTTACTCATATTTCTTCTGTAATTTCAACATTTAATTCAACCCCCTTGCAGATACTTGTGCATAAAATCAACATGGAAAATTCCTAATATAAACTCATAAATTCCTTTCATCTCCATTGTTACTGTTTGTGTTCCTTCTGTGCAATATTTGCATATTAGACTGCTCTTTAAAGTGTCTACCATTTAACTCTCTCTGTGTGGGATTTGCTTCACATTCCTATTGTGATGCATCCCCTACTACTAATTCTTCAGGTAAATACATTTAGCAGGTGACAACAAATGTTTTGTGATGGAATTGACAAATATTATCTAAATTTAAGGTGATATCCGTTTTGTACAGGTTACAGTCCTTTATAAAGAAAAAAAAAACAAAACAAAACAAAAGCCATTGACTAAGTTTCTAGAATTTTTTACCTCTACATTTCTCCACATCAGTTATCTGTGTACATGTTTATAATGCCAACTTGCACTCTGTAGCAGAGGCTATTTTTGATCATACATAGCAGCTACATTTGCATTGATTTAATTGATCGCTATACAAGTATGAGTAAGATGAAATACTTAGCACGGCTGGAGTATTTTGTGAAGCTTTTTTACCTCTAAGTATGTAGTTCTGATAATTCTGGTCTGCCTCAGATCCAACCTTGATGAGGCAATCCAGACCATCGTTGTTAACAAATTCATGGACCAAGTCTTTGTCATCCTACAACACACAAACACCGATTAGTACAATTACATGCATAAAAAGTAGGTGTTTGTTTATTGCAGAATCAAACAAACAGACATGTAAGCAGTTTTACCTGAAATATCTGTTTTAATGAAAATAGTGCACGTCTCAACTCTCTCCCATGAGAATTCAAAAGTTTTTCTACAAATATAAAGAAATAATAACTTTTATGTGCTGCATCAGCAATTCTAATTGCCTGAAAGCAACAGAATAAGTTAATTTCATGGCATTATTGCAAACACATTGAGTAATAATGAATTTATGTGGATGGAAATATAACCATTTTTTTCTTCAAAAAACTCAGTATACATTTATAAAGAGAATTGATGAAATGATTTTAAATGCAGGAATTAACTGGAGATTTCTATCAAGAGGTAGGTATCAGGTCAGGATTACAGATAAATCCACTCTGTTGGCACTGGCTTAAGTCTGATCATTTGTAAAGGAAGTGACTCACAACATCTATACGTATATTTTGTAATCTTTATTACACTGTATATCACTACACCTGCACACTTATTAAACTGCTTTCCGACTGATATTATCCTTCAGAACAGGTTATTTAAAAAACACTGACGTAATGTGCATGTGAAATACATACTGTATTAAATTGAGCATATCAAAAAAGTGAAAAGTTATTCTGTGTTTTCTTGCACTGTACAGCAATTTAAACATTTCAGGATGATCTCAGCCATTATCTATAAGAGTGTGGACATAAGCTATGGTAAAGATAACACTAATATCTATCCCCCACTTCAACATCACCAAGTACACACACAGGTATATTAAACCGGTATAATACAATGTGTGGAAATATACAAGTACCCACAAATCACTGGGGGACTAATGCTTCTAAGTGGTATCACCACCTTTTTCACAGACTTAAGTGCCCTCCGATTTCTTATAACAAGAAAGTCTTGTCACCTTATAAGTACCAATCAGGACAGCATCCATCAATGATCAAAGATTTCTCTACATTATCTTACACATTTGCCATGAGACCAGGTGACTTGAACTGCTGGATAAACATTGAACCCCTTCTTAAATTGAATACACAACAAGTTATTGGTAAACCTCAGCACTGATTTCATCCCCTCCTTATCCTGTCTTAAGATGATAACAAGTAAATGGATATATTATATAAACAGTCTGTTACAAATATTGATGAATCTTGACCTTGTCAAGACCTCACAAGTCCTGACCACAAACCAAGTTAAATGAACTGCCAATATTCTTGACATATGTCCCATTCTACAGACAATACTAATGCTCAAGAGATTAGACCACAGAGTCTAAATATGATAATCAGCAAGCCATGAAAAACCTTCAAAATTCTTTAAATTTGTCTTATTCAATATTAAAATTAGTGTAGAGTGTTTCTTTTTTTTTTTAATCATTAGGTGTTTGCAATGCACTCCTTTGTTCACAGCATGTCACATTCACTGCTGAAAGGATTGCATGCCCAGTGTTTATTTTATCACCTCTGTCAAACACATGAGAAACTGTTCTTTTTCTACATGACTACCTTCTAGCATATACTTGATATACTAGCTTTGAGGCTGAATTCTGTCATAATCTCACAAACTGGTGACAAACTGGCTGGATAATGCGTAAATGACCCACATTTGTGTAGCCAAAGGAGAAATAACTCTGGTGTAGGTGGTCACCTCCCTTGGAAAGATATTTTATTTTGCAAATACATATATACCTCAGGACATGTCAGCATTTTTTCCTTTACAGGTGTTAATATTTCCATTTTAACCTAATTTAGTCTCAAATATTACCTCAGATGAGGATGTTTTTATGCTTGAAAATGTTTCCAATTAACTTGAGAAAAAAATATCCCAAAATTCTAATTAGTTGATGTCACTGATTTTAAACCTGATCAAAATAATCACAGGCATTACATTTCTATTCTTAATCTATGCTTTATCACTGTGTAGACAGAAGATTAAGTTTATGGGACTTTTCATTCAATAAACATTTAGTTACCTGCCTGAACTTGAAAGAGCAAGTCAGATTACTTACCTAATAGTAGAACATAAGAAATTCTTTTTGATACAGCATCCTTTTCCTCAGAGACATTATTGTGGGAATCCTTAAGGTCCCTTATTGGGATTCTACAATTCTGGGGACCCTTATCAATACACTCCTTTAGAACATCAGCGAAACTTTTTGATTCATCAATCTCCTTACTGCAAGAATCATTACAAGTCATGTCCGAATCCTTGGTGTGAACCTCTTTTATGGTTTTTGACTCCTTGAAATCCTTAGAAACCTTAAAAACTGAATTTTCTGAGACATCCTCTCTTTTACTGGCTGCCTTGGAGTCTACAGTCACCATAGGGACTTCATCTATGGTTCTGCCATCCTTGAAGACATGACAGTTTGTCATCTTAACATCATTGCTTTCCCAATCTTTTCCCTTTTTAACAGTGTTGTAACCAAGCAAAGCTGTAGAATTCTCAGGAATATTGTCTCCCTTTTCAAGCCCTTTGTTACCCCTAGTTAATGGGGAAACCATGAATACACCAAGTTCAGTTGGCATCTTACCCTGAACCTGGGGGTAACCCATGAGGCAAAACATGGTCAAATATGCTCAAGTTTCATTCTCTGAAACCTTAAAAATCCTTTTTCACATCAAATAGAAGTATATCCAGAACTGACAAGAACAAAGATACAGAAAGTTGAGGGAAACTCAGAATAAATTTGCACTTTCAATGTCACCTTGATGTCTAATTTTAGTATATACCCCAGGTAACAAAAGACATTCATATTCTTATTACCAACACAAGTACCATTTCATATCTGACACAGAGGAAGGAGGTCCAAACTGATTTAAATTTACAGCATGCAACAGAGATGGGTTTTTATATATATAGTATAGGTCAAGGGGCACAGTCAGGTAGTAAAGATTTAGTAGTTTGTTTTTTTATATCAGTTATGTTGATGTAACTAATCGCAGAACTTCCTGTATTTCTGCTAATGATGGAAACAGCCAGGTGCAATATAACCTCTTGAGTTGATAGAGGATGTACAATTTTGATTAAAATACAAAAAGTTAATTACTCAAAGAAAATTACTATCAGATAAGGTTTATTAACATCTAACACTAATTTCTACATTTCAGTCACAGCAACAAAACAAAATATGATATTGTAATTATTGGAAAATAACAATTCAGATATTACATAGAAATTCAAATGCATGTATGCACATTAAATCAACATCATCAGAATTTTGTGTGGACCTTGCTTTGTGCATTAGAAAATATCTGTTTACTCTAGGAAAATGTAAATCTTCAAAGAAATTCAATGATCATTTCATGAAACTTGGAATTAGTTTTTGCTTTAGATCATTGTGTGGGAGAAACTTTGCAGGCTCCAACAGGAAGTTACAGAGATTGCTTATCGGTGTTTCGTCAGTAGGGTGTCTTCATATGATACCAGATTTCTTATCTTCAAGGTTTATATCTTTGAAAGCTTCTTCCAAGAGTTTACAATGTGTACAAAAATAAAATATTTTGCTGATATATTTCATCAGTTTTGGGGTTATTTTTAACATAGAACTGCTTCTGTAATGAATCAATGTTTCTTTCTTCAATGGACTTAAAATTTAGTTCACGTCATCATTTCATTCAGATAAAGATATAAATATAAAACCATTCTGTAAAGCTATTGGTATAACAGTTTTGTTATTCTCTATGTAAACTGTCAACTGTAATTTCACCATTTCGGCTGAAGGATATCCTAACATGCCAAATTGAAGATTTATAAGGTGGGTAACAAAGCAGAAAATTAGATTACATCTGGCAAATGGTTCTGTCTGTGTTTTCTTTACAACACACACTGACTAGTGTATCTAACAAAAGTCGACATAAGGGTTTCCAGTAATCCCACTCTTCAGTGTCAGTGTCTTTATTCATGGGAATTTTAAAAGTATAAAAGTACCATCTAAAGAAATTAATCTGACCACAATAAACAGGTGTCAAAAACAACAGGAATCTTCTGAAAGAAGAACTGCCATTTCTTTCAAAATTTTGATTTAATCAACGAGCCAAATTTCAGAGCAAATTGCCCTGCACAAAGGTACGCACCTCAGAAATAACTTTTCTTCCAGGTGTATGTGCAAGGGTGGCAGACATTTTAGAGAGGTTGATGCCAGTGAAGTAAATAAATTATATAAGATATGGGATAGAAGCCAAAAGAGTTGTTGAAAAGTTCCTAGGCAAAGCAAATATAAGAGGGAAACCTTCCTACTTATTATTCATATAAATGTCAAATAAAAAAATATACTGTAAAATAAGGAAAAATAGGGTCGCTTAATGACAACATAGAAATGCACCTTGTGCATGTATTGGGTAATTGACAATAACAGAAAACACTAGAATGAATGAACTTGTGAGGAAACTGTAACAGGATAAATCTGCCAAATACATCCTTCACCAAGAGAAATATGAAAATTTCAGACACGAACCAGGATTTCTTCAACATCTAATTATCTCAAGCATTTACTACAACATGTATCATATCAAAATAAAAGATATACCCACCGATCACTGCGTGCACTCGGACTGTTAGCTGTGTCCTCAGTATCAAGGCATTTTTCCTCCTGCAAAAATAATAAAAATATTCCTGTTAGTATCAATATAATTGCTAGGAATTACTGTGTATCATTTTAGGATATAGCGATTCTGAAGTACAAGGTTAAATTGCCCCATTCTCCACAAATCCCCCCCCCCCCCCCCCCCCCCAAGTCCATCACTCAGGATGAGCACATTTAAAAAAAAAAAAAAAGTAAACTTTATGTATGTTCTCATTTAGGAAATATGCCATATCTGATTGTTGATATTTTCTGATATCAAAGATGGATACAGCACACAATTCAATATCATCCATCCTTGTCACAGAAAAATTCTCAATTAAAATTTGTTAACTAAGCAATCACCTATTGAAGCATTGAACTCCTACAAATAAATATTGAAGTCATATCAAACCCATTGTGTAAAATGCTTACTTTGTAAATAAAATACTTTAAATGTTTAGCATTTACAAGTCTGGACTACAGGTACTCCAATCTATTGACTAACTATTCAATTAAGGAAGTCTTCTTCAAATGAAAATAAATGCCTTTTTAAGAGGAGTTGTTGAAATTTAAAAGAATTAAATGGATTGTAAAACATGGTGTTTGAAGAATGTGTCAGTGTTGGAGATAAATATCTTTACCGTTGATGGACAGGACAGAGATTTTAACAACATTGTGACAATGTGTAAATGCATCTATAAAATAAATCTTAGAATGTGGGTGGTTTTTACACTTCTAACTATTCCTCAAAACTGGTTTAACTGGAATGAGAATGACAAATCCTTATACCGATAATGTTTATTTAAACTTAAAAGTGTTTCTAAAAACAAACACCCCCCCCCCCTCAAAAAAAACAACTATAATGCTGTTCACTTGATTTCAAAGTCCTGAAATGTTGTTGCTGGGCTTGACAAATATATTTTAAGGAAGGCATTTGTGTCTTGTTTACTTTTAGTTATATAGTTATAAAAAAATCTATTTGCTTTGTCAAGACAGTTACGCAAATTGTCAACTATGTAGGCGGCAAGTTGACCAAGTGAATCCTCAAAATGATTCAACTGTTTATAAATGCATATACATACACCCAATTCAAAGTCTTTAAAAACTTGCACAATGGACACAATTTCATATTAAATATCCAGTCAACCACATGTTCTCCATTCTAAATACCTATAGACCACATATATTAATGGTATACATCTTTTCCCTTAAAAATGTCAGCTACTGAATAGACATGCAGTGACTGATATACTGTAAATGAAAATAATGGTGAATGATCATCTACTATCGTAACATGACAATTATCAACAAATCATAGACTACACGTTCACAGTAGACTGTCTTATGCCATATTTTGAATGTGGCTATAAATTACAATAAATCTATAGGGGAAACATCATATATATCCTTTTCTACCTAAGTGCAAAATTAATGTTGTATACAATTATGATAATTCCAGTAATGTTACGTTTCATATTAAACATTTATATGATGTGCACTTTCCTGCCAGATAATTGATCATGCAGGTTGTCTCTCTGTATGCAAATGAATGTGTCCAGATTCATGGCATTGCATGATTACAGGTAAACATACATGTCTACTACATTTCCTGACTGGGAAAATACGTACCTCAAAGTGCTGAAACGTCTTCTGGGAAAAAACAATATGCAGGGAAATAAGGATAAATCAATGAAACAGAAAGTAATTTCCATACTATGGGCAAAAAATACTACCTCAAGTACATGATAAATCTTAAATATGTGTATGTGTTTTGCCTAGATATATTTAATATTTCATTGAATATGCAATCAAACTTTTCACCAGACACCTGCCCAAAATATGGACATTCCATGTATATCTACAATCTAAACTGTTAGACTCCTAGTTTTTGGAAAACTGCCTTCAATTCAGCCAGCAAGTGTATGTAAAGAATTCATGGATATGTCCTGTATATAACACTGCTAACACCGTAGATGTGAAACCTTTCAACAAAATACTTCCAACTTGTCAAACAACCACTCTCAAATTATATACAGCTCTCTCTTGAATTCTTATACCCATATTGAAAATGCCAGCTTACAATGTCAGACTTCTGAATTAGTAGCATGTATCTTTAAAAGTAACACATTGCACTTGTTTACTTTTTTGAAAATTCTACACGTATACATTTTTTTTTTTTAATTTTTTAATGCTACTGATTTCTTTAAATCTCTTACTTAAAAATAGGATTATCCTTCCCTGTAAGATGAAACTGGAGCCAGTATTTTCCCTTAAATTATGTCATTTTGTGTTTGATGTTTTGAAGGTATTCAACCACGGAAGCAGTTATACTGATAAAAAAAGATCTTGTTTCAAAGCAGAACCTTCCATCAAATCCCGGCACTAAGATCCCAAGGCCAGAAAGCAGACTGCTGGCAAATCACTAGGATCAGATATAAAACTGATACAGAAACATGGGGCATGAAAAAAAAATACAGCATGTGACCTTGAAAATGAAGTTAAAAGCTATCATTTTTTCAGTAGCCACTCCAGTTTTTCCAAGGAACACATGTGTTGACTGTGATTAAACATGGCAATTATACATGGTCCTAACACATGAACTATACAAGTTAAATATCACCCCCTCCCCCATCTATTGCAGTACTACTTAACAAAGTTTTAGGGTTATGACAGACAGACAGATAGACAATGTGCAAAGTAAACCCAAGGTGCCATGCTGTTTTGCAGGCAGCACAGTACCAATTTTCACACTTTTCAGTAGTGTTCTGGGTGAACACTGGGCCAACATCAGCTTTGCTGATTGATGCAAGTAGGCTATTATAGCAATGTCCTTGACTATCTGCCAGTATCCAGTACAGACTAGTCAGCACTCAAATCAAAGTGTCTCCTCTCTTTACATCCGCTGTTGAAGATACTGTCTTGAATTCTTATGACCATGGACATTGTTTCATCAACAAAACATGCAGGAGACTGAATCAAGATCATGTGCCAAAGCAGTTGTAGGCTTTATCTGTGATGAGTAATATAGTGTTACTTCCTATTTCACTGATAATTTGTTGACATCTTGAAATATTTGAATTACTGGGAAGAGAGTACTTGACAACTCTCAAAGTCCCTCAAGTGTTTTTTTTATTTGTTCAACGATACACACAAATAAACTTATATCAATACCAATAGTAGCCATCAAATTATTAAAGTTGAGAATATGAAGAGTCAATATCCGACACTGAAGAGGATCACATAATTTGTCCCTGTTACTTCCAAGTGCATAATCATGGGTTCATACCCTAGGAATGTACCCTCATGATACCCCTATACTATTTCATATAATGATTAAATCCCTCATTTGTAATCTCAAGTCTTAGAAAGTTACAATGTAATAAACCTGAACAATACCCCCAAGACAATTGGCATACCTGGACAAAATGAAAAGATGAAATCAATTTATGACTTGGCACTTTAAGGTCTTGTTCTAAACATAAACCGAGAGTATTGTAAAGCCTTTTCTTTGTGTAACATTAACTATAACTGCCATGCAATGTTTATTATCTCTACTTCTTTTTCATCTAATTTCTAAATTTTACTGTACCTTTAACACCTAGATTGAATGCCTATTGTGTATGCAGTGACATAATTTTCAAACTCAAGACTTGAGTATGCAAGTATTTGTTTTTCAAGTCAGTGATTGTTCTCGTAACTTTTGTAAGGTATTGTAAATTTGAAAAAAAAACAACAAAAAAACCCCCAAAACTGACATATGAAGCACACCAGATTAACACCTCCCCATCCCTCCAAGTCAATGACCCAAAACTTAATAATTAACTTTTACTTAAGATGCATTGGTTATCATCAAAAAGTTTTCAGATGTGCTTTATATTTAGATCAGACTTTGGCAAAGAATTCTTTATTGCAAGCAGCTTTTCCTTAAATAAAATTGCTATCTGTCACAAGATTAGAGCCTCCACCCTATTCATTAGTCTGCAGTGGTTACTTAAACCAGTACTCTTTGTATACTTAATGACTAAGTAATAAAATCTCCCAATATATTCATTGTAAAAGATTCAAATGTATTTGCATATTTTTCAAAGATAAACAAAAGTTATTGAGCTATTGATGGAAACTCACAACTACAAATTGTGTCACCATAAATGAGGACATATATATTTTCAAAACAATACAAGATTTCCTACAATAAAAATCTAGATTTAAATATAGATGTACATGACACTGAACTCCACACAATAGAGGACTTTCACTCACTAATGAAGATTCTATCAGATAATTTTCTTCCTGTGGAATATGAAGTTATTTCAGTAATTCTATATGAATTTTTTTTGGCTGTAATTTCAGGATAACCCCAACTTACTGGTCTTGGAATCCTTCTAGTTCCTCTTGTTGTTCATCTATGGTGGATTCCAAATCCAGATAAGTCCCAAAGTCTCCCTGAGTTCCATTGTGGTATCTATATATTTGTAGGGCACAGTCTTCTAACTGTTGAAAGTAATACACAATAATACATTTCTAAACATTAATACATAGATATATGTAACATCACATTCTACTTGTGAGAACATTATTTAAACATAATTTTGTAAGACTAGTTATTTGCAAAAATTTAGTTGTCAAAAAATAAACTCTAAAATATAGAATATTTCATCAAGAAATAATAATTTGTGAAAGCATGGTCTCTTCACAAAAATAAGGTCTCCCAAAATAAAAGTTATCTACATTGTTTTACAATGCTTAGACCACTGTACAGAAAACATTTTGCAACTCAATATGTTAAAGTAATTTCATTTAGAGTGTACAGCTTGCTAAAAAATTATTTTTTGTTTAATCCATAAACATATCATTAAACAAGCTGTTGTTCAAGCATGGTTGCACTTATACATCAATATCAAGCTTAAGGTGCTAGACATACTGCCCTGGGAAATGAAGATCTAAACAAAATATTCAGAATTGATCTGAATAGAATCATGTCATCTTATTGCTTCACAAGAATTCTTCAAGGAAATTAATTCAGTAAAGCCTTGGTCAAAAACTATTCCTGAGGCAAAATGTCAGGAGATATATTACCTCTTGACAAATAAAAACTTAATATTCTTTTAAAATATTGTCAGTGAACTTGTTTAAACATCGTTGCATTTTTACCATATGGTAGATAATATTACATTCTAAGTTCACGTCACTGAATGAACTTTTAACTTGGTGCAGCAGAATGCAGTCTCTGCACTATCACTGCTGACCTTTAATTAACAATTCTGTACTCATCTAACAATGAAATATAAAAATTTTAGAACTAAAATAACATGCCAAGGTGTAATACAGTGACAAGAGTGAAGAAAATAATGATAATAAAAACCATTAGGCCGGTACGTGTCAGAAAATGCTGGAAAAGTGATTCACTTTAGCTCAAAATTAAAAACATGAATGAAAGTGTGTTCAATTTTCATTGACAATATCATATAAACATCCACATTCAATTGACATAAAATACTTGAAAAGCAAGTGTCATATAAAATAATAAAATTGACAATTGAAAGAAGTCAGTATTAGGCTGTCTGCGTTTGTTTACACTTCACAACCACTACCGTCACATGAAAAAACAATTTTACTTACTCTGTGTGGCGCTTCAAGAAGTCTATGAACACCGCCAATTTGATTAATCAAAGGAACATTAACATGGAATGTAAAAATTGGTGGACGAGTTGGTTCTGGAAAATTTGTACTTGAAAAAGGGTCGGTGTCGTCCAAATACTGTACTCTACTCGCGAAGGTCGCCATTTTTGATTACTTGATCTCCAATATATTGACCTTTGAACTTCGTATTCCTACGCGCAGGTGCAAAATTTCAACCGCGCTAATAAACGCTAATCACTAGGCCTGCGTAAATTTATTTTGAAAGATTTGCTTGATTCAATGTTTATACCAATGATGAAAAATTTCCACAGATCTACTTCTTCCGGTACTTGTAGAAAAAAAAAGTTTTGAAGTTTTGCTTAAAGGACAAAAAATACTGCTAGGTTAATGCTTTTTTTTTCTTAAAGAAGAAAGAAACCTGTATTTCATAAACTGGGACATATTTGATTTGAAATTTTGTATCCTTAGCAGTTTAAAACTTAACTGACTGAATATAAACATGGATATCCATGCATCAACAATAAGTTATTGATAAAAAAAAATATTGCAAGAAACTACAAAAATCTTTATTTGATTCACACACATACATACACATGCATACATACATACATACACACACATACATACATACACATAGCCATACACACACATACATACACACATACGCACACACGCACGCACACACACACACACACACACACATATATATATATATGAGATTAAATATGACATAGAGGAAAACCCATGTGGAAATTGTAGTAAAAATTCAATTCGAACTTGGTACGTAAATTTGTGTCCATTATTTAATCTATGCATTATTTTAAATAAAATGGCATATTTTGTTACTCAAAATGTATTAAAAGGGCAGGGAAATGAAAACTACTTTATAATGCTTTCATTCCCACTCAGAATGGGAATGAGAGAGGCAGAATCTAATCACATCTGGTCTGACAGAGTTACCTCGCTTTAACCTTTGTGCCAGGTCGACAAGTTTGGGACGGATCACATAATTTTCGAGGGACCATTACGAACCAAGATGTACTTTTTCCGACCAAAGGGAAGGATGTAAACCCCAAAATGGCACAAAATGACATTTCTTTTAATTGAGCAAATCATCGAATATTAATTAAATGTGACATATGTAAATGTCAGACTGTCTACAACCGCCTAGTAGCAATGCCACGGAAAATGCATTTACACACTAAAACAGAACATTCATAGAAACTAGAGATGTAAAACATACAAAAGTCTATACCACTGTGTAAAAAATACTTTTTCTATTCTCACCAACACTTAGAGCATCAAAAGGGTAATGTGAATCCATTATTTTGCTATCACTGACATTGTTTTTTCGTTGTGGTTTTAATTTTGTATACGTAAGATATAGAGGTATTCACGAGCCCCGCGAGATCTAAAGAATCCACGATATTGTGGGTTAATATATATGAGAAACACAAATATTGTATAAATTTTGTGTATATCCATTATCGTTGTAGTAAAATTCATGCTTTTCGCATGCAACATTAATATGTATTATTTCACATGTGAAGTGGACCGCATATCCATATTAATATTTCTACTGAGCATATGATATTCTTACCTTCTGAGTGTCTACTCCTAAATATTCTAACAGTTGATTGGCTGTCGTGAATCCTCGGAAGTGAAGCTCATCCTCGGGATTGGTGACTCCCGGTACCCGGATGACCTTCGGTTGAGGAGGCTTGTAGCACAGATTCAGGATGTCGGATATGGTGACCGATCCCTTATTGTTTTTTAGAATATTGCCCATCTGCTGGGCGGCCGCTGACGGCAGGCCTCGTGTTCTCTGGGGAGACATTGGGGAATCGGGTGTTGATGTCGGAGGAGGTGCCCCTAAGTTTTGAACGGTCTTTGGTTCTTCAATATCCACAAGTTTTTCTTCTATAAAATGTTATTTGAATGAACGGTAAATTCTCAGGAATGAGAATGAATATATTTATAACAACACAAGTAACCACTTAAAATATTTCAAGACAACAGCCAAGTCATTCAGCGAAAACTACAATCTATTCATGAAAAAAGCGATGTAGCATACTTGAAATGAATGAGGTTGTAGCAAAATGACTGATCTTGAGCAACCCACAAAGCGAAATAGATACACCAATGTTTCTATACAGCTGTGACAACGCGTATGTCTAAAGTTATTTAGTGTTGATGCACAACAAACAACAGAACACTAGCCGTCATTACTCATAATGCGCAGATCAGTACAGATTACAAAGTTATGACAAAGATGGGCATTGTGACAGGATATTTTTGGACTCATGCAAAGGTTAATAAACTGAAATGAGGAGAAACCAATGGAAAATCACTAGCAAATCAAACAGTATGACACTACATCTAGAAAATTATGAGGATGTGAGGAAAGTGAAGTCGTCTTCAAGGTATAATCTTTGTGTGAGGAATTGCTATCTACAGAGGGTAGCATCAGCTCTAATCGTGACAGTTGTTATACACATGTAATATATATTGGGAAATCGAAAGAATATATATATATATATACATAAATTAATTACAATTTTAAAGGGACCTTTTGCAATTACATCTTTCTAGCGTACTACGCAGATAATCCAAAGTCATATTTTGTCGACGCCATCACTTTTTGCGTATGACGTATAGTTACCTGACGACTTTGGCTGTAAGGGATGTGGATGATCGGGAACTGGTGTATCCATCAAGTTTTGTGGTCGTTTGATCATTATTTCGTCAAGATTTTTACTGTCTGCATTATAATCCCTAGACTGCTTTGTTTTGCCCTTTTTATTGTCATCCTCGCTAAAATTTAACAAATTGTCGATATCCATATTTGCCCCAATAAAACCACTTTTTGTTCGCTTTGCCTGCTGTGGTTTACGACTTGACTGTTGACTGCCTGTTTCATTGGCACCCGAGACAAGGTCTGGTAGCCCTGACTCATTTTTCATACTTTTTGGCATACCTTGTTGGTTCGGTGATCTTAGTGAAGGTGTTGCTCTTGTTTCGTTAGACATAGCTGAAGAAGAAGACGATGCTTTTCGTAAATTTCCATCATCGGGCACCACAGAGTTCATGGAGGGTATGGAGGACGAGTTGCTCATGTGAGCAAGACTTTCATTTGATATGCCCAGACTGTTTGGGCGATTGTATGTGGTACCTGTGTCATCAAGTACATTATCATGAGATCCCTGTCTGCTGTAAGATTGTCGATCATCCAGATTGTCTTCGCGTGAATTATGCCTGCTTGTTTGTTTTCGTTTTGTAAACTGAAACCGATTGGGAGAATCTTCGCGATTAAAACCATAATGCGAACTATCGCTTTGCTGACCACGATCACTCTGATGTCCATCTCGACGTTGCTTTCTGTCGTCTAACGCGTCTTCTCGCGAACCTTCTCTTCGTATTCGTCGGCTTTCGTATGATGATTGACGAGAGTGTCGACGATTAGGAGAATCCTCTCTGGAAAATGCATCGGAAGAACTACCCGATTTGCGACTGTTTTGTGCCGGCGGATTTAATCCTCTAGAATTGCTTCTCCTGGATCTCATATTAGAGTCACCATCTGCTTCGTCATCAAGATCTATTGATCTGTTAAGGTTTGATTTTCTGTAACTTTTATTTAGCACCCTAGAGTCCTGTCCACTGTCGTTTGTAAAGACATTATCATTGTTGTGATCATTTCGAAGTTTCCCACGCCTACCTCTCCTGGAAGGTGGAGATTCATCGCGTGCTGGAGAAGACTCGCGCATTGACCGTCGACCGCGCATTCGATCGGGTGAAACGTCGCGACTAGAAAGGTCCCTTTCGGAGTGTTTAGAGGATTTTGAGGGAGGGTAATCATGCGCTGAGAAGTACTCACCCGAATCACTTCTCGGAAACCCAGCCTCTAAGTTTCTAACGGGACCGCTTGGTGCAGGATGGGCATCACCAGAATAAGGGTCTTGCAATGGTAGTTGTTGTTTCCATTGCTGAACCTTTTCAATACTATCACGAAGAGAAAGGGTTTCCGGCGTTAAAGGAGCTTCGGTCTCCATCGAGTCATCTAGTAACTCTCTACTTCCGTGTCGCTTACGACGTAGCACGGGGGGTTGTGGATCTACAGGAGAATGAACGATAATCTCAGGTTCGACGGAGTTATCTAGCAGCTCGCGACTGCTGTGCCGCTTACGTCTCGGTTTCTCGTCTAGAACACTGTCTCGTGAAGTAGATCGATGATAATCCGGTCTGGATTCTCTATCCGAATCTCTTGGTCTATATCGAGGACTTCGTGGTTCCTCCATATCGACATCATTTGGTGATTTTGGCGTACTTGTTCTAGGAGCTCTTCTTCTGCGGACAGGAGTCTCATCTTCGGAATCTGCAACAGAGAATTTCGGCGAATCCACTTCGCCATAAACTGCCTTTCTCCAGGATCTCTCCCCCGGCACATCGGCTACAGCAGCCTCATTATCTCTGTAAGAATACCTATTTGATTTATTGCCGTCATCATTATAACCAGGTGACATGGGATTCGAAAATTTATCTCTATACTTGTAGAATGCTTCCCCTGCCCCGCTTCCACCTCCCCCATCTTCCATCATGGCTAAAGCTGCCAATGCTGCCTTCTCGCGCATATCCACTCCGGCACTTCCTGCATTGCTACTGGCAGAACCACGTCTTCCTCGTCTGGGAGATGGTGGTTCCTGAGTTTGAGTTGCACAGTCTACAACATTTGTCGTATGGCGACCTCTAAAGCGAGCATCTCGTCGGAATTCACGACTTTGGGGACGTATTCTTTTTGTTTTTGCTATGGTGTTTGATTTCCCACGTCTATATTGTTTAATTTCGCGACGCGATCCTCCCTCCGGAATCGGTGATGTACCTCGAGAAATGAGATACCGTCCTTTTAGTCCGTCTTTCTCAGCTTCGGGAGCACTATCATCAGTATCACTTTCTGAGGTGACCAATTCTTTTCTAGGAAGTGGAGCGTTACCATAATCACGAGGGCGTCGACTTCCGTATGGTTCATAGTCTACCTCGGACGCTCTTGCTTGCTGTCTCTCATATTTGCGTGAAACTGGTGGTGAAGCTTCAGAGGTATAAGTAGAATATGACGGAGAGGCACTACCACTGTATTCATATCTTGACGACCTGTTACTGACAGGAGAACTTTCTCTACTGGCCCCTCCGTAGCTCCGTCCTGAGCGAAGCGAAGAATTGTCGTACGATCCGAATGATTTTGTGCTTCCTCCGTAGTCAGAGAGATAGCCAGATCTATTGGCGTATGGATCGGAGCTTGCGCTTCTTGTGGAATGCTTATCATATCCATATGGTGTGTCCCTTCCAACAGAAGGGGCACGGCTGCTGTTGATAGGTGAATACATGTCTTGCCTTGAGGAGCGGTTTTCGGACGTTGAGAATCGTTGGATTCTATCCTTCACAGGGCTATATAACCCGCTTCCTCCACCGTAGGATGAATATCTGTTGCCGCTACTGTATGGACTAGATCCTCCGTATGAATAACGATTGGATGGTTGGTAACTGGATGAGGAGTAATTTTTAGATGAAGACCCGTAAGATGGACTTAGATAGTTGCTACTTCCTGCTCCGAATTTATTAGTTGATCCGTACCCTTTACTTGTTCCCATGTTATCGTAAGTCTGAAAAGAAAACAAGCTAGATGAGCATAGTTTACAACACTTAAACAACGGTACAGTCTGGTTTGGCTAGTCTATTGTCAGTAGAACACTTTAAGTGGTGAATGCGAGTGGAAACACAATCATAGTGGCTCTAAACGTTTATTTACATGCATTTATAGGTTTGCTTCTGAGGCGTATTTTCATGTCATGATTGATGTATTCAGCGCGTTAAATATTCTGAAATGACCGGAAAGTTGCACGAACTCCGCAACTCTTTTCACCTGTGTCTCTCATCAGATGAAGGGGGTAATAGACTGAACGTTCGACTTTTCTATGGCAAATATCACGTTCTTCAACAATTTTTAATTGATATTATGTTGCATAACAAATGGTTGTTTTCACGAAAGTTTAATCTAAAAATAACGAGAAGGTAAGCCTAGTTTTCGGAAGATAGCTAATTAAAAGCCTGTAACCATTTACACCTCGATTGTTAGTGATAATTTTTTAATCAATTCGAATCCAGAAATTTCTTGAATATGAAGAACTGTAACCATGATAGCAAAAACAGCTTAAAAGGATTGGAATTTTGCTGACCATCTTAATCATTCTTAATATTGGGTTGTTGATAAAAAGTATGTTTTCACACCGAAACATAAACAAGGTTTCTATTAATTCTCTTTAAACCAAGATAACCAGAAATTTGCTAATTAACGTTTCTTTGCCAATTAGAGTTTCTGAACAACAGTGTTCATGGTGAATCCTGAATTCTATGTTCGTCTTAGATGAAGATAATAAGATTTAATTAACGGTGATTATATCAATTGGACAATCATCGGAAAGGCATCCAGTGTTATCGGAGTAATCAAGTTTCCACTTTAAAAAGGATGAAAGTGCAAGTACAAATCATGTTGGTTAATGATTAATCATCAGCTGATCATGCTTTCAAAATTTGAACTTTCTGGGTGGATGTACATAAAAAAATCAAGCGTCGTGAGAATGAAATCACGTATTTCACCAGATGAAGAAAGTCTTCTTCTTGCCAATAACCGTAGAGTTATGACCGGAAGAACAGATGTAGTGAAAAATAATCATTTTTCTCTGCAAAGAAATCCACTTTCATGGTTCGGTAATGATTAACTATCAATAGATGCGATACAGAAATGCTTCTTGTATTTTCATTGCCTACACCTGGTATTACAGAACTTATTTTTACTGGCATCTAGAGTAGATTTGAATTCATCAAATGTATTCGTAATGAAAATTTACAAGTGTTGCCTTTAATCAACGAGTATTTAGCATTAAACCTTAAAAACATATCAGACAGCAAATTACGTTTTACAGTAAATAGGTTGTTGAGAGAGTCTTAAAGTTAATTTGAGTTGATACTTATTAAAAATGTAAACATCTCTGATACCCTTCTGTGATGCTTGTATAGTATGAAAGTAAAACTTTATCACTCGGAATATATACATTTCATGCTCGAACTTCCCAACCATGAGATGAACGTACGTCATTTGGTAAGACAAGGTTTTCATGCATGAGAATGATAAAAGACATGTTTAAAAATAAAATTTAAAACCGAATACAGTGAAAGTAAAATTCATGGGAAGTGAAAGATCGTATATTCTCAAAATCTAGACAGCAGTGACTTGTTCGACGGATAATCATCACAAACTTCTGATGCCTTATCTTGTCATCAGATCGGGTTTGGATTCTTCCTATCAGACGAACTTTAGGTTACACCCTTCATAATGTAACGGAAACCATTAGCCGTATATCACAATCGATCAACTGCATGACAAGGTAGTAAGAATTATAGATAAAAGTCAATCGCTAACCTACTTATATGTATAGTTTTTTGGGAGGTTGTTGCTTTTTTGCAAACCCAGTTTATAGACGCATGTCGTTGCAAAAACCTTGATTCTTTGTGCAGACTGGAAGTCGTAAAATCCATTTCCAAAAAGCTTAACAAGATACACATATGTTTTTGTATTCTCCTGGTTGATCAATTACGAAAGGAATCATCTATAGAACAATGTCTTGAAACATTTGGTACCTGTCTGACGGAGCACTTTGAAGACGATATCACTTTATCCGTAGGTTCAAAGCAAAAGTAACTGTTGGTCACTCTGCATGATATGTTCTTCGTGTCCATTTCAATAACCTTTATCGGACATTGTCTTAATACTAAATAACAAACAGTACTGGAAAATATTGGCAATACATGTCCATTCTGGCATTTGTCAGAAGCAAGGCACAACACGAAAGATTTTATTCATCACAGGTTCAGCACGGTAATGATCCGTTATCAGTTGTTATTATAGTCCAAGATGGAAAAGCCGATGAGATTTTTAGTCTCGATCGCCTTTGATATGTTGAATTTCTTATAGACGTTCTTCATTGAAAAATCTTACTATTTCATTTTCTTGATTATATAATTAAAAAGAAATGATATTTCCATTGATAAAATGTCCTTAACTTTTAAAATTTATTTAGCAGTAGTAAATGCAAATTTACAACTCAACAACTTGTTCATTTTGCACAGTAACAGATATTTGAAAAAAAAAGACATTTACACCCACAATTCTTAAAGGTATATGTAATGAAAAAACTATGACACTAGACTAAGTGCAAGTCAGAAAGGTAAAATGGTTTTTAAATTAGACTATAAATACATTATACCTGAAATTGTAATTATCCAGAACTTTATCCTTATCTAGGAAGATGCTTGTGAATCCTACTGCAGTCAACGAAAATGTGGCTTTTGTAAATGCAAAGTAAAGAATGCGAAAGTAAACATGCAAAACTACGTTAGCGGGCGAAAATAACTGTTTAAATGAATTGGAAGCACATGTGTGTGCAATTTGGTTTGACAAGATGATTGGAATTTTGTGAAACATTCTTCAGAGAATAGACTAGACGCGTCTTAGTGCAAGGTAATATTGTGAGGATGCTGCTCCCTACTCGCGATCAGAAATCAGGAACTGTCTTTCGTCATGCGGTGATTTGATGGTATTCATCAAAAGCAGTTGATCAAGAATATTGCCTTGGAACGTAAACAAGAAGGGTGCAATTAAGAATAACATAGACCATAGCCACCACACCGATATACCTGTTGACTCTCTAATTATCAAAGGTTTTTAGTGTAAATTTGCAAGTGCCAAAGAAAATTTCGTAACGTTATCGTTGACCTCTTCTTGAAAGTGTGTAATGGTAATTAGAGTTAACTGATCAAAACTCAAAATACAGAACATTTTATATCTATGTTTGGCGAAAATAGTGCATTTTTTGATAAGAATGTATAATTCATTACTCAAAAACATTTTTGAACTGAGATAGAACGTTTCGCGTTCATTTCACAATCGCCAAAGACGATGGATGACTTCCGCTCACATGGAGAATCCTATCTTCCAGATCATTTGTAATTGTCATCCAACACCTATTTACATCTAAAGAAAACAAAATCAGATAATTCTGAGAAAGTAATGAAATGTGTTTAAAGATCTGGCATAAATCCCTGTAGAAATGAATAACACGTGCCACCAAAGATCTCAGACACTTTAGACAATGGTTTATCCTATTGCACGCGTTATGTGACATATATGTATCTATAACTTGTAGCTAATAGATGTAATTTAAACCACACTTTATTGAAATAGGCTCAACAACCAATGAAAAATAATCTAAGACAATAATCCAGTATTTTCGATATGTGAAAGATTTTTACTTAATCTAATTATCTACTTTAAGCACATCACTTTACAATTTTGTTTTGCAGTGCAACATTTGAAAAACCATAACGTGGTATACTGAAATATTTTTGATGGTTTTGAAAGGATTATTGTAATGACGTTAGTATAGTAGACAACACATACACATTTGTGGTCTTTTAACATTAGTATGTATGTTTTTCACTAATCAACAATCATCAATGAATTTGTCATTTGTTAATTAATGAAAGACACATGTATATGCTTACTGAAATAGAATGAAGACTACATTCATAAAAAAAGCCCCTGAATATCACCGGTCAAAATGAATGATTACTAATGTTAACGACTGGAAAGTACAAAATGTAGAAGAGTAGATAGCACTTACGGATCCATGGCTTCTTCCACTCGAAATACTGCCATATCCCCGGTCATAAGACGGCTACAATGAAGAAAAAATAAAATCCTCAAAAACTCACAAAGATATGCTGGGAGATTGCGATGAAAGTGGGTGATATCAGTTGTCAGGGAATATTCAACAGGGGATGAGGTTGTCGAAATTAATTCCTCAGGACATAATATCTACCTTGCTCCATAGTAACGGAGCCAGATTCTGGCAGAAGATCTAAGTACGTCACGTGGTGTTCTTGAGCCAGGTACATTTTGTTTTGCTTTCACTTGCAGATGCTAAATGCCGACAGAAGTGAATATTTTATGATTAGATTCGTAAGAAAGTGAACCTCAGTTAATTTTTATTTTTGTTTTCACCTCGCTGAGTATGATTTTCCCCCTCTCTTTTGAGTTTTGCACATCTAAGCTTGGAAAGATTATGCAATACCCCCTCACGAGAAAATCGCTTATCTGTTGATCAGAGACAGGGTATTTATCCTTTGTTTATTTCTTTGATTCATTATGAAAACATGTTGACTTTCTTCCAAAACTACTTGAAAATTACTTTGGTTATTGTTATTTGTTTTGTAAACAATTGTATATTTTTCATTGCTTCATACAACTTTTTGCCCCTTCAGTTTACATTTCTTTAATTAAAACATGCACTCTTGGTAATTTTATCTCATCTGCTTTCCTCGTGTTCCGAGGGTAAATGATTATTAAACAGTTCCGATCACAAGTGTTCCTTGTAGATGCCCATCATCCTGAGCGAGGTATGCCAATGTACATGCAATGCGTTATAGCATAGCTATTTTATGAAGAATGGGATGGTTTGGGACTTTGTCACAAGGAATAAGATAAACAAGTGGTTACATGGTATTGCTCATGAGTCAACGACAGTACCTGGCAGTAATTTATTGCATATGGTTGTTTAAAAGATCCATGAAGGCAAATAATGAATGCAAGTGCCAGCAGAATGTTTAGCAAATGGTAAAATGGCATATGTTTTTTCTTAACTCTGAGGCAAGTCTCAACATATAACTGTCATATTTTTCTTTATTTCTTGTGTCAGAATTAAGAACTATATTTCTCATTATCCAACGCTATTAGAATATGGTATTGCTATCCAAAAAATATTTTGACTTCGTGCAGAGAAATAAAAACAAAATTGCTGAGAGATTTTTCAGATGGTGATTTTTTCCCCTCTCTATCAAATGCGCCAAACAAAATGAACGCATTTTCTCTATGCTCTCTAAATAATGAAGAAAGATATATGAAAAGGTACGGTTCTTTTACTCCATTTCATTTTTTTCTTGCTTTACAAACATTTTAAACAATTACTGGGTCGGTGTAAATACAAATTGTACATTGTCGTAAGTGATCATATTGAATATTATGTATGAACAGCAACGTACCTATCATAATTCTAAAAATAAATAAATGTCTGGATGTAAATATTGTATTTATTCAGCATTCCCAAACTGAAACAATTTTTGAAATTATTTTAAAGGTAAATTATTACGAAACGTTACCGTAATATAGACAATACAATCCACAAAATGGAAATTATCCGACATTTTATACAACTTCACAATCCCTTTAAATTACAAAGATATGACCATTACCATTGTAGTGTACATGTATAGCCTTAGTCACATTTAGGCGCTCAAATGTTGGGTGTTCCTCTTTTATACCCTAATGTCATCTTAAGTTATTTAGACAAGTGACTTATATTATAACCAGAAATATACAGAACCTTTGCTGGACACGAAGTTTATATGTACAACATGTTATGAACGAGCAGAAAATTACAACCTTGGGGATCATTGAATAGAAAGAGTCTGTTCCAAAATTCTACAAAGATGCTTCTTAGGTCGTTCGCCCGTAAGTTTATTCCTCGAGGTAAATCGATGGCCTTTTCTTGCCAAATGTAATTAAACAAATTCTGTTCTGTTTATTGACATAAATTACGAAACAATGCACAGAAATATACTTGGTATATGGTATGGGCCTAAGTTGGACCTTTGAAATGACTTTCAATGATATGCACTCAGCAAAGTTGACTTTTTTATGCATGTTCTTGTAGCTCTATGATCAGTGTTATGTTCCACAGAAATTAGAACTGTTGAACCATTTTCTTTTCTTAGAACTTATTGTAGAAGGTGAGTTATATTGTTACATCGTAGTTACGTCAGATCACTTGAATGTTCTCCTATGCGCTTGATGTCTCTGAAATCATAAACATTCAACACAGCTGACTTTGTCTGTGAAAATTCATTTCTCTGCATATTCATATTACAAGAAATGAGATGAAACTGGTCATGGGTTCGTCATACTTGAATTGAAGTAATAAAAGCTTCTTTCATGAATAAAAGCGTTCACTTATCAGAAACATGCATCGTTGTTATAAAAGAGAAGGATTGGAATATTATAAGATTGTCTACCACACATACAGGATCTCTTATCTCATTGTATGTGGTACACATACGGTACTTTGAGAAAAGATTTTTTTTTGGGGGGGGGGGGTGGCTTTTATTTCATTTGACCAGTTTGTATACCGAGTTTGAAATATCACGGAAATATTAATAGATGAATACGATAACGGTAAGAATGGTATAAATATTTACACACACACACACACACACACACACACACACACACACATATATATATATATTAAACTTAGTATGTCTAAAAAAAATTCCAAAATTTTATAAAAGTTTTATGCTACCGGGGGCGGGCCCTTTGCATTACTATACTCTTCCTTATACTTTATATTTTGAAAACTTTATTATGAATCCGAGTAACCCATTGTCACAATTTATTAGTATGGTATACCAATAATTTAGATTTAGTACAACGAGGATTTACTAGGCCTTTCCGGCAGGCGGTAAAACATCTCCCAGATACTGAGACTGAAATATAGCTGTCTGTAGCCGAAAATGAAAACTACGTTCGTGTTCTTCCATGTTCTAAGATCTAGAGCAAAACGTGTGTCTGGTACCAATAATGAATCGTGATCTTTTTTTCTAAAAATCAAAATTTGTCAAATAATTTCAAGATGACTTGTGTCCATGTATCTTTTGTAATATTACAATAATTCATGATTGATTAATTGATTAAATATTGTTTAACGTCCCGCTCGAGAATCTTTCACTCATATGGAGACGTCAGCATTGCCGGTGAAGGGCTGCAAATTTAGGCCTATGCTCGGCACTTATGGCTTTTGAGCAGGGAGGGGTCTTTTACGTGCCACACCTGCTGTGACATGCGACCTCGCTTTTTGCGGTCTCATCCGAAGGACCGCCCCATTGAGTCGCCTCTTACGACAAGCAAGGGGTACTGAGGATTTATTCTAACAACCCGGATCCCCACGGGCCCACAATAATTCATGATAATTACTGTTATAGAACAACAAAATAAACGGCTTGTTTCTAAATAATTGTTTTATATATCTATTAGACAAGTTTAAAGCCTTTTAGATATAGACAATCAACTGATATATGCTGTAATATATTGCCAGAGCGATTTATCCTCAAGAAACAGGATAACGTATCGTTGTCTGTTCTTTTACATAAAAGAACATTATCGCAGAAGGACAGCCATTGCGATGATATTTCTGTTATGCAGTTTTTAAGAGTCGCAATGGATGAGTATGCGCTCTTTTATCCAATATTTCATCTACAGATGTAAGATATTCAAGGTCTCTATGACATTATGAAGCTCTCGCGCAAGACAACAAACACTTGGTGAAGAAGCGGTGCAAGGTTTGTTTTCTTTGAACGGGATTCTACTTCTCAGCACCAAACAAATAGGCCGTTATCATAATTATAACAGAAAATTGAAGATGAATCAGAACGAGGGCACGGGACTTATAATCCTTTTCGTGCAACAGATATCACGTTCACTTTAACTCCAAAAGTATGGTATATGAAAACATTAATCAAGAAGGATTATCCTAGCCACCTTATGCCAGACCACTTTATCAGCAGTCGTTATACAGTGAAGCACAGCTTTTTATTAATTCAGGTTGCGCATTATAGAGAATGTGTATTTTGCATTGGTTTTATTCACTATGTAAAATAAAATAAATTAAGTATTTGATACTGAAAAGTTTTATGTTTTCTATGAAAAATAAATTGTCTATATTAAAAAAAATAAAATAAATGCTGTCAAGGGCAATAACTCCTACGCTGGTATGTCTATAACACAATGAGTTCTCTGATATTCACAGTTAATTTGTATATTTTTATAAAGTAACTAAAATGTGCGGTTGTCTGATGTTGACATGTTGTTTATTTATATCTGACATCTTTAAATTTCAGAACATATACATTTTATTTTATTATTAATTAAATTAAACGTGGAAATTGATACAGTTTTTCTACGTTGAAATCAAAATAATGAGATATCACGGGAGGTGGAGTTAAATTAAATTTAAAATATTATTGTGATCAAGGTAACAGTAACATTTGTATGGAGTGTGCACTGGACCATTTGATTAAGTGTATATCATAATGTTCTACACCATCTGGCAAACTGAAGGCGTGTTCTTCTCGCCATTTGTTACATAATAAAATGCTTTCTTTGGTTTGTTAATCGGGATACGAAGGTCTCAAACATTGCAGAAAACAGGATAAAATGGAAAACCTGTGAGTTTTTCTGCAGGGTGTAATATATATATATATATATATATATATATATATATATATATATATATATATCCAGATTTTAAAATAGAAATACTTTTAAGAAGTACATGAAACGTAGATATTACTGACCTGTAAGTTATTTAAATGTAACAGCTGAAAATCACCTGACCTTGATTTGTCGCTGTCATTGGGAATGATTTCCATATTTGAACGATGATAAAGGGAAATAGTCCAAGAAGGACAAACTCTAAACTCATAAGATAAACCAGTGTATAATATATAATATAGGTACGTGTAAACGTGTTTTATTATTCTAAATTCAAATAAAAGGTAAATAATATAACCCAAAACGTATTTTCCAACAATTTTAACATAGCCGCGAAATTGGTCGCGAAGTTCGTGGACTTTTGAAAGTGTTCCAAGGGTAACTCAGGTGAGCATTGTGGTGCCACCCATGGCCCTCTTTTTTTAATTTAAAGTGGCTCTCACACGCGGACAGATGGCACTAAAACCCCAGTCGTAGATCCAGGATTTCCGAAAAAGGTGGGGGCATATATGAAAGTCAAGTATAAGCAAAATACTTAACCATTTTAGGTGCCAAATCTGGAGTTTTACATACATTATTTTGTAAATTTGAGGCGGATAAAAAAATTCGACACTGAAACTAGACCTTAGTAGATTGTGGTAAAACGTGTCTTCATAATGACAAGTAATGAATTTCAATTAATAAAAAGTTGAACAGAATAAAAAAGTGTAACACATTAGTGCGATACCAGTATTTAATACTGATGTTAATGAGATTCACCTGCACAAGAAAATGAAATTATCACCCAGTTCTCTCTGTACATTAGTTATCTTTCTTGAGCTATGTTCACCGGCGGGGTACACGTGCATGCAATCAAACACAGTCGCACTGCAAATTTTGATCTGGTGCCAGCAGCACTATTACATTCAGCCATGTTTTCTAACAAACCATCTGCCCGACTGACCTTGACCTTGGTTCTCTCAATGAACACAGTGATCAGCAAATGACTTTCAAGCACAAGGTCGAAATTCTGATCGTAACGAACTCTTGTGTTGATGCAGTGTAAGCATACAAAACGACAGAATCAAAACAAATTTTGAAAAAAAAAATATCTTATGCATCGATCGCCTTTGAATATAGTGGGCGTTTTGATACGGAAAAATAAAACTTTGAGAAGAGTATATTGCCAAAAATTCAACAGCTTTGTAGATTGAACTATAAATCAGAATTTTTGATCCCTCAAAATCTTATACTCAAGATCTTTAATTTACTGGTATCAATTCATCTGGATAAATATCTAACTTTAATTTTCTTGGCATTATATAAATTCCAACAGCCATATTATATCTGCTGCAGGGAACATGTGGGTGCAAGCTCGAAATAGTCGTAAGTCTGACGTCACTAGATTAGACACGTACATCAATATCCTGATTTTGAATATTAGTTTCACATAAAATAAAAATAAGATTTGAGACCAATATCCTGATTTTGAATATTAGTTTCACATAAAATAAAAAAAGATTTGAGAACAGTTGATATCCATCTTGTTTAAAAAAGTGTTTGAAATGAATAGAAAAGAGAAAAAAGTATAAGTAGTAGATTTCATACTCACAATTTATAATTTCATTTATTGTAAATATAATCAATTTCATGCATACTTGTCTAGCAAGAAGATACATTTAAAAAAGAAAAATGGAAAATCTAAGATTAAAGTCTAATATGCTGTTTACAGTACAAGGATTAGTGTTCCTTGTTTTCGTTAGCTTTTATCGCCAACACACCTCCTAAGTTTCTCATTAAACGCCCCGCTGCCTGGGAGTATGGCGGACGATAAAGATAATCAGAAACAAACCACTGGAGAGAGAGAGAGAGAGAGAGAGAGAGAGAGAGAGAGAGAGAGAGAGAGAGAGAGAGAGAGAGAGAGAGAGAGAATATGTGTGTGGGGAGGAATATGACGGAGGTTAAAGATATCAAAGATATCACTGGAGAGAGAGAGAGAGAGAGAGAGAGAGAGAGAGAGAGAGAGGTGTTAACAAACTTGACAGAAGTGTTTCACGTCACTTTTCTATGTTGTTCACCTAACAGCTAATTGAGAACTGCTAGAGATAATGTATGTTTTACGTATGCCGCTCTTCATTCCAGACTGGCTAGCATATATACAGGGGCTCTTCAGGTTTCATCCAATATTAACAGACTGCGAGTGACTCACCTTAAATCAGCTGATGGCGCGACAGTATGTCATTACGTTGTAGCAATGTGAATATTACAATGAAATAAGTTGCCAGATTGAAATCGAATGGTAACACTGGTCTTTATCGTTGCTTCTAGCATTGTTTGCGGAAAGTTTTAAGATTGGCACTCTATGGGAATATGCTTCACTTCTTGAAAAAAGCGAGCTCCCAGACTTAAAATGAAATCCTCACTAGGAAGTATATATCATACCCCCCCCCCCCTAAAAAATCACCGGAAGTCAGTTTTGATGGAACCCACAGCTTAAGATGAGTTTTACTTGACCTGCAAATACTGAAATATTATCTATTTTAACTAATTTTAGTGCAGTACTTTATGATTTATCCACATTTGGTTATAAGGTCATTTTAAATTTATGATATGGACAGGTTTGAAATTTAGTAGTATTAGTGATCTTCGATATCGAACGTGTTCCTGATCTTCTATATAGGAGCCCCGTGGAGATCCAGTTTGTTAGAATAGATCCTCAGTGCCCTTTGCTTGTCGTTAGAGGCGACTAAATGGGGGCGGTCCTTCGGATAAGACCACAAAAACCTAGGCCCCGTATCACAGCAGGTGTGACACGATAAAGATCCCTCCCTGCTCAAAGACCATAAGCGCCGAGCATAGGCTTAAATTTTGCAGCTCTTCTTTGGCAATGGTGACGTCTCCACATGAGTGAAAAATTCTCGAGCGGGACGTTAAACAATATATAATCAATCAATCAATCAATTTTCTATATAGGACATGTTCCCGCGGATCTTCTATATAGAACACGTTCCCGCGGATTTTTAATATGGGATACATTCTCGGTCTTCTATATAGGACCCGTTCCCGATCGTCAATATAAATCACGTTCCTGATCTTCAAAATAGATCACATTCCCGCGGATTTCTAATATATTTTAATGCTTTCCCGCGGATCTTCATCATAGAACACGTTCCCGATCTTCAAAAAAGAACACATTCCCGCATATATCTTCGATAAAACGCTTTCCCGCATATCTACATTATAGAATACGTTCCTGATTTTCAATATAGGACACGTTCCCGATCCACTGAAATAGAAAGCGCTACCAAACTTCTAAATTGAAAACGATATTCTAAATAGTAATCAAATAGGATACGTTCCCAATTCTCTTAGATATCAAATGTCGCTGGTCTTCTGAATAGGAAACATATTACATATCTTTAAGGAAATAAGGTTAATATAATATTAATATAAAATATAAATAATCTTAAACTGAAATGACGTTTAAAAAGCACGGAGTATATTTGTTTTATTGTAACAAGCTGCATGAGGGATATCTAGAACATGATCAGTTATAGTTATCAACTTCCGGTTTACAACGTTAAACTTATTGCCAATTTTAATTTATAGGATCTATCTTATAACCGTGAATTACAGTTTATGGCTGTTAAATATAGTTTACAAATTGAAATTATCGTTAATTCAATTTAATTTATAGGCGTGATACATATTCCACCTAGTAAATACGGATTTGGAAATTGATCATAACCGACTGATAACCGATAATTTATATATCGGTAAAAACAGTTGGGGAAAGGTCATTTTCCCCACTACTGAAAAATATTCTGAACGCCTTCACAATTTTATTCTTTCATTATACTTTACGACGTTAATAATAGTTTCACATATATGAAAACTCTCGTTTACATGTAGTTTACGTCATGTAAAGCATAGTTTACAGTTTATCAGACGTAAAACTGTTTCATTCATGTGAAATCGGCGCGGCGTGCCTTAGCATACTTTTCGGAAGAGATAAGACAGATACAGCAGGAGTTCAAGATTGCTGTATACATTTCTGTGAAGACAAACAAAGTGACATTTGTTAGATTAAATTAATAGATAAATTTAAACAAGCTTAGGAAATAAATTTCAATTTTGAAAATACATGAAGGTAAGAACTGCGACGCTTCACGCCGGTACACTTCATGAAATGCATTAAAATAATATATTTTCAATTTTTCAGTCTATATATATTCTACTTTCATTTCTGCTGGAATTCCCCAGCCGTTAAAATGGTTGCACTATATATATATATATATATATATATATATATATATATATATATATAAAAGCACTAGGAAACCAACAACACTAGAAATCCTAAAGTGTCGGATCTAACGAGTAGATACTTAGTCACGAAATTGAATATAAAAAGCACTAAGGATGACTAAACGACACGAACAATCAAAATTGTCAAATTTTCGGGACACCCAGTCCCTTCTTCAGGACAAACTACAGATATGTTACACTAAGAAAACATAAAAGAAAAACTAGCACTGAATCTAAAACTACAAATAAAACTAAACTAAACTTTCAAAAAGCTACATATTGGAGTTGATTAGAGAACAGTTTAATGATAAGGTTTATATGTCCGGTCAGTCGGGTGACTGTTCTCTAATCAACTCCAATATGTAGCTTTTTGAAAGTTTAGTTTAGTTTTATTTGTAGTTTTAGATTCAGTGCTAGTTTTTCTTTTATGTTTTCTTAGTGTAACATATCTGTAGTTTGTCCTGAAGAAGGGACTGGGTGTCCCGAAAATTTGACAATTTTGATTGTTCGTGTCGTTTAGTCATCCTTAGTGCTTTATATATATATATATATATATATATATATATATATATATATATATATATTGTTCACGATATTGCGTATTCATGAGGAAATCACTTTCATCGCAAATTTTAAAGATAACAGAATTATTGAATTTGTTTTCAATGATCATGTTTCCATTTAATACACAATTTACAAATTTCTATGAAAAGTTCCTACATTTGTTCCTAGTACAGGTTTTAATATCAAATCGATTGATTGATTGTTTTACGTCCCGTCGAGAATGTTTCACTCATATTGAGAAGTCACCAACCAGTTGTAGATGAAGTACCACAAATTTAGACCTATGCTTAGCGTTCGCTGCCGTAGCAATGAGAGTTCTTTAAAGTGCCAACGCCAGCCGCGACACTGGACATCTGTTTTTAAGGTCATATCCGAATGACCCGTGATTCTCACTTCGAAATTACGACCTCCCGATTACGAAGCGAACACTCTAACACTGAGCCACCGGTGTATTTCATATCAAGATATTGGTTATATGTATGCGGTGTTCATAATAGAGGACTTGCCTTATTTCTATTCATTAGTTATAATTCTATGTGTTGTCATTAAATATAAAATAAAATGCAAATATTTGAATTTGTTTTCAATGATCATGTTTCCATTCAATATACAATTTACAAATTTCTTTATTAAAAGTTCCTACACTGGTTTTCATATCAAAATATTTGCTATATATACTCACGTAAATTAGTTAAGGGCCAACGACAGAAAATGTAACATTTTTGTAATGCCAAACTTTCAGTAACCAACGCCGCTAAGGAGTAAGTACAAATTGAAAGTCTTTGAATTACCATGCATGAACCCAGTATTGGCAAAAAAAAAAAAAAAAACCCCAAAAAACCCCAAAAAACAACAACAACAACAACAACAACAAACCCCCCCCCCCAAAAAAAAACAAAAAAAACCACACACACAAACAAACACCACACCATAATGTAGTTAAATTCAAACCGGTTTGATGAAAAATAGGCGGTCGTTAACTTTTTTGTATATATGCAGTTATCATAATAGCGAACTTGCATATTTCTATTCATCTATTTATTAGTAATAATTTAATGTGTTGTCTTTAAATATAGAATACTAACAACCCTTTTCGCATCAGGGATGCGGTTTCTATCTTAAATGTTACTTTTTCTGCCCAAAGGGCGGGGATAAGCCCCAAAATGACACAAAGTAATCATTTTATGAAAATATCTATATCACAGTGCAACCCCCGCAAGAAGAAATGCAAGTTTTCTGATGTGCCTATCCTCTAGATCGACAGGAGTTGTATATGAGAGGATATTGTGGTCGCCCACTCGAACACGTGGGCTTCCGTTGGGTACTACTGTTTTCTTCCACGCCACACCCTTTTAAAATGCGCTTTAAAATAACATATTTTATCTTTTTCCAGTTATCTGTCGAATACCAGCACTTGAGGTCGAGTTTGAGAAATGGTGTCAAAATATCAATAGTATGAGCTTGATGGCATCCTCTGTTGTCCGTTCGTTTGTCAGATTATGCAAAGTAGTGATTATGAATTGAGACAGAAGTGAATTTTGATAATTAGTTATATGTATAATTACGTAAAGGTAATCATAAATTGGTTTAGTGGATTATGATTTTCTTTATTCAAGAAAAAGCATTTTCAAATTGTGCAAATGTACCGAATGTTCTTTAGTATTTCAACATCTTTAAAAGTAATTTAGAAACCGATAACGGTGATAAGCAATATTCACTCGTGCCCTCCGCTTCATACCATCAGTTTTATAGTTCAGATTCTGACATATCAAGTGTATGAAAATCCTGAATGGTATCCCGTTAAACATTCGTCCATAAACTCTGGTCCTCAGGAAACATAGAATGCCAATATTTCGACAATAATGTGTTTGTTTTCGTTCGGTTTGTATTTTTAATGCCTCAACATTTGGTAGAGATTATGACTATTTAACCAACTGGCAAACATCATTTTAGTGTAGCGAAGTCCTGTGAGAGAGATTGGCAAATAAACCAAAAAATCAGGACAAAATGGAACCCGTAGCAGGGAAATATCCACAAGTCTTTGAAGAATGATAAGAAGAATCATACCCAGTTTTCTTGGAAATAAAAATAGATTGTTGAATTTGTTGGCAAACCCTTTGACCTCAACGATCAGAAGGTTGAACGATTTGTGTTTATCAAAGTAATGGTAAATTTTCTGAAGCATTATAGCCAAATCTTAATCTGGTGAACAATCTTGATCTGGTCAATGATTTTACATATTATACAATGTTTCGGGATAATATACATCTTTTTTGCTAATTTCTGCAAGAAAAATAAACCCACAGAGGACGTTGTCGCTCATTATGAGTGTGCTATCAGTGGTATATATATATATATATATATAGCACGTTGTCAATTAATTACAACAACAGCTTGGGCGCGTGATATACCTGGTAATATTGTATATTATCCACACCCCTTTACTGGTTTTTGCCAGCTGTAAAATCACTCCATCTGGTAATGGTTAGTAATTCGGACATATTCATCTTTGGAAAAAAGGGATTAGTCATATTTATTTTTATAGACATTATTTTGCAAATTCCGAGTTTCTGAGCTAAACGGACTCCGCCTAGAAAGTTTATTTGAGCTGTTATGACAGTGACTTGGACTATAGTTGCTTTAGTATTTAAAGCTACTATGCTATATTTCATCTGAGTTGGCACTACAACTCTTGTGCACGACCTCATTTCTTTTTAGAACATATCATGGACAGCATCTTTGACTTTTTTTTCTTCTTCGTAAAAACGTCATTCAACATTCAGAAATCAAAAACTAAGGATTTGAATATCATTCATGCACAGTTTTGTTATGTCTAACGATTTCTATCAGCTGACAAGTATCAAGATAAACTCTTGTAAATAAAAAAATACTTTGGCTGCACAATTCTGCTGCAACCTCTAGAATTGATACAGACATGTCTCGTCCTTTGTTGACGTTCGACCATTAATTAACGTCAGCTGTCTTTATCATCTACAAAGACATCGTTATCATCGCTATCTGCTCTTTTTTATTCAGTTTGTATCCTTTTTTCTGCATTTATAATGTAAATACGTCTAGACGTTAACTATATATTCAAGTCATTTCAGTCTCTGTAAATTTTACAGAAAGCTATAATTATTTGAATGAGCTAGAACTATTTCAAAATTCAAACATGACATTTAGTACTTACCGAACTATCTATGTCTCTGGAATAACGTCTGTACGACATGGTGAAAAATTGGTCCAAAAGATTAAAAAGGCAAAAAAGAAAAAAATATCAAAATGCTACTGCACTACATCTCTCAATTCTTCCAATGCATTTTCCAATCCCTTTCCACTCGTATAACGGGGCAGTGTTTCTTTTTTGCTCGAATGAGATGGTAGGAGTAAACCAGCCTGGGATGGCACCGACCCAATGAATGAATCTCCGTCAGTAACGCCGTATTCTTCACAACTCGCAACCAAACACACCGAAGATATGTCTTTAAAACTTATCAGAAATAGAAAATATTTGATAAGGGAAATCTTGGCGAATCGTCAGTTGTTGATGCATCGTAACTTTTCGAATTTCTTTGCTTGGTGCTAGAGTTTCTTTACACACTGTGCAATCTGCCTAAATCCTCTTCTGCACAGAAGGTACGAAAAACACACAATACGATGTCTGTAGTTTCTGAGCTGATATGCCAGGCGCGTGCCAAGATAATGTTGCATTAAAACTATAAGCATAATTTTCTGACACTCATTCTACAACAATAGTGAATACTAATTAAAGTCGAATAACATGCAAAACAGACAGGCTTGTTTTCGACTCATCTGTTTCGGTTCGATAATACCTAGTTTAATAAAAGATAAAACTATTTAAAAACTGACGGCGCAATGACTGAAAATATCCGATATTCTTTACAGTAAAAAAAAAAAAAGACAGAGTTTTGAGAGTTGATATTTTGTTGTGTTTAAAACAAACCTGATGCTCTCACTCCAGTGCTTACAAAAATAAGAATACGTGTAGTCGTGCGGCAGATGGATTCAGGAGAAGTTAATTGAATTATTTAATTATTGTTCAGGTTCAAGAGGGTGCAATTGAAGAAGAAGACATACAACAGACAAATGATTAGTGGATGATCATGTGTCATGTCAATATCCTAACTGGTATATTTCATTGCTCCTTCAACTAAACGGTAAACATGAGGCATAGGTTCTTGTGTTCATCCTCAAAAACCCTCAATCACTTGCGAGGACTTTGTTTGTTCTACATTGTCGACAACAGCTAACTAGTAAGGAGAGATAGTTAACACATTTCAAATTTTAAAATCATTTAAAAGAATCAATGTGTTACAAAACTCTGTTGCAACTTCTTAAATCCCTTTAAGGACAGCTGCTACTTATAAAATTACGTAAGAGTTCATGAAATTGTTTGTACAAGCTTTTGTATTATTTAAAAAATCGTATTACGATGACACTCCCCTCTCTATCTATACTTAATTCTTGCATTATGATCTAAAGCTGGATATTCATATTGATATATGTTGAAATTTAATGCAACAACACGATGCAGTATGAAACATCCTATAAACTTCCCAGAATGATACATGGTAAGGAAACCCTACGATGTAGATATTTTTATTCCGGATATATTTCGTATCCACTGATATAAAGTATATTTCTTAAACCCGCTTCATTTTTCTTTTCATATTACCCATTAATTTATATTAATTTTAACTGTAAATAGAAGGCCCATCAAAATCATTTCAACGTTAACAACAGTTTTAAACAACGCGCCATGAAGTATAATGTTACAACGTAGAAAATATTCTGAGTTATACGGTGAAAAACAGTGGAAATGTGATTTACAACGAGATGTCATCATGGGTATTAGTATTCACTATCGTGGTACTTTCCCAGCCATCTTGAGGTCCCCTGAAAATATGAATTTCACAATTCTGGAAATGGATTGAAGATTTCATTTGCACAATTCTAATTTATATGGAGAAAGATAAAATTGAAATAAATTCTCTTCATATGCAATTTTAATGTAAACAACGACTTTCATAGTTACTGCATTAATTTGAAAATTTTTGTGTTGTTTAACGACACAGGGAGAACATGACACTCATTTCAGATATGCTACGGACTCGGACTAATGTGCCGAGAGGCTTTTATCGTGCAAACGCCTACTGCGAGAGTGGACAACATGTATCAGTGGCGGATTTAACGGGGTGGGGCACGCACCCATTTTTGCAGGCCTAGGGTTTTCGGTCCATTCCGCTCTCCACAAACCCTTGACAGATTACGCCATGAAAACTGTGTCCTGCAGTGGCGACACCTAGTGAACGTTCTGAATTTGAACTTTATAATCTAGCCAATCGAGTAATGGCTTTCATGATACTGTTCGTTCTAAGTGTAAACAAGTATGAGGAAATCAACTAGGCCGAAAGAGTCTTTGAAGTAAAAATTAACGGCAGACCAATTACGCGCTATATAAAATATAAAACAGGGACGAGAATATCGCTAGCAACAGAACAGGAAACATCAGCGGAGTAAGTGGAAATTCCAGTTAATTTTGCACCTCGCATATTGATACTGTAAATCATGTTTATGACGCAAGTCTTGCAGTATGATTGACTTTTCGTCATTAAGTCCCTGAACTTTGTTTCCGGGGTCATAGTCAATTTTCTCTTAGCCTGTTTAGCTTGTTGATTGATTGATTGATTGTATATTATTTTACGTCTCGCTTGGAGAATTTTTCACTCATACAGAGACGTTTTAGCTTGTTGAAGTACGCATGATGAAGTACGCATGATATATATACTGAGACAGGTTGTCATTTTGACACGGGCTGTAATTCAGAACTTCTAAAAGTTGTTTCAAAACTTCAAACAAAACTGAAAAAAATTACCCTACGATTTTTCAGTGATAGTTGATCCCCACACAACAGACACAGTTCCATCGTAGAGATCGATCCCTTAACTTGTTCCTAAATATCACAAGTACTTGGCTTGTTGACACTCATGTTTCTTTTGAATGAAAGCTATCATTTCATTGGTTCCAAGGTCGAACTCTGGAACCGATGAAAATTTGGCCACAGTTTTAGTGGCGTAAGAGTTTGTATGAAGGAAGTGGACCGAAAACCCTTGCTTGCGAAGATGGGACGCACCTGGCGCGCGCCCCCTCTAAAATTTTTTAATTGAAGGTAAATCATGGTCTTTTGTTTAGAAAAACAAAAAAGATAAAAGATGCAATAATTTTTCTCACTATCGGAGAAATAAACGACACGATCGTTTAATTTATTGTTACTTTTATGGGGAGAACTTATATTTTATTTCGAAATTCTTGATTTCTCTTCATTAAAAATGACAGTAAATAGTAAAAAATACTAGTTAAGAGACATATTTCAAGCCTTAAAAAAAAATAAAAATCAAATCCAGGAGCTTTAGGCGGCCCCCAAACCTTCTGCCTCGTGACGTTACGCCCCCCTCTAACTTCGATTTCTGGATCCGTCCCTGTGTACTTATTTTTACGGCGCATGACTATCGCGGCTACATGGCTTGAAGATACCATCTCACGCGTGCTTCTGAAGCTAGTCTCTGACTTTCCTAATCTTCATTAAGAAAAATATGCTTCCCCAACAATATTTCATTTTCTTTTCTCCTTATGACAACCTCCATTTCCAAATGACGTTAAGTCAACCTCGATTTCTAACTCATCCTCGAGCTTTACGGCATGTCTCCCTGCGTGTAGCCGAGACTTTAACCTTGAACAATGCAGCTTTCAAAAGAGGATATTGGTTTTAAAATGACAAATATTAAGCTCTTTATCAAAGCTTGAAAATCAACAAGGTTAAGATTATTTCATTCAGAATCTGGTTGGATTTCACTGTTCACTGAAGTCACAACTTGTAACATTGCCTATCTGTGCTATTTTGGATAAGAATACTCTAAAGTCAAAGCAAACAATACAATAACAGCTTTTGGAAAGAAGTTTTAAATATTTTTTCAGACTTTCTAAACATTATATCATAACACTCTAACCCAGGAGATATCTTAGTGGAACCTTTATGGTATAACATTAAAATCATGATGCAAAATAGTTTTTTTTGTTTGTTTTTTTGTTGTTTTTTTTTTTTTTAAATCTATGTATGAAAAGGGGTTTACAATTGTAGATGACTTGTTTGATGGTAATGGTAATTTTATGTGTTTTGAAGATATTATTGAAAATTTTTCTCTTAAAGTCACCTTTACTTTTTTACGAGGAGATAGCGATTTGGCATTAATGATCCAATGTTTGAAAAATCTAGAAAAGGACTAAATTTGATGCAAGTACAGTTATATTAGGTCTTCCTAGAGAAGATGAAATCATTAATCTTATGATATTGCTTGTCAAAAAGTATATATTCCAAATGAAACATCGAAACTTAGTATTTCAGAATGAAGTTATGTACTTGAAAACATTTTATGATTTTGAAAGAAAAATGTACAAAAGAAAGAACGAAACTGATGTATACAAAAGAAGATGGTTAAACTGGAAATGTTTATTTGAAAATACATGTTTGTAATAATCTAGTGGTATTTTTGTTGTCATATCTTCCAGCCATGATGTACATGTGAGTGATTGTATGTTTGTCTATATTTGAACTAATAATAATAATAATAATAATAAAACCCTTCAACACATGACATTTGATCATATGTACCTTTTTTAATGAACGTTTTGTTGGTCATTGTCACACTTTTTGTCAGTTATGAGTTTTCTAACATATTCATAACAATGGTCCTGTTGAAATGACCAGGATCATTACACTCCTTCTTAAACACAACTCTATCCAGCATGTATATTTGTTTCTCAATCTCAAGTTACGGCTCAAAACAGTACCTGCTCTTCCACAGACTGTCATTTGATCATTGAAACTTCTGTCATGGAAGTATGCAAACATTACCTATTTTTCTAATGTCATAGTTTTAATTACAATGACCTTGACCTTGCCCAAGTGTTCTTAACTTAGATTAGCACCCACTCTCGTGTCACAAGAAAGCAACATATACGTAGGGAATTAATCTAATTTTTAAAGTTTATTTCTTTTATTTACATTCTACTTTAATTTATGTTGGAAATTCCAGCCGTTAAAATAGACGTACTGTATTCATCTGCATATTCATACGCGCACTGTTTACAACTGTAACGCATTCATGAGAAAATGGTTATCATGACAATTGGTAGCGATATCAAAGGCGACAAAGTTGGAAATGTAAAGATTTGTAAAATTTGAGGTTTAGATATTTTAATGTTCACAAACCTTATAGTAGTCAAGATAAGACTAATGACCTTGGCCCCAACAAATTGGCCTTAACAGTTGATCTATTGCATCCACACACAGTTTGTTGGATAGCCTTTCATTTATGAGGAACATTCGTTAGAATATTTAACAATCTAAGCACATTTTGTGACTTGGTCAGTATGACCATATGATATGATATTGGCTTTTTTCTTTTCTATATAATATTAGTGAGATAGAATAATAGAATTTATAATTTTCAAATACATGCAAGTCACACCAGCTTTGAGCAATATTGTTCTTGTAGGATCTAAGATAAAAAGGTTCAAACTTTAACGGACGCTGACTGACTGGCATTCTTCGCAAGAGGTCACCCGATTGACTCATGTGATCTAATAATGTGTTGAGCAGACTTTAAGTTTCCAAATTAGAATCTACCCTAAACTTTAATCACGACATGTAGAGTGACTCTATTTTGGGACTACCATTTAACAACACGAAAACAATGGTCTTATTTGAGAAGAAACTGTTTTTACTGAATATCTGTCTGTCTGTCCACGTATCTATCTTCACAATTAAGAAGCTCATTGATTTTTGTACTGCAATTCAACAATACCTACATTTTCTTTCAAGTTGATGAAAGATAATGGGACAAATCTCAATAGATATGCACATAATGTATAATCTGCGACACCCCTCCCCCCCCCCCCCCCCCCCCCCTCACAAAAAGGGGAAAACTCGATGACAGAGATACACATAAATGTACATTAATCCAGATGTTCAATTCAAAATTCTTTCGTCAAAATTAAACGGCGGAAGTTATACCGACAAATTACGTAACTAAAAACAGAGGGATTCTCCTTAAAACTTTCGTAGACAGTCATGAAAGTTCCTTGTGAGTATCAGCCGTAGGATTGAAGCCAGGCTCCCATTACCAATTCAAAACATCTCTTGCTTACATAATGATTTACCTTGTTCCCACTTTTTATTTATCATCTTTAATGTACCGTTATATTTTGTCGTCATGGAAACGGAGTTAAAATAAATGCAGAGTGATAGTTTGTTTCTTTGAGCATATTATTTTCGCTGCAGGCGTCAGTAAATCAACATTGGGTATAGACAGAAAAGATCGTTCGAAGAAGAGTGTAAAAGCTAATGCAATTCAAGATAGTTCGCACCTGGTGTTAAAATCACGTGACATCACTTTAGATTCTAGGCATGACTCGCAACTTAAAACATGAAATAGTAAAGAAATGAAAAATAAGTATACTTCTTTAATATATAGCCATAAAAATAATCTAATACTGACAATAAAGACGATGTAGTTATTTACGTTGAGCATTAACGAACTACTAGTTATTTGTACATGCATGCTTGCACAAAATCTGAGAGGAAATAAGTTTAAATTATGAAAGAGACACATTTCTAATATGAAAAAAATTCTTGTTAATGTTGTTTTAACCTGAAGTAACTACACCCATTTTTTGCGGAAATGCTTGGCAACTCTAAACCAAGCATATCCTCCACGGCTTTCTCTATGGTAAATTAAATATCTATCGACATAAGATTCGAAAAACAACTAAAAGACTTCGATTTTTTTCTCTCTCTAAATCTTGCGTTTATACAAAACTTTTAATGATACTCTCCAATAAATAATTGCTTTGTACATGTAAAGGCACGTGTCCTTACTGCATGTTCCTACTGAAAATAACAGAACAGGCTGAGATGAGAACAAGTAAAGATCTAATGATTGTGAGAACATTATAATGATATAATGGTGATAATGGTGGCGAGAACTGGTAAAGATATCATGATGATAAGAACAGGTAATGCTATAATGATTCAAGGAATAGGTAATGATATAATGATTCAGGGAACAGGTAATTATATGATGATGGTGAGGACAGGTAAAGATTGTGAGAACACTGATCTAACGATTATGAGAACAGGTCATTATAATAATGGCGAGATCAAGTAATGACGTAATGATGGTGAGATCAAAATGGTAATGACGTAATGATGGTGAGATCAAATGCTAATGACGTCAGGGACTGATATGATGGTGTTGGTAGGTTATTATTTTGTTTCACGTCCCGTCGAGAATTTTTCACTCACGCTGAGACCTTACCATTTGCAGGTGGTGTACCACAAATTTAGGCCTATGTTTAGCGCTTACGGCCGTAGTAGTGAGGGTTTTTAATTTGCCAACGCCTGCGCGACACGAAGCCTCTGTTTTTAAAGTCATATCTGAAAGACTTGTGATTCTCGCTTCTGCATGCCGAGCGTTTGGTGAAGGAGCAATCACTACCTATGTTTACGTGTTAGGTTTGACCCAGCCATGGCACTCAAGACCTCCCTGTTATGAAGCGAGCTACCACGAACGGTTCACTCATATGAAGACATAATTGCCGGCGAAGAGCTACAAAATTTAGGCCCATGCTCCGCGCTTACGGCCTTCAAACAGGAAGGGACCTTTATCAGGCCACATCTGCTGTCCGTTTTGCGGCCTCATTCGAAGGACCGCCCCATGGTGGTGAGAACAGGAAATGATCCAATGGCAGTGATTAATATTTTTTTTTACGTCCCATCGAGAAGTTTTTATTCATACTGAGATGTCACTAGTTGTAGGTGAAGTACAATTCAGATCTAGGCTTAGCGCTCAGGGTTCTTTAATGTGCCAACGCCTTCTGCGACCTCAGTTTTTAAGGTCATGTCGGAAGGACCCGTGATTCGCACTTTTAAATGCGGAGCGTTTGGCGAAGGAGCAATTACTACCTATGTTTACGTCTCTGGGTTGACGCAGTCATGGCACGAGCGGGGCTCGAACTCACGACCTCCCGGTAAAGAAGCGAACGCTCCAACTACTGAGCTACCGCGATCGGTTCCAATGGCAGTGAGAGTAAGTATTAAACGATAATAATTGTGAGAATCCTACATACAATATCTCAAAAATACGAGAACTTCCAATATTGCACAAAGCACAATTTGTTCCGGTTAAAGAAGGATAAATTATTTCGTACTTTTCCCTCTCATTATGATGAAAGATTCACTATAGCTGTAATGCAAGAACATGCCACTGTATTTTCACCTACACAACCGGGGCTCTGCCCTACGTGTCTAGTTGCTCTTTAGATGCGAAAACTGTGTAGCTCCACTGTAAATATGACTGATGACAAACATTTGGTGGCTTCTAGGTGCAGCTGATGGTTAATATAGATTAAAAAGTTTTGCTTACAACTATGTCTGTGTTTGTGGAAGATTAGAGGTACAAACCCACACAGGGTAACCAAAAGAATGATAAATGATGTCTTAGATAAATTGAAAAATTTACAAATTGTCTTAATATTTTAGGAACCCAAAGTTGAATAGCTTCAACTTTAAATTTTATAGATTGTAATAGATGTGTGACAGAGTACAGGTGTGTCTGTTGGAGTATGACAGAGTACGGGTGTGTCTGTTGGAGTATGACAGAGTCTACTGGAGTACCAGTATATTTATAATATTCTTTCTTAAATGAAAATGAAATACCATTTATATTAAAACCCTTTTATTACATCTTTTGTTTTGAAATCAGCAAACATGGTAAATGTATAACAGTATTGAATAAATAAATATAGTGTAACCTGTTTAACCTGATATTTAATGGGAAACAAATTTTTTGTCAGAATGCACAATGTGTTGGAATAAACAATGTAAAAAGCGATGAAAATATGAAGTAGAAAATAAGTGTCAGAATATGCAGTGAAATGGATTGAACATTATTGGATTAAAAAGATTTCACTGAACACTTACGAAAATCACTCATTACTGACAGTTATTGAAGTAGAAAAAATGAATAAATTCTGGGAATTTATGAATGAGACCAGAACTGTGATTACAATCTCTTGCGACCAAGATTATTTTATTGATTAAATACTTGTAAATTTTGACAAACTTTTAAAAAAAAAACTAGCTTAAATATAAAATGTTGCAGATTGAAAATAATGAACATGTGAAGTACTTTGGGTTATTTCTTTTTTTTTTTTGTCCAATGAATCAAAGTTTATATGCATATCTTATGAAGGGACAAAGATAGGGTGCTGTAAGGGAGAAGCAAAGCGATTTAAGTAGAAAAAAAAATTCACAGTCATAAGTTTAAGAAATATTAATCTCTCAACAAATAACTCTAGAAACAAAAGCTACCAAGTCCCAAAAAGGAATTTTACATGTGTGCAATGAGGAAAAACTGTCACTAGGAAAAACTGTCACTGATTTCGACACTTTCTAAATAGAACAGAAACAAATGTAGACAAGACATTAAAACCTGTAACAATGATTGTGCATAGACAGGACTTGTAATCTCATTTTGGCACATACAGTGGTGAAGATTAGGGCAACACTAAAACCTCTCTTCATCAAATACATATGAGCATCTCACAACTTTATCATACATCGGATAGTCAAACACATGTAGAATACTAATAATAGTATATACAGAACCTATACTGCAGTGTTGAATATCAACAAACCTTAAAATCATTCTCACAAATAATACTAATGATATCATCAACATTTTCTGTTCTTGAGCAAACAATTGGTACTGCAATTTCTAGCACTTTATATATGAGGTAGGAATGAATATTGCTATCTCAGAATTTAAGACTTCAGTAGTGAATCACTCTCACATCACAGGTTTTTTCCACAGCATTGTCATCACGTCCCATTGGCAATCAAGGGGCTAGTTTCACTGTTATTTGTCTGTCCATTATTTTTCAATGTTTCCTAGAAAATACAAAAGAAGATGTCATATAGTATTGCTTCATTTATCTGGTATTTAACTTGGACCATCACTAGTGAAATTGAAATGCTAGTGTGAAATACTGAAAATGGGACAGGGTGATTCCAATATCCTCCCTCCTCAGTTGCAAGGTGGGTATAATATCTGCTTCTTGTCATTTCTTACAACACCTGACATGTTTTTTTATTGTTTTCATGCATCTTAGAACATGAGGAAATTGCTGAAATGTTAAAATATACAGGCTGGTGTTATATAGTATGGCATTCTCACATTCTAGGGTGTCATTCTATAATTAGCCTCTGTGAAACCTCTGTGATCATCCCCATTGATTTTCAAGATAGATATGCACAGTAGACAGAAATCAAAACCCATTAAAATATTGACTTGAAAAATATTTTAAATTTAGTAGCATTTTGTTACATTAGTAACTGTCACAGATAAGTAGAAATGAAAATTTGGAAATTGTAAATTTCAATAATCTCATATCATTAAAGAAACCGTTTGTAACAAAAATGAAGCCTGCTTGAAATTTTGTTCTATTTTCATTAGCCTTATTATGTAAATCCTATAGACACAGTTCATTCTCACTACATATTTATGTTATCTAATATACCCGGATGTCATGGACTTGATTAGGTTGCAAGGTCAAAGATCTCCCATTGGTAAATAGTATCATATGATTTCCTGAACTCCTTAACTTAGATCAAGACTCTAGAATAGAATGAAAGCACTGTAATTCTATTGAAAGAACACCTAACACTAAAGGAAGTAATAATCCATACCCATTTCAATATCACCCATGACCCCAATATCAGCTCAAGGGCTAATATTAGTTGAGGGTCAATATGGGATATGATATGGAATGGGTATGTTTTATGTTGTGTGTTATATACTTAGTAATAACATGTAAAAATTAAAATAAACAAATACATTTATCATTATTAAGACTATCTAAGAAATTTAGCTTAGAGCTGTATTCTAAAAACATTGTAAAATTCTGAGGCGTGCAATATGGATCAGTAATGACCAGCTAGTGGATCAGTAATGACCAGCCAGTGGATCAGTAACAACCAGCCAGTGGATCAGTAATGACCAGCTAGTGGATCAGTAACGACCAGCTAGTGGATCAGTAATGACCAGCTAGTGGATCAGTATAATGACCAGCCAGTGGATCAGTAACGACCAGCCAGTGGATCAGTAACGACCAGCCAGTGGATCAGTAACGACCAGCCAGTGGATCAGTAACGACCAGCCAGTGGATCAGTAATGACCAGCTAGTGGATCAGTAACAACTGACCTGTGTTTATTACTAAATAGCAATGATCTCAAGTTATAAATACCTGGTTTTCATGATATAATTGAGAATTTGTAATGTAGTGACCATTTCCTGCTCAATTTCTTATCATCTACCTTAATCAGAAAACTTACATGTACATCAATAGCAACATTCATAAATCTCTGATTTTATCATCACAGACATATTCAGAACACATAAAAATTCAAAACCAAAAATTTCAAATCACTCATTTACCCTTGAAATATTTCTGTATCTGATTTCTGCAAGCTCTCTTGATATTCTAAAGAGAAAAGATTTTTTGCATTCTTGACTCTCTGGAAATTCATGCTAGCTGTATCTTTGTTACCTGCACCCATCATATCAGTTATCCAATCTTTTTTAGAATAATGTTTGATGATCTTATACATTTCCCCTTTTTCATGTACAGCATTAAGTATTCTTGCAGCTAAAGCTTTCAGTAACTCACAGACTGTTTATCAAAACAGCCGATATCAAGCAACACACTTTTAGATATATTCTGGATGGCCACTTCTGCCAAAACAATTTTTCAAGATGATCAATTTCTGCCATACTGTTTATAATCAAATTTTCTACGAACATCAAACATTTGGACCATTTGTAAAATGTGAAATACATTGCTTTCATTCATGTCTGAATTACATCTGATGATTTTCATCTCTTTAAGAATATTGTAAATAAAGCATTGCAGAAGTTTGCATCTTCAAGATGTAGTATGTTCCGACACAAGACGAAGTCTCTCTGGAGATCAAACCAGTTCCCTGCACCATCTGCTTGGCAGCTGTGCATCTAAAGACATTCTAACACAACTGTTTTGCAAAAAAAAAAAAATGTTAGGAAAAATTCTCTATTCTGTTCATTTCATCCTTAAATCTAATATTTAAATTTTTCTATTTTGGTAACTTTTAATAGTGTACGTGTTCCATCAATGTAAACTGTACAACACCCTTCATCACCATTCTCTGTTGTTTCAACATGGTTGGCCTTGCTCTCTAATGTCACTTTTCCTATAAACAAGTACCTTTCCTGATATCTTGTCATATCTTGTAAAGGGAACACAGTTTTCCCTGTCTTTCATTTTGATTCCTTGACAAGTTCAACATTTATATCCAAAAAATACCCCTACCTCTTCTTGCTTCCTCTTTACACCATAACTCATATTTAACCTGTCAGTCTCATCTTATATTATGGCCCTATTTAAATAAGACAATTACACAGTGCAACACAACTCATAATGAGTTTATATGACTGTCATTTTATGACATCCCTGTGTTCTCGAGGTTGCATTCCCCGTGTTTTTCTTGGAACCTGTACTATTTTTCTTGCTTGAACTTTACACCACTATCAAAGATTGATATAGTTATTAATTTTCCCTGACTGTTTTTCTACATTTAGTTTCTATACATTTATGAAACCCCTGACTACTTCATAGGAAAGGTGAAGGAAGGGCAACGAAGAACAGTAGGCAACAAGTGTGTTAATAGCTTCCTACAAACAATAACTTTGTAAAATCAAAATGCAATAAGATATCTAGTGAAACAACCTGCTGACATTGAAATTGAACTTTGTGATTGTTTGTTAGCATAGAAGATTAGAGGGGAGCAAGAGGAAAGGCAATTAAGTTGAAGAAACCTCCATTATACAAGAGCTCGAAGCATCAAGAAATTACAAGTTCTTTACGGTATAAATTGTTTAAAAGACTCATATTTTACTGATGACTAATACAAAATGTTAAATTTAATCACAATTGCCTCTATGCTATTAATTCACTGTTCTTAAAAATAAAATGTGCAGTTTGTGAAAATAGAATAAAAATGATACAAAAATGTCAAGGTTTCTCCCCTCATTTTTCAATAGCATGGAATAACTTTCAATTTCAAGTGAAATAAAAAAATAATTGCAACCTAGAACATTTTTTGCATATATCTCATATAGCTGCAGAACTCTATCTCATTGGGGAAAAATTGGAATAGACAAGATCATAGCAATATTTTCCCAGAGTGTAACAGTTCTGTTCTGCAGCTATCAAAATTGAAGAATGTTTTGCTTGTTTCTCATTTTCTTCATTTCTTATTTCCTTTTTTTTTTCCTCATCAAAAATTGCATCAAAAACCCAAACCTTGAATTGGTCTTGCAGCACCTGCATGTTTCAGTGTAGATAGAGATAAGAAATTCTATAAAGTGTGAGTTCTTCTAATAAAATCACCTAAGTAAGCAAAAATTTAAGTAAGTAATCAGTCTATTATACATTACAACAGGTAATGTAAAATTTATAACTGACTGCACATGTGTGTGCTGTTCATGTCTATTTTTCTGGTAACTGTAGTAGATTTTGCTTTTGACAATTTAAATATGAACATTTGTAAATTCATTAATAATTATGTAGCATTGGTAGATAATTACATTTGTGAAAGTGTTCCCTAATGCAACACTATAAACCAGAGTTACATTATTGTATTATGGGGTACATTCTCTCATAAACCAAGAGTCTTTCTTATCCTCCACCAAACCCCTGCTGATTGGACATGAAAAGGCCAATCAAAGGCAGAGTTCAATACAAGAGACCACTGAGCTTAACCAGTCACCAGAGTGTTACACAACAAGCATGCTTTTTGGTATAAAGAGGTCAACTCTTAATAACATTTAATTTGTGACCAGTACAAGTTGTGATCTATGAGAATGTTTTTTGTTTTTTGGTTTTTTTAAAATTTTACTTCTTAAAATCAGTAACCTTAACCTTTGTCAAATGATCTTGGTTTATGTAAAAACCAACTTTTTGGTCATAATAATTTTTTAGTAAAAGAAGAGCTTCTAATGTCTATGTATTACAGAGTTGTGTTCTCAATTTTTTGATGCAACATGTAGAGACAGAGCCTAGTCCCAAGAGTATGATCTCCTGAACCAAGTGTTACAAATTTCATCATTTTGACAGATATTCAACTCATTTATAATATGCACTCAAAATGACTGACATCAAGAACTGGAGAAGATTTAAGAAATATTACATTTTCACTATAGGAACCTTAAATCCCCACTTTAGTACAAGATTCCCCAACTCAGGGCTATTAATTCTGCTGGTTTTTCCCTTCAATATGATCAATCATTTGAGTCAAGATTTTAAAAGAAATAATGCTTTGTCACTATATGAACCACAAGAACCAAGTCCTAGCACCTAAATCCAGGGACCATGAATTTCACAACTGTGGTAAAGGTTTCTCTATGCTATGTTACTACATACTCAGTTTAGTCTGAGATATTCAGGAATAAAGAGGAAGACTTTGAAAGAAATAATGCATTTTGACACAACATGAATCAAAGGGCCTCACAATGTCACAATTTTGGTAAAGACTTCTGTAATCATAACTGGTATGCTTACACCCAGTAATGTTTGCTTGAGTCAAGATGAGGGGTTTCTTTGCTCATCATAACTAAACAAACAGTATGTCTGCTAGATGTGCTACAGTGAAAGAAAATGTTTTTAAAGATTGCATCATAATTTGAGGTTTTGGCCCCACCACTCACAACTAGGCGGCAGGGAAACCCATGGAATCCAGAACAACATTGTTTACAATGGTAATTGTCAGGCTAATTGAAACTGGAAATTGGGTTTTGCAATTGCAATCCTTATAATTTTATTACAACCCAATTCCCCAAAAAAACCACCCAAAACAAACAAGAGGTACTGTGAGCACTGCTCACTAAGAATACCTCCCCCAACATCACCCCAATCTGCCAAACCCAAAGAGTGTTCTTGACCTTTTGACCCCAAAATTGGTAGGGATCATTTTTGTCCCATTTGTAGCCCATATGTGACTTGACCTTTTGACCACAAAATTGACAGGGATCATCTTTGTCCTATGGGTAGTCCATACATTTGATATAGTGACTCTAAGTGAAAAGGATAACATCTAAAAGCCTGGAAACCATTTTGCTATGTTAATGTTCAGTACACTTCACCTTTGACCTTTTGACCCCAAAATAAATAAGGATCATCATCATCCCATGGGTAGTCAATATGTGTGATATGGTAACTCTAGTTCAGAAAGATAACACATAAGAGCCCAGAAACCATTTTGCTATTTCAATGTCCAGTACACTTGACTTTGAACCTTTGACCCCAAAATGAATAGTGATTATCTTCATCCCATGGATAGTCCATATGTGTGATATGGTGACTGTAGGTGAAAAGAATAACACAGAAGAGCCCAGAAACCATTTTGCTATTCAATGTCCAGTGCGCTTGACCTTTTGGCCCCAAAATCAATAGGGGTCATTTCTTCCCATGGGGAGTCTGTATGTATGGTATGTTGAATCTAGGTGAAATGGATAACACTTTAGAGACTGGAAAGCATTGCCTCTACAGATGGACATACAACCTGATTCCAGTATACCCCCCACAACTTTGTTGCAGGGGTATAAAGAAAACCTGTGACAAATTATAATGTCTACTTAAAATACTGCTCCATTGTTGTTAGCCTTATTACACACTAGATCCTCAAAATATTTTCATCATATATCTTCGTAACCAAATAATATAGTAGTATACTTAGACATCAGAGATACATGGTTGTTTATTAAAACAATTTTAATTAGGTTGCTAGACTGAGCAAAGAAGATCACATCATCAGATCTGTATGAATTTCCTCCTTAATTGTTTTCTTGAGGTAGAGGGTCAGCAGAGGGTAAACATAGACTATGCAGTAGTATGCCAGAATGCAGAACAATAGGTCACAGTTACAACATTAAATTGTGACATTATAACCAAGAATGTCACTTCTGAAAAAACATATTTCTGTATCTTGCGCTCAAAAACTGAGCCGCTTCAAGACAAATACTGTTAATGTAAATATACGAAACAAAAATCTTTTTTAAGGCACTAAGCATAACTGCAGTGTACTTTTTAACACCAGTTGGATTTTTCACTTTCATTTTAGTGTTTTCAGATAACTGCCACTTATAAATTGACTTTGGAAACAAGCCTACCTGTCAGCTATTTCCCAATGAGATATCAAATTGGGAACCAGCCTAGCCTGACGTCTTATGGGGTTAAATGTCAATTCAGTCTTGCATCCATTGTTATTAACCATTTAGCTGGCCAATATATAATGTAGAACCAATCTGACCCAACCTTACAGAAAACAGACTCAAAGAAAACCTTGTGTCTGCAGAAACGTTCATGACATAGTATCCCTTTCTCCTTTTTTTTTTTTTTTATCAAGTTTGTGATGAATTACACATTCTGAACTGCTAGTAAAAAATTCTAGTGTAAAGCCATATTTCAAGTAAATGCCTGAATTAACATGCTTAATGCCATTAAGTACTTTCACCACTTTGGATTCAAACATCTATGCAACGTAAAGTTGATACATAATCAAATCTGTAAAACACCAGTATATTCAGTGATGCCGTAGTAGATTAACAACCATTTAAACCATGCATTCTTTGGTTAAGGAAATGGCCCTGACAGTTCTTTTCCTGACATTTCACTAATATTTAGATAGAATCAAGAAAATGTTAGTTCTTTGATGGCATTGTTAAATATCAAATTGAAGACAGATTTCACCCTAACACAGGGCACCAATGCAATTAGGAACATTTTCACCAAGTTTGATGATCCTAGCCTTATTAGAACTGTTTTTTCCTTCATGATTACCCATTAAAGTATGACCTTCACTTTTGACCTTGAGATATCATGGGCATCCTCTTCTCACAATGGGAAACACGTGTACATGTACTATGTTTGATTATTGTAGTTTATATATTAGTAATATTTTAATCTTTCCCACAAGGTGCTGATGTATGAACAGACAAACACACAAAACATGTCACCCTATCACAATACAACCTATCTATGATGGTTTTGTATCATGTTTGCTTATCCTAACCTTATTTATACTAATTTATTTGTGCCTGTAAAATTACTCATGTACGTTTGACCTTGAATGAGAGGCCCATAGGCCTTAATATCACTTAAAAGTTTAAAAGCATCACCAGCCTCAAGGTCTATGAAATCTATAATAATTTTCCTATTCTGCATATCTAAGCTAAATTCTAATACAGTATTCAGCAACAGAATAAAATGAGATGTGTTCTTTTAAAATACACAAATGCCCCTGAAGTACTCGTACTTTACATAATATATGTTACATTAACACTTTATGACTGTTTGGACCCCACTGAAAGTCAGAACCTTTGGGTTGCAAAATTCATAATTTTGGTACATCCCCTTTTGCTTCTAAATATGCATTTAGTTTCTATACAGTATCAGCAAAATTGAAGACAGCCTTTTCTAATTAATATAATACTGTAGAAGCAGAAATTTTCATTGGGGATTTAATTTTGTTTATTTCATGGAAAAGACTTTTCAACAAAATTGAATCCCCAATGAAAATTTCTGCTTCTACAGTATATACACATACAGAGAGAACATCAACATGAATTCCATGAAATTAAATCCCCACCAAATCATTTAGGAGTAAGAACCATGAAATTTTAAACACACAAAAATTTCTGCTTCTACAGTAAATTTGGTCCCACCCTGGAACCAAAACCTATCTCAGGGAATACCTGTTTAAATTGAATTTATGATGGTGAGTCACCTCCTGTGACACGGGACCTCGGTTTTTGCGGTCTCATCCGAAGGACCGCCCCATTTAGTCGCCTCTTACGACAAGCAAGGGGTACTGAGGACCTATTCTATCTAATCCGGGTCCCCACGGGGCCCTATATAGAAGATCAGGAACGTGTTCGATATTGAAGATCAGAATCACGTTCAATATTGAAGATAAGGAATGTATTCTATATAGAAGATCTGCGGGAACGCGTTCTGTATTGAAGATCAGGAATATATGTTTAATACCTGGGTACAAAATTGCATGCATATTGAGTCATTCTTTAATATAAGATATTGAATGTCAAACATGGCTAGTGATGCAAAGGCATGCTTTTCTTCTGAAGTTGAGTACTGTGCTGTAATTCGGTACTTGTATTTAAAAGGTAAAACAGGCAAGGAAATACACCGCGAGTTAGCTGATGTTTATAAATTTTCTGCATTTTATTTTATGCTCAGGTTAAATTCTGGGTAGGGGAAGAAGATTTTCTCCTGCATTTTCAATACATAATGCATATGAACAGAAGCTGAAAATGTTCAAAAGTTTACAACTGATGCATGATGAACAACTAATGATGATGGATGATTACATATAGCAATAGGTCAACTGAAGGACTCATGTATAACCCAAAAATGCTATTCGTATCTCAGACCCTGGAATAATTTTTTTTTTTGATGTTTAACTAAGGTATTCTTAATGATCAGCAAAAATTTTGATGTTGTTTGTTGAGTTACATGTGAGATACAGCAATCACAATTCTTTGTTAATGTAAACAAGGCTCATGCCATGCTTTTGTTTACAAAAAGATTACTTGATTGAAAATATCATGTTTAAAAAACAAAATGAGATGTGATAAATCCTAAAAAACCATTTAATTTTGTTAAGAAATTTCTTGTAAATTGAAAAAATCTGCTTTGAATGAAACTTTTACTAGTATATCTAACCTATGCAAACAATATAACACGACACGAGCCTTGTTTACATAACAAGGAATTGCGAGCTCTGCTTTCTCTCAAAACTCAACAAAAGATATTGAAATTTTTGCTAAACATTAGAAATACTTGAGTTAAGCATTGCAAATATTAAAAATGGGAAAATAAACTTTAAAAATGTTCAGCTCAAATCATGCCCATGCTCATTAAGGGTTCCACTAAATTTGGTGTGGCACCATTTGGGGCTTTTTACAGAATTGACACATATAAGTTCCCCTGATGATGATGATCCATACGTCTAGAAATTCACTCACTCTTCAGACTATGTTTGCAAACGTGAAGTGCTCATGCAGCATTCAATCTGAAGGCTACAGAAATTTGGGTCCCAATTGTGCGTGGGTCTCAGGACCATAAGAAAAATTATCATTGTTAATTTCTGCATTATTTTGAACTTGTTTGAGAATAACCCAGACATGCTGTAAAATAAAAAAAGTTGCAATCTGAATTCAATTTCCATCTTTGTATAATAATTCAATGAATAAGCATTTCTTAAATGAAATTACCTCTTCATTTTTTTTCTGCCTCCTGTATATAATGTACCCTATAGTTGCTATAATAATCAGACAACCTCCTGCTATAAGGACTATCTCCACCACATGTACCACCCGGAGCGGAGTAAACAACATGTTCTTTAACATCTTGGCATTTTTTTCATCAATCACAGCACTCTGAAATATCAATTACGAAACATTTACAAAAGTCATATGCAGAGTATGTATATATTGGCAAACAGAATGTCTAGCAATGATATTTTTCTTAATGAAATTAGGATACTGTAGATGATACAAACTAAAAATGTAATTGAATAAAACTGCCTTTAAGTATTATATTGTTTCATTCTAAAATTGAAAACAAATTTTTTTTTGGGGGGGGGGGGGGTGGTGGTGGTGGTGTTGAAGTTGGTCCACAAAATATACAAATATATTTCTTGTGAGTAGTATGAACAATTTTTTATTTGTTTATTTTTTCTAAATGAATGCAGAACAAGATAAACACTAAAATGCTAATGCTGATCAGTAAAAGTCATGGAGTATAAATCACAAAAAAACCATAAATCTATTCTTATCTTTCTGTGGTAGTTTCAGTGATTCATAAATGTACCTTACACTCTTAGAACCATGTAGTTCCCTTCTATAAAAATAAATCATAATCTCTTCTAATATCTGAGAGCATTCCTTCATCCAGGGCATTTGCTTCAGATTTAACAGCTCAAAATATCAGGTATTTTTGTGATACAGAAAATTGAAAATCGTCAGTACCTCAGATAATATCCTGTAGGAATGTTTCATAACTTACTTAACTGAGAATATTTTTGGCATTCATTCTAATTGCAAGTTTAAAGGCAAATGACACTAAAAATTTTGCTACACTTTAACAAGAGGCCCATAGGCCTAGAACCGCTCATCTGTATAAATTTTACTACACTTTAAAGAAACATGCAACATTTCTGATATTTTCTCTAAAATTAATTTTTCATCTCCTTGATATGAAGAGTTCTCTTGTATAATATGTTTTATAATGTAGTAATATTACCAGAAGATTTACATTGACAGCTTGGGTAGCTCAGCGCTTAGATTACCTAACATGTAATTGTAAGGGTTCCGGGTTTGAAAGATTCTTTTTTCTCTCGTTTACTGAGGTAATGCCCATTGATATAGTAAAGCTGAATTTACATTTTTACTTGCAACAACCAGGAACTATCAAAATATGCTAACTCTAAAACAGATATTGTAACCTACCCAAATTTTTTCTGTTGAAACGAGATAGAATGCAAGTAAATTACATTACATATTATTATGGTTACATTATATATTATTGCAAAACGTTGTGTATGTCCTTAACAAGAGGCCCACAGGCCTAAAACTGCTCATCTGAGGAAATTTTCACAATTGGTATATATGTTTATGTGAGCAAAACTGATGCAAAGTAAAGTAGGTTAAAGATCAACTTCAAAGTCAAAAGTTTTGTTGCATCATTCCACATGTCCCCTTTAACAGAACATACTTTAAAATATAAAGCCCCTTCTCCAGAATAACAAATCAATGTGAAGGTCACAATACTGATAAAAAGGTTGTCACAGCCAATACACATGTGAAATATGAATAATTTTATCTCATGAGAGTTTATTTCATTGACATAGTCACTCTTGAGACTCAAAAGTTATTGGCAATAGTAAAGTTTTAAAAAGTAGGCCAAAGATCAATATCAAGGTAACAAGGTCAAATACAGTAAAACAGATGGAAAGATCTTGACACAAGGTATACAGAAGTGAAATATAACAACTTACTTTTTACCTCTTTATAGATAATGTCCAATGTAATATTTTTCAAAAACCAATAAAACACATTTCCACAAGAATTTTGTATGCAAAATTTAAAATTTTCTACCTCAAATTTCAAATGTTTTGAAAAAATGTTGACATTTTTGAAAAGTTGGTCATTATTGACATCACAAGATAAAATGTTATGGTACCATGATATGCCTTGTAAAATAGAATGAGTAAAGGAAATATGAAAGCCTAAAGCTAAAGGCTCAGTAATTGTGGGGAATTTCAGGTTTTTGAATAAAACGTCAATGTCAAAAACACAATGTTAAAAGTAGCAATATCCATTTATATATCTTGTCACAGGAACACAAAGAGTGAAATATGACAGTAACCACCGACAAATCCTTAAAATGTCTGAACCAAGGAAAACAGTTTTTCACAAATTTAAATCATGAAATTGAAAGTCCTGTCACTTGCATTTCAGAAGTTAAAACTTAAGGCAATATGATATAAAATTTTTGAAAGGTAGATCACAGGTTGCCATCAAGTGCTACACGGCAGGTCTTGTTTGATAGAATTAAAAGTAGCAAAGTGCAAAGACTCAACAGTTTACTCAAAAATGAAGTGTTTGGAAAGTACATGTAGGTTGAACATCATAGTCAAGTGCAAGGTCATAATTTTGGTACCCATGAAGAGAGTTTTAAACAAGAACTCTATGCTTCAATGCTCTATCTCTTCTTTTTAAAAGTTATGGCCAATGATTTACAAGTTTTTCATAATAATGTTTAAATAGGTCAGAGATCATTAATAAGGTCACAGGGTCAAATGCTTTTGTGCTATTGGATAAATTCTTTAATAAATTGAATAGACATATGACACACTAAAGCTTTATCTTTAGAGACTCAAAATTCTCTGCAAAAATGATTATTTTTAAGTAGGTCAAAGGTCATTGTCAAGGTCACAATGCCAACTGTGGTAATACATACATGTGTAGATGTAAAATATGAAAGCTATACAATCTCCTATTGTTCAAAAATAATAGCCAATGATAAGATTTCTGAAAACTAGGAGTATGAATTTTAGTACATCTCTCCTTCATGGAGCAATAAATACTTGTTTGCATACAACAGATAGAAATTGATACATAATATTATGACAGTACTTCTTTTGTTTGAAATGTGGTATTTTGTTTGATGACCCTGTAGAAGACTGTTTGATTGTGTGTTGTTTACCATCCTGTGATAGTATTTCTTTCATATGGAGAGTTCATTTGCTGTTCAATTTTTAGTGGTTATAATGGAAATTTAAACAGTTTAAAGTGTTTGAAAATTTAAATTTACCCAGTCTTTGGAATTTTCTTTTCAATCATACATTCAAAACCACGGGAGATACTGATCACTGATGTTATCCAACTGATTAGATACAGTTAGAATGGATAATGAAACAGCTTAAAAATTTGGAAAATAAAATATATTTCAAATTTTTTTCTAGCTTTCACCAAAGTTCAAAATCAGACATACTGATTGTCAATGTTACCAAATTTACTAGATGTGTCTATAATGGACATTGAAACAGTTCAAAATTTTTGAAAAAAACATATTTCATCAAATCTTTCAAATTTTCTCTCCAATCATGCTTTTATGAAGGTCATGATATTAAATGACAAATCTTTATACAGTAAACATCTACATTGTACATGCCAAATATCAGAAATCCAAATAGAAATAAAGCTATGGCAACGACAACAAACCAGACTGAAACAATATAGCTTCCTCCAGGAAGAGATAATTACATCAACTTTACCCTTGAAGTGACCTTGATGCCATGCCTTTACACAGGGAGTGATGCCTTAAATACATCTTGTAAAGGTGATGATACTTTGGTCTTTATATCATATTATGCTGTTTATGTACAAGTTTGGTAAAAAGCTGACCTGTGATTCTTCCTCAGAAAATTATGAAGTAACTACAACTTTTTTTTTATACATGTTTTCATATTATTCCCTTTACTTGAGACTATCTACTTCACCTTACTATGTGTTAAAGCCCTGGCTAAAGGATAATTTTGACCAAATTTGATAAAAATTGCCTTTTAGTTCTGTATTTTTAAGATATATCACGCATTCCAAAACTATTGATGTGGACAGGAAAAAAGCAAATAAATGAAAAAATAGACTTGCTACTTTCATTATAAATGAGGTTGAGCACAATCTGTGTTACTCTTATTCCCCTTTTCCAAATCATTTGAATTATTTGTGTGTCGCTTTGAAATCCCTAGTGAATATTTTACTCCTACAAAAATAAATGTTGAGTAATCGGTGTGTTGTAGCCCAGATTCAGACCAGAGTTTTTTTTATCATGACTGCATCTAGCGACTGAGGGATTTCATCCAAAAGACACTCACATCCAAAGCAATTTGTCAATGTCAACTCTGAGCATGTACTGCTGAAAAAATTGCAGTTTCTCTTTATAGATGCACACGTAAGACAGGAATAGGGGGGTATGGAAGGAATCAAGCTATTACTATTCCTTCCACCCCATCAAAAAAACAACAACAACAAAAACAAAAACAACAACAACAAACAAAAACAAAAAAACCCCAAAAAACAAATTGCTGCAAATCTGCAACTGAGTAAAATTCTCAAGACATGAAATTACAGAATGTTTCTGCTGAATTCAATTTTTTTTTAGTAATTTAATATGATGACATCCTATATAAAATCATTCCTTGAAGTATTTGGTATCAGTTATGGTGATATGTAAAACTGGATAGAAACACAGGTTATAACAAAAAGTGTTTGTAAAATACATTTGCTTCCGAGCATGCTCACATTTAAATATGGCAAATTTGACTTTTTAAATGATCTTGACCTTTATCAGTCACATACTTTGACCTTTCAGTTCACATAGTATATGAAGCCTTTATGTTGTATTGTGATCATGATTAGAAGTTATAGAGAAAATGGCAACATGTCCCCCTAATTTTTTTTTTATATCATGGTGGGGGGCATAACTGAGTTAACAGTGAAGATACAAACTCTGATACTCTGTACACATTTCTGACATCTAAACAAAGTAACAAGAAGCCCTGAAAGTTGCCGGAGTATCAAACAACAACAAAAAACTTACATTAAAATATTGTTGCAATGAACACATCTTTATCAAACTTGCCAAACTCTGTAGCTTTTGTTTTTGCAATCAAAGACCTCCTTACCCATTATTACTTTGTAGTCAGTCTAGCAGTTTGATATATATATATATAAAATAAAAGATGTGTTTGTGAAACAGCAAAGTAATTCTGGTAACAAAATAAAAACCCCTAATGTCATAAGGAATACACAAGTGAAATATGAAAGTCCTATCACCAACCATTCAAAAGTTATGACCAAAGTCAATTTTTTAAAAAAAAAATATGTCAAACTCTAAAATCATGATGTCAAAAAGTTTGGAACCAAAGGAAGTGTCTTGTCACATGGATCACACATGCGAAATATGAAAGCACTAGCATTAATTGTTCAAAAGTAATGGTCAAGGTTAAGGTTCTTCAAAAGTAGGTCAAACTCCTAGATCAAGGTCAAGAATTTTGCACCATAAGAAAGGTTTCGTTGCTAGGAATTATGAAAACCAAATCACCATCCATTAAAAAGTTTGAGCCAAGGTTAAAATTTTTGTGGATAAACAAACTAACAGACAGACAAACTGACCAAAAACTATATGCCCCAAATCTACAATTACGGGGGTATAAATATGCAATTTTATGATATGAGCTATGCAGCCTACCCTAGCATTAGATCCCCTGACCCTGGGACCATGAACTTCAAAATTATTATATAGTTAACAAGATTTTTTTCAAGGACATAATGCATGCTTACCATATGACCCATAAAGCCCCACCCTAGTACCCCTTTAAGTTAACCAAGGGCTATGAATTTAACAATTCTGATACAGGCTTCATTATTCATTCTGGATGTAATGAAATCACATGAAAACACTGTCATAAATGACAATCAGGCATTTACACAAACAAATACCACAAGTCATGCAGAGCTTATACAGACATAATGATGAATTACCTCATTTAGCCAAAACACAGGTAAAAACACTGGGGTGATTCCAGAGGTTTCACTGAAATAATGAACAATAAATTAGACATTCTTATTGGACTAATCCGCCCCAAAGTATGGGAGGGTAATGCATCTATCCTGCAAAGGCATGGCCAAAACAAAAATGTTGCGATCTTTCTCCAACTGGCCTCGAAATTGTCCAAATGGCCTTGGATTTATCATCATCAAATTAACACAGGGTGCATTTGTTTATATGTTGTTTGATATCCCATTCGAGCATTTTTAATTAATAAAGACATGTTACTAGTTTTAAATGAAGCACCACAAATTTTAAACTACGCATGACGCTTAAAGTCATCAGCAGTGAAAGGGCTCCATATTGTACTGATGCCTACAATGACATGGGACCTCTGTTTCTAAGGTTATACTGAAAGATCCATGACTTTCCACTCTAATGCTGACCAACACCTACTATAACAAAGGACCTCTGTTTTGAAGGTCGTATTCAAATAACCCATTTTCACTTCTAAGGTTGGTTGCTTAATGAAGGAATAGTCACTACCTACATTAAACATCTTAGATTTGACATGGTGCCAGGATCAAGACATTTGGTTGCTGCAACACGTAGGTGAAACAAAGTTTGTGTAAAGTATCAGTATTCATGCCTCTCTGTCGTATGTGGAGTTTGGACTATAATTTTGCACTTTTACCCAGTAGCCTTGACCTTGCTGATGTAAACTCTGTCTTAACATTGGATTACATCACAAACACTCCTACTGTCATGAGCATTTTCAATTATCTTTGTATAACAAATATGTCTATTTTTCATGGATATGGCAAATACACAAATTACAAACTTTTTTACTCAATGACCTTGACCTTCTAGATATGATCTTAAGTCAGCATCATGACACATCCTTGGATTATACGCAACCTTTATTCTGAGCATGAGCGTGAAGTGTTGCTCTCTTACGAAAATGTTGTCCCAAAGATGATTGCAACAGACAGTGGGATACACTCCCAAACTTTGTGAGAGGTATAAATACAAGATATGAATTATCATTGCTCACTCTGTTTATCATTTCCTATTTATAGAATGGGTGTCATTAGTAATCTATTCCTGTACATGCTAACAATTTATCTCAAAGGTGAAAGACATTCATTTCTCTGATAAACAGCAACTGCCATGATTTCAAAATTTTAATGGCTGATTTTAAAATCTTCAAAATACATTAACTGGGTCAGAGAGATACAGAAACTTTTGTGAAATGCAGGGAATTTTTTGCACAAATTACATGTTGGCTTATCAATGTATAATCCCTAAGTTTTGAGAATAAAGTGTGGAAAATATCTTGACCTTGAAGTGATTGAATATTACTAACAATTCTGATAGAAGAAATTTATTTCTTAAATATTTAAATATTTCACTCTGTTGTCACTCTGGATTTTATATATCATGGTGTTTATAAATAAGGAGTATTTTATCAATTTATGATATTCAGGACTGGTGCACTTCATTACTTATCCCCCCCCCCCCCCCCCGCAAAAAAAAAGTTCCAAAAAGTTACTAATTTTGTAAGAGCAAGCATCACAACAATTTATTAGCTGCTTAATAAACAACCTACCCTGAAAAAATAAGTGTTGAATGCAATATGAGAATTTATACCCTATACACACTGGCAAGTAGCAATACAACTACTTTTTGATGATAAGCTGATACAGAAATAACTGTGCTTTAGTGAAAGATGTATTAAATAATATAGCAATAAAAGGTAGAAATTCAACCTTGTCAAAAAAAAAAAAAAAGGTGGGGGGCACTGAGACTGAAATTATTTTTCCAAAGATGGAATATTATTTATGTACTTTTTTGAGCTTAGAGTGATCTGCCTTTAGATACTAAAAATGATTTTTAAAGTTGTTTATTTGTTATTTTAATGGTTACTTTTAATGTAATACAAAATTTTAAATAAATTTTGCTGTTTTAGTGTTTAGGGTTTATAGAAACATCATATACCTTTATGGTTTATAAAAACATCCCACATTTTTCTGACTTTTTAGACATTTCAAGAGTTTTACATTGGAATAAGAAGGCAGTGCCATACCCTATGATGAAAATCTATGGATGACTGCTTTAGACATAACCTTTAATTAAAAGAAGCTTTATTCTGGTTATCCAATAAGTTTTTCTGATTTGTGTATAGAAGGACCTTGATTTTTTTGACAGTGCATTATATAATTGTGTTGCATAATCTGTCAGGAATGGTGCACTTCCAGTATATGTGTACAATGCAGATTTTTTTTCTCTGTATCACTCAGATAATAGAAAACATGCTTTGATCATCCCTCTCGTAATCAATTGTTTAAAGTTTAATGCTCTTTGAGGAAATAATGATAATTTGAATTTATCAGAAAATGTATGCATCATTACATATACTTACTCAAATCCTTCGATTGGCTGAATGTACAAATTGATTTGAATTTTTTTAGCTGCCCGCAGCACCCAACCAATATTCTGAAAAGAAAGAAAATGCTCCAATACAAGTTTTTAACAAATGTCTAATAAAGAACAAAAGAAACCAGGAGAGTTTTTCTAGATGACATTATTATATAGAATTTCATTTCCATTGTGATCTATTATCCACATTATTAGAATATAGTGTGCATAATCTTTGTTGATCTACTACAACCAGAGACATACAATTCCTTCAGCAATGTGTGACAGTCCTACCTATACATTTTTATTTTTCATTCATTCTTTAAATAAACTGATGATAAATTTATACAGCAAATATTCTTGAAATCTTGCCACCTTGGCTTTTTGAAACTTCACTTTCATTTTCCTTTGGAATGAAATATTTTATAAAATGTTTTAGTGGTTTGAACTTAACATCTTTGATTATTTAGATGGTATACGTGATTTAAATCAGTGAGTGCAATTTTGCCAAAGTACAGCAGGCCACAAGATAATATGAGACTTTGAGAAGTTGCTCATCTCAGATGTTCTATATGTCTCTGCCAGAACCTTAGGAAAATAACATGATTCCAATCTTTGGAGAAGCCTTGTAATATATGGTATGGTAGGTAACATACTGGTTCTGCATCTATTATAGTTTGGTGTTCCGCTTTGTTAGGGTTCATCCCATTCACAGCCTCCCTGTATTTATCTGCTGCAAGGTAGAAATGGGGCAGGGAAATCACTGCCGGAATGTGGAAAAAATCAACTGAAAGAGGAAGTGGAGGTAGTCAGTTAAAAGAGAAACTGAAAATAGTCAACTGAAACTGAAAATAGTCAATTGAAACTGGAAGTGGAATTAGTCAATTAGAAGTAAAAATAGTGAATTGAAAGCGAAAATAGTAAATTGCAAGTTGAAACTTTCATTCAAAAGAGAAACAGTCTATTCAAAATGGGAAGTGAAAATAGTCAACTGGTAGTTGGAAGATGAAACAATTAATTACATGTGAAATTAGTGAACTACAACAGAGAATAATTAAAACAGTCTGAGTTCAAAGAAAAATATTCAATACTGGAAGATTAATAAGTGCACACAAATCATCATATACATTAAAATATTCATTTACTTTTTGCAAAAGTGCTATGGCCCATGGACCACAATTCTCTTTTGAATTGCCTATTGCAGATACTGTATGTACAAGTACATCGAAAGGTTAAGAATAATGATCTTATCTATGTACATGTGTTAAATTTGAGCCAGTCCTGCCCCTAGGATTGTTCAGCAAAATCAGTATTTAAATCTTCATGAAACTTGTAGATTATAAAGTACTGTATGTATACAACTACAACAAAAGGCCCATGGGCCTATTGCTCATCTGAGCAGCTTTTTTCCCCGAAGTAAAACTTTAAAACCCATTCACTGCTCCACAACTTAATTTATCCTTGCACTGATTGTACATAATCTTTCTTTAAATCCTCAGAGGTATGGTGTGAACAAACTTGAATCAGTACTACATGTTATTTGCAAACCTGACAAATTGTGCATGTGTGGTTATATAAGAGGATGACTGGAAAAAAGATAATTCCCATATTTCATAAAGTAAAAACTATAACCCCTATCATAACCCCAATCTGATTAAAATTAGGTCCTTTGATATGTAGATCACTACAAGTGCAGATCAGAGGATCTGAATTTAATCAGACTGATCATGGCCCTGCCTGGGCCCTTGTGGCCCTATCCTAGCCCTGGTGGTTAGGTAGTGATCAATTCTTGTGTCTACACAACATGGGGATGCTTTTATATTAATTTGGCAATTTATACACCTTTTTTTTTTTTTTAAAAAAAAAAAAAAAAGAAAAGATTTTTCCTATATACATTTGTATATGAATGCAAAACTTGAATTTTATCTCAACCTGGCCTTGGGAGTCACTAAGTAAGCTTGACATCCCTACTGGGGTCATGTCACAAAAATAATTATTCTACACTACACGAGGATGTTTGCATAGTAATTTGACAAATTGTAGATTTGTGGTTCTTAAAAGAAAGATTCTTTTAAGGAATTTTTTTTACCTTTTGCCATAGTGATTTATTTGTACAAACACTCAAAGATGGGTTGTACCAAGTTTGTTTGAAATTGGCTCCATGATATTTACAAATTTGCAAGTACACTACAAGAGAAAACCTGCTTATAAATTTGACAATCAGAATTCTGGTTATTGAAAAGAAAATTTTCAAACCATTCTCTATTGTGAATATAACCAACATTAATCTTTGTATTGCCCAATCCTGGCCCCCAGTGTCATAGTATGGAAAATCTGAAAGGATGCTTGCATATTTACTTGACAATCTAAAAGGCTCTTTATCTAAGGAAACTTAATGTAGGTTGCGGGTTTGCTTATGTCACCATTTTCAGGTACGCATATAATACAACTCAATGTCTTTTGATGTGCACATTTGATTGCGATGTAACAGATATCTAATAAAGTTTTAAATCATTGCAAGTCACGGTAAAATGTATGCTCCGCTCCATTTTCAAAAGGGGACTGCAGTGTACATTTCAGCCATGGCTTGCGATGACATCATATAAATATTAGCGATGAATACTTTACTGATATCACATAGATATTAACAATAGTTAAAGTTACTCATTTTCAATGAAAAATTTTGGCTAATACATTTTATCTTTTTTTTTTTTTTTTTTATTTCTAGCAGTGGACAACTTGGGGAGAGACATGATGCATTTTTGGTGGCCATTTGAAAATGGTGAGTTACAATTTTCATTCCCATTGGCAAGTTATAATTTTAATCCCCATCCTCAACTACCTTATCATGCATAGTCATAGATAGAGCCATAGATTGGTTACCACTCAAAAAATGATGCATTGGGTAGGGATGCACTATAAAGCAAATATCAATGCATCCTGTTGAAAATGTCTCTTGAAAAATTTACAGAATCCCTTGAGGTAAAATGTGCAGGGCAGCAGTTTGAAAATATGTGTGTGTGTGTGTGTGTGTGTGTGTGTGTGTGTGTGTGTGTGTGTGTGAGAGAGAGAGAGAGAGAGAGAGAGAGAGAGAGAGAGAGAGAGAGGGAGAGAGAGAGAGAGAGAGGGAGAGAGAGAGAGAGAGAGAGAGAGAGAGAGAGAGAGAGAGAGAGAGAGAGAGGACCAATTATGTTCAGAAATGTTGATTACAACAAATTTAATGCTAGTTTAATATTTAACATTTTGATTTTACTTCGATAACATCGACTATCTAACTGATGTTATCGACTATTTAACTGATTTTCAGTTTCAACAGAGAAAATATCAAGTCTGTTAAAACATCGAACCATACAGCTTTAATGCCACAAATATCTTGTGCTTTACTGAAGTTAACATGAAATTACCCTGGTATTTCGTGAAGATATTCAGTGAAGATTACCACAATGTACAAAGTCAAGAGAACCGTTAGCTGCACGGTTTGCAAATTCTATTCTTTATTTAGAATTCATTATTTCCACAGAAATATTCAGTAAAAATTACAGCAAAGCATAAATTCAAGACTACTGCTTGGTCCAAATTTACACACATAGTGCACTTTCCCCCCAATTTTCAGCCCAAAATGTTGGGGGGGGGGGTATGAAACATAACTGTGTAATATATTTGACAAATCACAGTAATTACCATTATGTTATTTTATTCATTGTCACTGTGATCAAGTGATCGTAAAAGAATTTAAATTTTTAGCTGCGCAACATGATTAAGATGTATAGTGCAATAAATGCACATGTCTCTGTATATTCAGAATTTTGATGAATTTTAGTGATACTATTTATTGATATTTTGTAAATAATTGATTATTTTTCCATACATATTTGATTTTCCCTTAATACAGAGTCAAAAATGTTGTTCTGTGTTCTTTTTGAAGTTGTACATGAAAAGTAAATGCGTTGTTGAATGATGTTGTGGATATTTCTAACGTTATTTGTTGAAAACTGCTGCTTTGATGGTTTTTATCAAGTTTTGACATTTTTTCTTAAAAAAAAAAGAGCTTGATTACCTCATAATTTTTTTTCATAAATATTTTTCAAACTGTTTTTGTTTCATTTTGATATCAATATCATCAATATCTTCAGCACCAAATTCTATCTAGTATTTTAAGTTGAATTATGCAATGAATGAAGTCAATCACTATCATTTTCTATATAATTCAACAGAAAACAGTTTCGCTACTGTTAAAACAATGGTATGTTCAAGACATCATTACTAAAAAACTGTGCTGTGCAATGAAAAACAATTTTCACACAGTACTGTACACATTGTCAGATATATTTGTCAGATTTCCAGGTTTGGTTATAGAGTAAAAAATAAAAGTTTGTAAACCTGTGACCTATATTAAAACTCCTTAATCCAAGAATGCTTGCGACAAACTTAGTCGAAACTGGATTAGTGGTTCTCGAGAAGTTGAAAATGTGAAAATATACAGAAAGGAGGCAAATTTGGATCAGAAATTTACTGAACATGTATTTTGTAAAACTTACTAGTTTGACAGTTACTGACATTAATCAGCCCTTTGTCCAGACAGTTTGGGGTACAGAATCCTATGTTGTCCGGATTATTTGTGGCATTGGCTACGTAGGAGTCTGGGGCGGTGTATCGCCACAGTGTGAAGCCATGGGAATCTGTCACTTCCTCAGAATAAATCCCTTCAATTGATCTGTGAAGAAATGAGAAAAATGACTATTTAATTCCTAGTGCATTTTCATGGTGAATCTGCAATAGCAACAATAGTAGAAACTGTGTACATTCAAAGGAACATAACTTTCTTTATTTTCTCATCATTCTAAAAGCCAGTAGATTATAAATAGTGACACAGTAACTAAGCAAATCCAAAAATTGTGGCTCTGTGTCTTTTTTTTGTGGGACATCAGTTCATTTTGGAAATGATGAAAAAGAACAAATAAACCAAACATGAAGCCTGAAGTAAAACTATCTAGGATATGATAAATAGATGGACATGTACATTGGTATTGCAAAATGGCAGGGCGACATCAACAGAATGTAAAACAAAAATGTCCTCAAGATATAATATTCAGGAATTTGCTATGAAATCATACATGTACCTACCTACAAACATCGGATGCAAATGCATAAGATACACGGGATTTCTTTGCAAATGGTGGATATATAGTTGCATCTACAAAACATTCTACTGATTCAGATAAAGAAATGTAGAATCAGACACCACACAGTTACTGATTGTATTCAAGGGCAACAGCATGCAGTTTTGCTTGACCCATAAATGGATCTGTTGTAATTAACTTGCAGTTTTGTGCAACAGATCCATTCTAGGGTCAAACAAAACTGATGTTGTTCTCCACTTTCTCTATTACTGTTTTTACATGCCCTCATTTTCTTTTTTGTCAGGACTGTTTTAGAATCACATGACTGATGAAATTAAGTCAGTAAGTTAACAGATGGATTGAGGGCAATAGTTTGACTCTACACAGGTGGCCGGTCAACATAAATTTACTGAACAGTCAACACGTTTCAGTAATAATGATTTTATTTCTGGGAAAAAAATGAAGTTCTATAATAATAACAAATTCAACAGTGACACATCTATTTATCAAATTTTGTTTTATTAAAAATGATTTTTATAAGAAGCAAGAAATACATAATTATAGGAATTTAACTTTGTAACTTTAGCTTCAGCATACCTGAACCATTTATCATGTTGGCCCATTTTGTCGTCCAAAAATTTAGGTACCTGATAAAATATGAAAAATATAGTCAGACAACAGTTTCTATCAGTATACATGTATATGTATCTACATCAATTTTTCTTTTATCAATGCAGGTGAATTTTCTAATTATGTATGCACTTATTTAAGGGCCCTTGTACCTATTAACAGATTTTACTGATTTAAACACTAACCATAGATGTTTTCAACTAGGGCTGTAATGGGTACCAGAAATAACTGAAAACTGGGGGTTGTGTTTGGTTCCATTTTTCCAGATTTTGGTTTGGGCCCGGTTTTGATAGAATCCATTTAAACAACATGGCATCAAAACCTAAAGTGAGCTTGATGACATAGTGGACAAAACAATGACAATATGTAAGCTATTACAGACACATCTAAAATACCCCACAGGATCAATATTATCATTTATATTTAAAGCATGGAATGGAAACAAGTAGAAGTGGCAGCATGCTATTTCTAGCATGGGTGTAAAGACAAAAGCAGTCCACGTCTGCGAGTAATTATTGTAATAAAGACAAATAAACGACTTTTGATTTGGACATAGCTATATAGAACTGAACTGAAATACCCAAACTTGAATTAAATATCCTGAACTGACCTGACCCGAAATTTTTTTGGAACTGTGACAGCCCTGTGTATGACAATATATATGCTAGCTGTAGCCCTCTGATTCCTCTTGGAGACTAGAAAGCTACAGTCCTGGTACTACTCTATGCCTACCTTGACCCGTTATACTGGTCGATGCGTCCTAGTTTATTAATATCTGTCTCTCCCGTAAATATCGTATAGACTCCATCATTGGTGGCATTTTTCTGTATAAAAAAGATCACATTTGTACAGTTTACGTACGTAAAGTCAGTTTGCCCCATTTTACTGGATATTCCTATCCTTCACAAGCTTTTTTGTAGGTAATGCTTCAAGACTACTTAAAAATGAAGACGACCAATAAAGTTTTCAATCAAATTGTATGTCTATCAAAGATTGTAGTCTTTCCTTCATGGATTTACATCCACTCTAAACTATCTCCACTTTGACCTGCTTACATTTATAAAATAGCCTGCTATATCGGTATAGAACCATTCTGGAGCAAATCTTTTTGCTAGGTGCAGAGACGGGTCCTGATAACCCCACATCATCTCCTTAACCGAACGATTCATAAAAACAAACTCCTGCTCAAAGGTCATCAGGAAACTAATCAGCTTGCTGACTTCAGGTTTTTCCCACTTCAATGCTGTCAACAGACTCTGTCAAAAATCAAGAAATATCAATTCAGTAAATATATATAATGTCGCATCATTTGAAATGGACATATATTTAAATATAATATAAACTCTTACACATTATTTCTAAAAGTCCATGTATGATATGGGTGGTCCTCTAAATGACTTTCAATTTTATAAGGCAAAGAGTTTTTTTTTTAATTAGTATTGCATACAGCTTTCTGATGTATGCTATTTATTGAAAAATGTTGGTGATCCTGGATATGACAAAATAGATGCACAATTTTTTTCCTCCAACAAATAACATTCCTCTAACAAATAACATTCCTCCAACAAAAATCAATTTGGAGAACACAATTCATACACATGTACCTCTCAAAAGTAGGTCTACAGCAGAAAAATAAATCATGTTCTATAATGATTTTCATGTTTTCAAAATAAAAAACAAGCACTAAAAGTGACATTTGGGGTGGACAGTAGATGTGATTATGAATTGCCAAAACAAAATGACACAAAACTGGTCATAATAACCATATAAGCAGAGGGTTTAGTGTGGACTCAATTTTAGCATTAATAGCAACATTGCTGAGATAGCAAAATATCCTTACCATTAATGAAATTAGAGTTCTCTTTCTTGGTAGATTTCTCTGTACTAAACTTGAATGACTGACAATTTACATAATTGTTATAATAACTAAAAGCCTGTATTTATTATCATTTTAATTGCTCTTTGTGGTGAACAGCTGGATGATAATTTTAATATTGCACAGAAATTTGTTAAAAGAACATATGTATTTCTATAATATAAAAAAATCAGGTTGAAAATCACATGAGTCATCAACAGTCATTGAGACACACCCAATACATAAGTAGTGCATCTTCGTATTTTACTGAAATAAAACACTAATGTACACGTGTAAGTCAGCTGTTTCAGTCTTACACTATTTATGGTAACTCTTATCACACGCAACAAATTTTTAATCTTCATAGAGGATGCTGGTACATAAAGATACACATTGAAACACATGGACAAATCAGCATTAAGGACGCTTGATACAAACAAAAAATGGATGTCTGAGTTGATATGTATTTTCATGGCTTTGTTTGGTGGTAGTAAGTACAGATATAAAATTCCTAAAGAATACGAGACTTGTAAATTTGCTGTAATGTTCAAAAGTTTAAATATACATGTATTATGTATTCCTCCCAATATAATCCTTAATATATATAAATTTTCATCACCACTGTTTTGAACTTTAGAGAAAACATGGGAATAAACTACACTTAATGCAATAAATTGTATTGCTGACAGCAGGACAATTTCATAGCAATGTTTCACCACTAAAGATAATAGTAAATTAGAAAACTAATGTAATATTTGCTAAAAATATCCTCTTGCTAAAAAAAAAAATCCCAATTTTTTTTTTTTTTTTTTTTTTTTTTAAAAGAATTGTTAATTTTGTATCTTGCTAATATAACCACTAAAACAGTATTATGATAGCTTTGTCATGCTAAAATCGAGGTTTGAAAAATTATACATCAAAACTCGAAGATAAATTTCCATGATTTTTCATAACTATTAGGGGTCAGTTATAGTTTTTTTCCCCCATCAAACAACTGATCACCTGTAACACCTGTGTATACCAAAGTATGGAAATTTGAGTCATCAATCTGATCAACTGGACTAACCAGAAGCAATGTGTCAATAAAGAGTAAAGACATATGTGACTATTGATTCATGAATGGTCTGAGCACTGTTTGTTCCTATCACACTGTGCAATATCATAAGGATACATGCACTAAATGAATTTAATATTTGGTAGTACAAGAAAATAGTGCATTGAATGAAATACTTCCCTGAATTTCCAAGCAGTATATAAAATCAGTGTCAATCGAACTTTAGACACCTAATATACATGTATGTTTAAGTTAAAGAGGAGGTAATTCACATTTCAAAACTGTTTTCCGTTTTAAATTGTAATACACTCGAAAGTGTATAAGAACTACAAACATTTTATGCACAGGTGGTTTTGGACAGGTGATAAATGGCCATTGCGAACAGGGTTTAAATAATATATGATACACTATGTGCGCTAAAATTACTGATCAGGTGGTATCACTGCGCTAAAATAAATTTGCGCCAAAAGGTTTTCATTGCTGATTGCGCTAAAATATGTTTGCGCCAAATATTTTATTTTATAGTATTATGAATAAGACTTTAATGATACCAAAACTGAATCTGTTGTCAAAATTAATCTTACAAATAACACATTGTACAGGGATTCGGTTCTCGACTTTTAACCTCATTCACATGCACATATTTGTCAAATAAAGTCATCAATTTCATGCAAACTGTGCTTGATCCACGCCTGAGTCTTCTTTGTGGTCACAGAAAAGGACAAGTGTGATCCAAATGAAACTCCTTAAGTGTAACTGATTTTTTTATTATAATCATACAGGACATTTTATAAATGTTGTATGATGATACACGTAAATCAATGGAAGATAACAATATGTACCCAGTAGACTGGATTAGCGGTGATGAATCTGTCACTCTCCGGTCCCACAGACAAATCTCGAACAAAATGGAAGGTTCTGTTCTGTTTGTAGGTCACTGTGCCATTAATGTTGTGAATAATGTCATACTTTGTTCTCTTCTCACTGTAAGGGATGAGAGATTTTCATTTTTCATCATTAGAATGATAATTGCCATACATGCATGTACACTAGAAAGAGGTGATGCTGTGTAATCTACCTATTTCAACCTATCATTTTTTTATGATTCAAAATCATGCTTTTTTTTGGTTAAAGATTTATCAATTGCTTTTATACCATTTATTGTTACTCTACTCAAAGTTTCAATTTTAGTTATTGAAATATGCTTGAGCTCTCAGCTACACTCTTCAGATGCTATTCAAATTCTGATCACAACAGCATACATCTACAGTATTACTAGAGTGACTCTCAAGATGTCTATCAACCTTCCATTACAATAATTTTAAATATTATTTTTTTCTTTATCACAAGACATATCTTATATATGCATTTTTTACTTCATACATACAAACAAATCAGCTACAAGCAGTACTTGAGGGCTCTTGACTTGTATTTCAGTGCAGGCATGATTCATGTACATAATTTTATATGAGGACTGATTGCACACAGATTGGTCTCCCCCCCCCCCCTCTCTCTCTCTCTCTCTCTCTCTCTCTCTCTCTCTCTCTCTCTCTCTCTCTCTCTCTCTCTCTCTCTCTCTCTCTCTCTCTCTCTCTCAGTCACTCTTTGGGATCTTTTCCACAATACTAGACTACTATGTATCAACCATCTTAATTCCTGGGTCCTTTTATAGACTTGAATTAGAAGCAAGTGTTAAGGACTGGCTTTTTGTACAACAAAAGTCAGACTCATTCAGTTTGAACTTATTAAATATATAAACTTAAAAAAATAAAACAGATCACTAACACTTTATGAGAATACACTGTTAAATTTTTGTTGTTGACCAGTTTTCACTGTGGGACAATCTTCTTCAAAACAATTATCCATAAAATGAATTTACTAAAGTAAAAATGGGGCTGACTTACTGTAAACAATAAAAAAAAAAATGCAGGCGAGGAAATGCAGACCATGAAATGATACTGTATTGTAATCCTTGTGGAAGTATTTGAAGCAGATTGTGATGTTTTTTTAACAGGAATCATTTGGACAGATATTGCATGGATATCAGCCGGTGTCACCCAGCACTTTGGATGGATATTGCACGGATATCAGCATGTGTCACCCAGCACTTTGGACAGATATTGCACGGATATCAGCCGGTGTCACCCAGCACTTTGGATGGATATTTCACGGATATCAGCCTGTGTCACCCAGCACTTTGGACGGATATTTCACGGATATCAGCCTGTGTCACCCAGCACTTTGGACGGATATTTCACGGATATCAGCCTGTGTCACCCAGCACTTTGGACGGATATTTCACAGATATCAGCCTGTGTCACCCAGCACTTTGGATGGATATTGCACGGATATCAGCATGTGTCACCCAGCACTTTGGACGGATATTTCACAGATATCAGCCTGTGTCACCCAGCACTTTGAATGGATATTGCACGGATATCAGCCTGTGTCACCCAGCACTTTGGACGGATATTTCACGGATATCAGCCGGTGTCACCCAGCACTTTGGACAGATATTGCACGGATATCAGCCGGTGTCACCCAGCACTTTGGACAGATATTTCACGGATATCACCCAGCACTTTGGACAGATATTTAACAGATATCAGCCTGTGTCACCCAGCACTTTGGACGGAAATTGCATGGATATCAGCCGGTGTCACCCAGCTTAATACATAATATGAATAACTTGTTTATGCACTATATCTTTTACACAAAACTTGAGAAACATTGTAAACTAATCATACTTTGTGTATTTACGTCAATAAGCAATTCCAAATAATGTGAAACCCCTGCATTTTTTATCGTTTATAGCAAGTCAGTCCGATTTTTTACTTCAGTAAATTCATTTCATGTATAATTGTTCTGATGATGACCACCCAATGGTCAAAACCAGTCCAACAAATTTAACAGTGCATTCTCATGATGTGTTGGTGATCTGTTTTAATTCTTTAAGTCTACACTTTGGAAGCAGACCTTAATGAATACCACGTGGTATCCACTTGTGAGAATCTTCTGCAATTTCAACCACAAGATGCTGGCCTCCAGTATTTGACTTCGTTAATAAATACAAGTGTAAAAGCCTATTGTACAAAATGAGATCAAGCTAAAATACATAAATGTATATGTACAGACCCTTTGTACAATATAAGACCAGACAAATCAATGTACATTCGGACTTACATGTAAGTGTATGGGCCCCTTTGTACAACAAAAGGCTTGTGTCCCTGTTTCACCTCAGTTGGGTTCTTGCAGTCAAATATGTAGAACTGCATGTAGATAGGAATAGGTAGGTCCCTCCAGGTCTCATATAACAGGTTCCCCTTCTTCAGGATCACTGTCTACATATGACATGATTGAACTTCATAAAAAACATTGCATTAAATTTGTTGATTGTCAATTAATAGTGCACTATGATCTTAGAGCATGCAATGGTCAGAGGTGATTTATTGACTGTTGTTTTCCGCCACACTCAACAATTTTTCAGTTATCTGGTGGCATCCAGTTTTTATTGGTGGAGGAGAGAACCCAGATACAATGTATCCGGGAAGAGACCACCAACCTTCCGAAAGTAAACTGTCAATCTTTCTCACATATATTGGTGCGAGCGAGATTCGAACCTGCGCCGACTAGAGGTGAGAGGCCTTGTGATTTTGAGTGCGACACTCTAACCACTCGGCCACGGAGTCAGAGGTGAAAAGAGGAAAATTCAAACAAGAAATTTTGCTGATTTCAAGAATTCAATGTACGTAATTAATACATGTTTAATACATGTAATAACAAAAAATTACTTGTATTTTCAAAATACGAACTCATATCTAGTTACATTGAAAGTGTTCTCTGATGATGGAACTGATCACTGACACAAACAAAATCTTACTTTTTCTATTTCTTTCCTGACAACATAGTCAACGATAGGAATGAGAGCGACACCCACTATTAGTAATAGCAGGCCCAAACCTCCCCCACAGTACTGTTTCTTTCTCACACTCCATCCCATCTCTGATCACCTGAAATACACAACCTGTACATAAAAACTGGGTTCTTCCTATCAAAAAGTAACTCAAAACCAAGAAATGTACATATATGTAAAGAGTGAATACAAGGTGTGATTAAACAATTAGTGGTCATAATGTTTGTTGGCACTCTTGACCTTAACTGCAGTTTATGTAAATGACATCAGGCCATTGGCCCAAAATGAAAAAAAAAACCCAAAAATCTATCATACATAATTTTTCATTCAGAAAAAGATTAAAAGAATTGTATTGCATGCTAAAATGGTGTCTACCTTAACTTTCCAAAAATATATTTGATGAAAAATAATGTAGTGACTGCAGCCTGATGATTTCTGTCAGTCTTTGAATTATGTCCTTAATATAAAACCATGAATTGAATCACAAGTCCACAGTGACAGTGAGTGCATGGGTCAGAGTGAACCGAGAGTACAGTATCAACTTCCGACTTTGTACTCAGGTGATATCGTATTATTGGTTGGTGTAATAAAACCACGGACTGGAAGAAATCAGCATGCTATAATTGTATATTACTGTGAAGAATACCTCCCTATATAGCATGATACAAAAACTTACTCATCCAATGTGCTATGAAGAAGGTTTGCATACAAATGTAATTGTTGCTTTTGACCTATGACCTTGGTTCTTCCAGGTCCAGCAAAGCTATACTGTTGTCCTTGAACAAAGTGAGAGATTATGACTTAAATCTGATTCACTCCACCTTAATAGGATTTCCCTATAGAAAAAAATACTTGTCAGCCACATGTGAGCCACATAATAGATAATACAAATCAATATTGTTATATACTATTATATACACTGTTATATACAATGTATGTATGTTTGTATTATGTTTGATTCTGGGAATTTGTAGTTCATTTTGATTCTATTAAAGGCATATGATCTATGATTTTGATGAAATTTTGTATGTGCCAATAAGGTGGCAAATCAAAGATTATAACTAGAATGTTTACAAACACATTGGATACAATAATAATTACAAATTAATTCCCTGTTGTGTGTCTGGTTATCTCATTTATTATGCATTGCATTTGTTTCAAAAGATTATTGACACAGGGTGCGTGATACTGTGACAATGTATTGGTGCCATTTTATATTACTTTGCAATAACTGTGTACCAGTATAACTAAGCTGCTGATTGAAGTTCAAAAAGGTCATATGAATATGGGTGCGGAATTTTTAAAAAATATATTGTCCTGCAAACAATAATTTTATCGAGGGCTAAAACATCAAAATGATTTTGATATCAAAGCACTGCAGCTTTAGATAACTACCACCGATTCATTTTTTGGAGATTTTTCAAAATATTGTGAAGTCATTTTTGAGATAAAACAATAGATACTATCCATTTAAAAGTACCAATGCCCTTACTTTTCGTTATTTAAATACTAAAACAGTGTTTTGACTGTCATCAGTAATTCCATTCATATTCATTTGTTGCTGGTCTGTGGACCACACTTTCCCATTCTTCTCTTTGCAGCTGTTTAAACGTATTAAAATTACCAATTTCTTTTTTAAAATCATATAATCTTATTCAGAATCAAACATTATTATTTGTTTAAACAGTCCTCTGTTTCATGGAGTATTTGTGATGAATTATGTATGATCAACTTCTGATGAAAGATTTAGATGAGAACTTTTATATCTAAAAAAAAAACAAACTGTTGAAATAAGGAAATTTTATATGTTTTGAGTGACTTTGACCTTTCCAAAATGACCTTAAGAGACCTTTGGTCCAAAAGTCTTTGTCTCAAGGAGCATTTGTGATCAATTATATCAATTTCTGATGAAATGTTTAAGAGATATGAGCTCAGACAGAAGGGCAGACAAACACAACAGTCATTGTATATGCTTCCCAGAAATTTTTCGGGCAGCATCAATACATACTAAAGTAAATGCATGTGTATTTGCAATCAGGAAAATTACTGAAATCAATTATAATTTTAGATACCAATTCAAATGTTTACACGTTTTACAGGTACTACAACATGAATTCAATGGCAAACAAAGAATGTGCTTAAATATTGTGATTTAGCAATTGAATGCAAAATCTTACCTATTATAGGCTATGAGTCAAATTTTAATAGCAATATGTAGCACTTAATGCACCATCACAAAAAAACTTAAATGCACTTCTTCGTGTCATGCAAATTTTCCTATGATGTTGGTGGCTGGGGTTCATCTTCCCCACTAATGACAAAACCCCACATTTCCTTGTTTTTATCTACATCAACTGAACCAACTGTAAAACATGCTCTTTGGCCTCTAATTTATGCATAATATATAACCATTTAAGTAATGTGAGATCACTAAATGAAACAGCAAATAGACAAGTGGTCACATGCGTGTTTGATTGATGGAAAAGTCCAAAGTGTGTGTCTTGTGATTTCATGCAATAATTCACCAAGTTTAAATGTTTTACTCTGAGCAAAAAAAATCAAATCTATTTTTGGTCCACAATGGTCACATGAGTGTTTGATTGATGGAAAAGTCCAAAGTGTGTGTCTTGTGATTTCATAAATCACCAAAATACTTAAGTTCAAATGTTTTACTCTGAGCAAAAAAAATCAAATTTATTTTTGGTTCACATGTCGTTTTCAATGTTTTGACAATGATGACACTTGGCCCGGCTGTGCACCTGCATCTAATTACTGCAAATTGATTTACACATCACATATGAATCTGAGACTCTACAATATAGTTCATAAAGAAAAAAAAATTATAATAAATATAATAATCAAAGTGATAATATTATTAAACTTTGTACCCCTCCTGTGTCGATAATACAAAAATCCTAACATAATATGAATCCAATACAAAAGAAACTTATTAGGAGTAAAATAGTAAGATTTTTTTTTATTTGATCAAACATAATGATTTAAAGGGACTGATGATTTCCCCCCAAATTTTGTTTTTGCTTTGATCACATTCTGATTAAAAGGTTTCACAAAAAATTAAGATTATACATTGTGACAGAAGCTCATATAACAGAGAGTTTATTATTTGTTGTGTAAACAAAGTTTGAAGCATGTTTAATTGTTTACAAAGTTTTGAAAAAGTATGGTTAATATCAATTTAAGTTTATGATATATTGACTACATTTCAAGTATTCTTTAGGTAAAAAGTGTCATTTGAAAGTTAAATTTATGTCTGTGCAAAATTAGCTTGCTTTAGATTACAAAATTAAAACTTCTCTGGTTTGTTTATAAACATAAACAAGTCTTGTTTACATAATGGTTGAAATTATGATTTTAGGTCCAAGTTTTGGTTGTCCACTTTAAATGAGGTATATTTTCAATGTTCAACATCAAACACGAAAAACATTTTCTTTTTAAAAACATGAACCAGTCCCTTTAAGGAAAGAAAATAGTTTCTACTCACTCTAAATGATATAAGGTAAGCTAGGACAGCTTACGGTATGCTTTACAAATCATTTTAGTCTAACTCCATTTTCAGAGTCATTGATTGATTATATATTGTTTTACGTCCCGCTCGAGAATTTTTCACTCATATGGAGACGTCACCATTGCCGGTGAAGGGCTGCAAAATTTAGGCCTATGCTCGGCGCTTATGGCCTTTGAGCAGGGAGGGATCTTTAACGTGCCACACCTGCTGCAACATGGAGCCTCGGTTTTTGCGGTCTTATCCGAAGGACCGCCCCATTTAGTCGCCTCTTACGGCAAACTAGGGGTGCTGAGGATCTATTCAAACAACCCGGATCCACACGGGGTTCAGGGTCATTGGAAATGACAAATCTGGACTCTGTTTGCAGTGGTTTTTGACATTTGCATATGTACATTGATTTAATAAAAGTAGTGGAAACAAAAAAAATAGGACTGGGCTTTATCTCCAAACTACTGTCAGTATGTATTGTCAAATTAAAAATTTTCTAGCTGATAATGGCCAATGTGCATTCCTACATTGTTTACAAGCATCTGTCGATATGTGATTTAATTCTAATGTTAGCAAGAACCATTTCTGTGAAGTGCCAGATTTATTCACAATCTGGATATTTCATAGGACAACAAAAAATGTCCTCCTTTTAATGCCTCTTAGCTTGGCAAATCTGGACATTTTTTTAAACTGTGAAGTTGGATGATTTATTGTTTCTTTAGCATGGCTGCTTGCCCATGATGCTTGTCATATATATTTCTTAATCATTTGTTAAATTATGCATTTTTAAAATAAATTAATAATAATAAATATTATATTACTACAAAAGGTGTACCTATTGTGTACTTCAACCAGTATAGAAAACATCAACCCAAGATCATTATCCCCAGGCAGGCATTCTCACCCGGAGAAAATGTAATGGACCAGGCCAGGATTTGAACCTGGGCCCCTTGAATGATCTAGTCAGGTGATCTACCAATTGAGCTTTCTGGCCACCGACAATCAAACCCACCTTGCCATCACAGCCTAAAAGAAGATATTTAAAGAGGGAGGAGTTTTCTCGTGGTGAGAATGCCAGCCTGGGGATAATGATCTTGGGTTGATGTTTTCTATACTGGTTTGAAGATATTTAAGAGGGAGGAATGTGGCGGTCAGACAAATTTGATTTCTTGTGGCCAGAAAGCTCAGTTGAATGAGCACCTGGCTAGAGATTCAAGGGGCCTGGGAATGAATTCCATTCTGATCCCTTGCATTTTCTCCCTTCCTATTTACTATAGTGGCATTCTAATGAAACTATGCTTCAAACACAGAAACTTTAATTATTATCTCAACAATTAAACTGGTCAACATTGTTAATGTGCCACTTATTTCATTATGGTATTTGTAATTGGTTTTGAAAACTTGTTTGTGAAATAGGAAAATACTTTAAGTACATTGGCACCGAGCAGGTAATTAATACATGTAGGATGTTTCTACTCAAGGATACATGTCCGTCCAATCGTAAGATTAATTGTTTGTTTTGTTGTTTTCCACCACACTCAACAATTGTTAAGTTATCTGATGGCATCCAATTTTACATACATATATAAACAAAATGAATCGAACAGAAAAATGAGATTACTACATTTGGATGTTATTACATGCTTTCATAGAAAATTGTCAATCACTCCTCAATTTACAGTGTCCTTATAGACATGTGCCATTAGAGCTACCACCAGCAAACAACCAAAAGGACACATGTCGTCTGCTACCACAGAATCATTACCCATACTAATGCTATGCTGGTCTACCAATGGCTTCAGGAAGCTAATGCATACCAAACTGTAAGGCATCCATAACTATACTATGACCCAGCCAACTGAATATTTACCTTATAAATGATAAGAAGTTTGTATTTTAGAACATTAATACTATATTTATAAATAAAATATAAGTTTTATATTGATGCAAAGCAATATTGCTGTAGCAATAAAATGGAAACATATATGTATTGTGATATCAGTCCTAAGATGTTATAATGGCACAACTTAACTTCAACTCAGCTTATATCATTTACAAAATGTTGCACAAGTGAAATCAACTGATCAAATACTGCATTTTATATGTGAAATTAATTATATCACATACACACAATATGAATTTCTTTGGGTACATGTATATTTCAGTAAGAAGTATTGACATGATAACACACACAAATTTATCTGGTGTTTAGTGTGAATTACAAAAAGATATATATTTAGCAAATATTTCCAAGAAGCCAATTTCATAAAAGTACATGTTGTTAAATCAATACAAGTACATTTTTTCACATTTATGATATAAAAATTTTATTATGAATATTAAATGGCATAAATAATGATCTTACCCTAAAAACCAGAAATTCCGTTTACATACTAATACATGTAGAGATAGAATTTGCTGTGTAAGTGTATCACAGTTTACAACATATATATATGCACAATGAAAAAGTTCTGAATCGGCACTATGTTATCCTCCAGAAATTTTGGAGCTGTGGTACTACGTTTCCTAGATGCAGACACCAATTACTATCAATGTACCTTTGTGCTTCATTGTATACCTAGGTGTAATTTGGGTTATCTTCGTTCTTTGTATTAGCTGATCAGCTTGTTATTTGTCCTAGTCTATTTCATACCTGGATGGAGATTTGTCCAATGGGGATGATAACCAATACACAATATATGTATATTATAAAACAGTGTAGTATATGTATGTAGTATACAGATATTGAACCCTGGAGACAGGACCCTATACTACATTCAAGATATATACCACTACATTCAAGATATATACCACTACACTATCAGAGCTGATAGCCCAGAGCAGTAATCCTGAATCCATGACCTACATAACACATATAGAAAATATAATATCTGTATTTTGATTTTATATAATGTTATTTGAAATGGAGAGATTATTTTGCAAGATTTGCAAACATCCACAATTAATTGCACCTATATAAATTCATAAATCTGTAAATTATATATGACATATTTGACCTGCTGCTGTTTGTTGACTGATATGAATACACAACGTACCTGTATATTGGGTAATTTAGGCGCATTTAAAATGTTAGCTTTTTAAGCAGTTGAGGAAATTTGCCAAAAAGAAAATTGCCAAAATTTTTATTCATATAATAATTAATATACCTATTAATGAAATTGCACCAAAAAAAAAAAAGTGCTAAGATTTCAAGCTACCTTTAAAGAAAAATCCATTTTAAATATTCCTAACACCAACATTCGCTGATCTATGATATTTACAGAATCGGGTGAGGCTTACAGCAATAAACCACGATAACGCTAGTCATATATGTAAGAGCCCCCTATTTTAAATGGGGTGGTCCTTTAGATGTGACCTCATAAAACTGAGGCCCTGTGTTAGCATGTGCGGCAGGATAAAGATCCCTACCTGCTCATAAGCTGTAAGTGCAAAGCATAGGTCTAAATTTGCAGCCTTTCACTAGCAATGGTGACGTTTCCATATGAGTGAAAAATTCGCAAGTGGGATGTCAAACAATATACAACTAACTAACCAATCTTTTTCTATAACATCAGAAGTATACGGCTCATCTTGCTCCTTAGCAGCTTTATGTAATGGTGAAGCCTGATGTCATGCAGTTGTGATGTCACAGTATAATGGTAATGTACAGTCAACAGAACTACATACAGCATGATGCAAAATATATAATTATGTGTGTCACAAATCTACATGAACAATTACTGTTATATTTTAGTTTAGGAAAAAACAGTTTTATAAATTGATTGCATCTCTGTTGCACTGTCAGGGCTGTCACTCTACTCAAGGTTAGACTGAATATCAGACCCATTCCCAATAAAAATAAAAAGTCACACATTTTCCCTCTTTACCTCTCTATTTTTTAAATTCATATATCTATAGATATGCATGCTGGGTAGAATATTTCGGAGCATTTTTTGTCAAATATGTTTTATTTTACATCAAAAGTTAGCATATCAAATTGTTCCTTGTAAGATTTCTGTTGTTCACTATGACAAACCATATGTCAGTTAGACCATAAACAGATAACACTTCAAATCTACTACTCGGGTACTGAAACTTTATTATATATATACATATATTTGCAGATACAGACATTTTAAAAGAAGGGGGTTCAACTATCATACCTCCAGCTTCCAATATACATGTGTTAGGTAGCTGGTTGAGTCCAGAGATGACAAGGGCGGAGAAAGGGGGAGTGTGTGAAGAAAGAAGTCCCCTCCTGTTGGTGAGGGTCTTTGGACATCCCCTAGAAAATTTTCTAATTATTATAATAGAAGTCATTTCCTGTAATCTGGAGGCAGTTTCAGGAAAAAGATAGTCTATTTTGGAATTAAAAAAATCAGGATCTACATGCAGTTACACAAAAATATAACCCATTACAAGCTACTGCTAGTGCAAGTGGTCATGGTAATGTGTAGTAATTAAATCTACAAGGTTGCATATTTCTTGTACATTTTACCTAGGAAAACTTCTTACTATTAGAGTGGATAAAGAAATAACCTTAGTTTTACAGATAATACTGTACATCAGGATTGATTTGTTTACTGTCAGCATGACAGTTAGGCGCTTGCTTTAAGGCATGGAGATATACAAAAAATATAGCATGTTACATAAAGGAGATTTGTGCTTGCCTTCTTGCATTTATCTGAATAGAAAATGGGTTTGTAATATTTTTCAAAACAAAACAACTATTGAATATAATGATTATTACCAAGGAGCATATTTATTCACAGTTGATAAAGTACTCACCAACAAGTGAACGACTGCATTGTGAACTACATGTTTAAAATCAAAAGTGAAACTAAACGGTATCGATGCAGTTTTAACCATGTGTACTTCAGTACCTTACTAATTTGAATATATTTTATAGATTACCGAGAGATATATAAGGTAAATGTTGTTAAGAGTGTTTTAATTACACTATCATTGTTTATTGTTCAAAAAGTTTGAAATGTAATTACCAATTCTCAATAAGAAGAAAAAATATTCTTACCATAAAATTAATAATATCAAATTCTATTGACACCGCTCCATCGAAACTTGAACGGAAAGAAAAAATGTCGGACAAAAGTGTTTGGCTTCCTTAGAAACAGGTATTCTGTGGTATATGATATTCTGTTGAATATAACGTCTTAGCTGCAGAACTGTAGCGTTGTGGTTTTATACTTTAGTCTTTGACCATAACACTAAAATATAAAACCATAACGCTACAGTTCCGCAGCTAATAACTTGTACACAACTTTTATATGCTATTTGTAATGATTGTTGTAAATTCATTTCAAATTACAACGTTGACGCCCAAAAGATGACGAATACTGCATAAACATTTAAGCTTCGTTGTGATTTAAAAAAATTCAATTACTTTTACTGAAAAAAAGCTTTAATTGGTTACTATAGCATATATGATAAATTTGTAAAGGCCACCGAGTCACCTGACAAGTTAATTGTTAGCCCTTTAATATGAAACAGTGATTCATTAAAAATTATTCTCCAAGCTGTTGCCTTTGATTTTGAAAAAAAAAACCTTCAAAAAGTAGGCCTTTTAAGCTATTCTATGGTAGTTTATTTAGCACACACACATATTTTTTATCACCTGTGCTCAATGGATTATCTAAAGTGCATATTATCCTGTGCACAATATAATCTCTTGTTACAGCTTAAGATATCTCGTGTCCACAATATATTATCTAGAGCACTTGGCTTTAATACTTTTAAAAACTCTAATGTTTACTCTTCTTATAATCAATATAATTATTACCCACAATGGACTGTTATTGCATGATTAGAAGTGTGTCTGCATGTGGGATTACAACACTAGACCATGTAGCAACGTACCAGTGTAATTAATAGTAACCATTTTGTACATCTCCAGAATAAGCTGCCTTCAAGATACTGAAAACGTAATACTTTATATCTATGTAAAGCATCATGGAGTCAAAATGTAGCGCTATTATTTGTACTTCAGTATAGTGAGATAATTTATAAAATCAGCTGATTAGACAGAAATTATCCTCTTGCTTTCATTTTTTAATTACAACCAAAATATAAACAAATTGGACATATATTCTCTATTTTATTAGTTTTTAATTAATCTTGTGTATATCTAATCAATAGTTCAGCGGTTTTATTCATAAATCAGGGATTTATTAGTGTTCTAATCTTGTACCGATAATGGTATGTACCTTAAAAAGTTTCTTCTTTTTACAAAAAAATAAAAATATGAATATTTCGTCTTTCACAGGTAAAATTTCTTCTTCAGTGGTGAAAAAGCACTAAATTGATAAAAGTCCCTACATAGATTGTACATGTATATGAATTTTAACAAAAATCAGTTTTGTTCTTCTATTATTTTCTCTCACTATAAAAGTCAAACTATATAAATACTAATGGTCAGGGAGTAGTCTTTTATACAGTTATTCTGAAATATTGTAATCTGAAAAGCTTAACTGATTAATACATGTGGATTATAAGTCAAACATAGATGTCATGCACACGAGATGATATGTTGAGAATACGAAATATAAGGTCATGAGCATGAGATAATACATGTATGTTTTGCACATGCGATATGTTGAGAGTACAGGGTGTTAGGTCATGAGAACAATTAAAATATGTTATGTTGTGCACATGAAGTATTAAGTTGTGACCTGAGGATAACACATTTGTATGCAAGATGATATATGTTGTGCATAATGAGATAAAAAAAAATGTTTATGATGTCTTAAATATAAAGTCTGCGTACTGCAATATTAGAGGAATAATTTATGAAGGTTGCGATTATGTTATGAAATTCAAAGGTAAAGGTTATCAATTTGACTACTTGTGATTTTCTGTCATTTCTATAAATAAATGCAAATTTTTGAACTGGTACAATATGTTCTACCTTATTAATCTACTTTTGGATGGTTTGAATGCTTAAGTAGTAGCTGAATCTAGAGCTTGTACTGGACCTAGCCAACCTGTATTACCTCCTAATTTTCTTTATATATTACCTTGCAAGTCATTTATACTTCTTTTACACAGATATCCTTTATTTCACCTGTAATCTAAATATGCAATGAGAGTAACCATATTTGAAGAATAAAGGAAGCCTCTATTACAGAGTTAACTTTGTTCATCTTCATTGCTGAAAATGTCAAAAGGGACAAAGGTAAGCCATATTTACTGCTAAACTCTGAGTCAAATCACTGACACACACTTATTTTTGTCCAGGACATTTTATATTCCTGAAGTACCAAATCAGTTCATTACCTTTGTTTTTCAGATCCCTGGCTATATGCAGGGAAAGGGAAGGAATCCAAGAGGAATTATTGGGTAAAATATATCAACCATTTCAAAATTGTAATCATTTTGTTCAATAGTACATTAAGACATCTTCAAATTTGTAGGTTTATAAAATGAAACAAATGTAGCTAAATTATATTTCCAGAGATCGAGAAATTCGGTACAAATGCTCCTTGCAGAACACAATTCTAGATGTGCTTCGTGGGCGCCCCGGGTGGCAAGAAGTCCCTGGGTAAGATGTGTCTGTTTTTGTAAAGTTGTAATTTTGTGTCTATGGAGAAGTGGGGGAACACCCAAAGGAGACATGGTTTGAGTGTGTTTGTTTAGAAGTTAAGCTAATGATTCATACATAGTTATCTTTATCCTAACAGTTTAGAAATAAGCTAATGCAATAACTTACATCACCTTAATGATAATAGTTGGCAATCACTGTGGATAGCGAAAATGAAATTATAACATGCAAGATATTAGTAGAACTAATGCAAAAATAAGCATGCAGTAGGATCATCCATTCACTGTCTCATGTCTTGTGAAGTGTTACAGTAACTGGTAGTCCTTGTGGGGTTTTGTCAACATTGTGGTTTATGTCAGGGAATGTATCTCTGTTGTTTGCTTTCATATTTCAGTCAAAATAATGTACAACAAAATGTACAGAATAACACAAAACAGCAGGGGTAAGTCCAGCACCTGTAGTCATCTTTTGTTTCACCCTTTATAAGGTCTGTGTGTTAATAGTAACTTCTTGAACTATCGTATCTCTGATATATTATTGTTTATGATTGAGATTTTAATTTGTAATTACATCTATACATATAACTGACAGGCAAATGTTATTTGTCAGAATTTTCAGGCACTGCTCCTATTATGTTGTACGATTGTGCTTATTACATGCTATTTAAAAAGATGTACAGGTTAATATCTGATCACAGAATCCTGGGCATTGTTTCTTGCTATATTTCACACTAGTCACTATCAGATAAATCATATTAGTTGAAATATTATCCATAAAGATGCTTATTTAAATTGCATATTTACATAAATTGTATTCAAAAGATTCCAGTTACTAATTTTTTTTTTTTTGTATTTTACCTAACAATCTTTCCATATTTGTCTTATGATGACATATTTTCCTGTTTGAGCACACTGTTGATGTCAGTTAAATCATTTCTATGGATACTTGTGGCTGCATAGCTAAATGCGCATAGTAGTACTGCTAAAAATATTCTGCATGTCCCTGAAAAAGGCGTTAAATTTATCGCTGTTATTATGTAACATCAGTGATACTATATCAAGCGCATAGAAACTATACGTAATTTGGCACTATATAGGTGAATATAATAATAATAATATGAAATTTTTACTTAATTATCAACAGAGCCATCCCACAGTCTTCAAAATCCGGGTAAGCTAGTTTATTTAACAGGGTGGAAGGTCAAGGTGGAAGGTCACATCTGTATATTTAACTATATGCATACATGCATTAGTGATGTTCAAATTATCACCAATAATTGATTGTATGTTGCTAGAAATCCTCCAGTTTCGATTATTGATTGTTTTTGATAATTGATTATGTGTAATATTATGAATATGCAATAAAAAGTTGTTTTGAAATGGGATCTGATGAATATCATGGGGTGATCAAAATGCTTCATGAAATATTTTATAGATAAATGATGATGAAAAAGTTGGTTTTGAAGCATACAACATACAATCATACTGATATAGCACAATGAAAAATGCTTTTGTTGATTTCTAAAAATTGGATTTTTAAAAAAAAATTTAATTATTGATGGTGTTTAAATTTGATTCTGACAATTGATTTGTGAGAATTTTTCAATTTGCAATCACTTTATTGTATATATTTTTACATGAATATGCAATTTAATTCATTGTTGGAAAGAATATTTCATAACAAATGGGGATTGGTGGATTATATAAATTCTGGGTTTTTTCTTTTAAATGATTAATATTGACTAAGAATGAAACAACTGGAAATCTATACCTTGTAAATATGTACTATTTGGGAAAATAAAAAATCATTCATAAACTCCAAAACTCTATGCTTTGTTGGTTGATTGGCATATAAATAATCATAAACCCAATCTATATAACCATTAATGAATACACAATCATCTGTATAAAACAATGTATCTGATTATATATTCAGTGTATTTGAGTATTCAGTGTACACAGTATCTGATTATTCAATATCATTGGTCACGGTAGCTCAGTGGTAGAGCATTTGCTTCATAAACGGGAGGTCATGAGTTTGAGTCCTGCTTGTGGCAAGGCTGGTTCAAACCTAAGACATAAAAACAGATAGTGATTACTCCTTCACCAAATGTTCAGCATTTAGAAATAAGAATCACAGGTCTTTTGGATATGACCTTAAAAACAGAGGTCTCATGTAGTGGCAGGCATTAGCATGTTGAAAAACCCCTCACTGCTTTGGCAGTAAGTGCTAACCATAGGTCAAAATTTTTGGCACTTCACCTTCAACTGGTGATGTCTCAATGTGAGTAAAAATTTCTCAATGGGACGTAAAAGAAATAAAGAACTAATTGATCAGTATATTTGATTATTCAGTGTATCTGATTATTCAGTTTATTTTATTATTCAGCATATCTGATTAATCAGTATAAATCATTATATCTGATTATTCAGTATATTTGATTATTCAGTATATCTGATTATTCAGTATATCTGATTTTTCAGTATATCTGATTATTCAGTGTATTTGATTATTCAGTATATCTGATTATTCAGTGTATCTGAAATTTCTGAATCGATTTCAGTCAACAATCCACTGGTCAGCCACCATCAAACACTGGCAAAGCAGGGTAAGACTAGCAGTATGTTGTATGATATTGTTACTAGTTCTAAACAGTATATTAAATTAATGCCAACATCATAAACATGAAATCTCTCTTTTTCAAGGCAAACATCAAGAAATTTTAAAGCAATTCTATAATTCATATGCAGTTTTGTGTGGTCAATCAATGTAAAATATTTTGAATCTGTAGCATAACTGACTAAAAGTTGTGAATGGTTAAAAAAGATTTTGGAGGGTAAGATTGTGCACACATTAGATATTCCTATATCAAGAGACTGGTCTTTTTCAATGTTTGGGTGAATTACAGATCAGGTACAACTACTACCCAAGGAACGACCTCTGGAAACAAGGCCAGGTAAGGTCATTGCCATGGTGATATTTAAGCACTTTGGGATTGAGGAGCATCTATTGAATGGAGTCTAAAGCTACTGTCTTCTTTGATTCAATTTTATCTCTATCAGATTTAAGCACATACTTTGTTTGTAGTCTCTTACTGAAACCCATGTAGTTAAAAATAGTGAAGGAGTCACAAAATATTATTAAAAGTTAATTAATACGAAATAAAAGTAAAACTGTAGCTTTCTGCATAGTGTAAGAATTTCCCAACAAGGTCCAGCCACACAAACAACAGTACCCACAAGAATAGGGTGAGTTCATTAGAACTGAAACCTTTCTTTGCTATATATACACTTTATAATAAACCCTTTACTAACTGTCTGTATTAGGCCTGTTAATATACAAACAGGTTTTGGCTCCTCTTGGCATGACAATATACATATCCTATTGTAAAACTAATTAAAATGATCTGGACTCTCTCTCTCTCTCTCTCTCTCTCTCTCTCTCTCTCTCTCCAATACATCATTATTTGTGGTAGAAGACATATATACATATAAAGTAGCTTACTAATTGGGACCAAAGATGCACGTGTATGCATATCTATTCCCATGCATGTCTGAAGGTGGTTTTTGATATAAAATATACACACAGTTTAATGGACAGATATTGTATTCTTTGTCCAAACTGCATTTCCTTTGCGCATCTGATTGGATTGCTTTGCTTCACATAATGAATATAGCAAACGAATTTTCTTTTTCAGCCTTCAGTATACGTATGTCGCTTTGCACGCCGTCTGAGGTGGGGAAATTAATTAAGTTTAAGATGCGCGATATGCTTTGCGTTATATGTAAATATAGTACTTTGTGGTGTGTCTGTTGTCATTGCACTGTGGTTATTTGTTGACACCTTCGATGTTACTCTTTTATATAATTAAAATCTGATCATTAATCATTTCTTTTATTTTCAGCATCTAGTATGATAGCTGCATTTTAGCAATACTGCTGAAAGCAATACATGTATTAGTGTTACAGATTGAAATTGTAGGTTAATGTAGTAGTAACCTTTGACCTTTCAGTTTTCAAAGCATCCCTCCTATTTCACGGAACAGGTAAGCTCCCATCCTCTCTGTCTGACTCTGAATTAATACCCGCGCTCCGTGTCATTACACCTTACCAGATGTCAACTTTACTACATGCATTTATGCATGTTGACAATTTTCCCCCTAAGCTAAGTAATTTGTTTAATTGAAATTACACAAACAATTAACTAGTATAGAAGTTGAACGGATCTTTTCTTTTAACCAACAAAATGGAAGTATATGAAAAACAGCTGAATTTATGAAACTTTGTAAAATGTATGAATATGTTCCATCAGTTGACACGGACCACATCTCTGCTAATATCACCTTTTGTTGCTATCCACCACTTTTCCTGTTCTTGGTATTTACTTTGTTTAATAATTATACTTTTTTAATTACATCCCCTTGCTTTCATTATTCGGTGTACCATGTATGTATTTTGGGACAACAGTCAAATATTATCCAGAAGAAATTTAAGCAAACGGTTTTGGGTTGAGTTTTTTCCCCTTTCTTTTCTGAATTAATTTATTTATTTGCAAGACTAATCATTCTCAAACAAAATTACTTTCAAAGTACTTAATGGAAATGAGAATATATATAATTGCAACTGAAACGTTCAGAGTTTTATTTCGAATAGACTCTCGATCACAAAAAAGAACTACGCACGATAACTTTGGATTCCCGCCTACATTTTCAACTCGTATATATTTTAAAAATCTTTGTAATTTTTCTCATGATATTTTTTTTAATGCAAACAAGAAATAATTAGTAATTGATAATTGACTTTAACACCAGAGTTAATTGATTAATATGCTATTAGTTACAACTCCTTTTGATTATAGAAAAATCTATTCCATGAAATCTGACAATGTTTTAAAATGCTTATTGATATAAATAAATAACAATTTAGTTTGTCAAATTACAATATATTTTTGAGTAAAAAATGGCTAATCTTCATTCTTCATAGTTTAACCTCATTTGGAATTGATCAAAAATTTTGGCCGTGTTTTGATCTATAAAAAGGAATTTTGTGTTTGACGGTGGGTGGGGGTGGGGGGTGTTAATAATATTTCCATTGATGTTTATAGTAAAATCGTGATTTTAACACAAATTATTCAGTTATCTCTCTTTGTTTTGTTATTGACATAAAAAAAATCATTAAAAATGATAATTAAAAATTGATTGGAAGGTGGGCGGCGAAACAATATTATCGTTTGCAGTTCTTACAATTTGTAAATATTGGGTGTGCATGTTCTGTGAATCAGAATAATACGACAGCGTATTTGTGCAGTTTGAATAGAAAGGGAATGTTTAAGTCCTAGCTTTTACAATTCAACAGTAAATCTTTGAATGATTTATTAAAGTATTTGCACAGTTTAGTTTAGTAAGTTATTCTAATGATTTTATTTTATATGTACACCCCTGCCATGTCGGGACTTATAGTATTACCTTTTTCTATATTTCCATCATAATTCAGTTTTCCTTCATTTTTTCGGCTACATGTGAGTATATTCTATTGCAATATGGTATATACATATATCGTGAGAATGATCAGGCCAAGTTCTTATTTGGTTGTGGATGAATAATTTTTTAGTGTGTGCCCCATGTACTTAAAAAATCAAACAATTCATAATATCCGCTCATTATCTTAGTCATACATGGATATTTTAAATTAAAATTCAGGATATATGGTCAGTTTTGTTTTTGATTTAAGTCATTTCTTGGCAGAGTTATGCCCCATGGACTTAAAAAAGAATTCAATCAATTCACAGTGTCTACTCATTATTTCAATCATTCATAAACATTTTGAATTGAAATTTGGGATATAGATATGCATTTCATCATTAGAATACGTAGCAGCATATCTGTGGGTATCTGAGAAAATATTGGGACAGATCTGAAACAATCTTTTTTGAAAGAGCTTCAGTTCTGCAGCTAGAGAATAAGCAGGTTAAGTTTGTATTTGGTTGTGGTCAGATAATGTTTGGAAGAGTTGAATGACATGGACTCGGAAAAATTGCAAACAATTTACAATTTCCGCTCATAATCTCAGGATTACTTCAGTAAGAGTTGTCGATCGTAGCAGGGAATATAATGTCTTAAACTACACCCAAATTTAAACTTTGTTGCCAGCAGAGGCCATTTTGTCGCTCCGATACATCTAATTTCTTTTCTATCCAAAATTAATATACTGTCGTAGAATGAGGAGCAGATTCGATGAGCTAGTTTTCGCAATTCCTTATTATATACCCAGATATATTTAAGTATGTATGAAAACACTTTCACAAATGCATTTTCTATATCCACGCACCAATAATTAATTATGTTAGTATATATATGTAGTTAGTGTAATATTGCATGCCTATTTTTATGAATATTTCCTTGGTTTGGAGGGATATTATTAAGTCATAAATGATCTGTGAGCTCGATTGACCGACGGTGTTGACGATATCGAGTATACCTTGCTCTTTTGTTACATTTCGGTACATGTATACTTGTAGTGATGGAGACTGGGACTTCTATTGGTGTGATAGGGAGTGGCTTCATCAAAACTACGACACAATGTTCCTTTACGAACACCAGAAAATCCTACACTTCAGAAATCACTATGAGGTAACATATCTTATAACAAAAAACTTCAATCTGCGCTTTGTGTTTGTACTTATATATTAAGTTTTCTCCTGTATATTCTCATATAAACATTTGTTCTTCTATTGTGGCCCCACCTTACCCCCGGTGCTACAATTTGGACAAGTTGAATCTGCATTATTTGAGGGTGCTTGCATATTAATATGATTAATCATAGCCCTGTTGAGAAGATTATTTTCTATATATCCCCATATAAAACTTTTGATCCCCTATTGTAGCTCCACCCTACTCCCGGGGCCATGATTTGGACAAACATGAATCTTCACTTTGCTGGAAAGCTTCCACATAAGTTGCATCTTTTCTGACCCAGTGGTTCTCTAGGAGAATTTTGAATGACTCAACCCTATTTTCCCTTATTTTTGATTTTCTCCCTTTGGAAGGGAATATGGTCCTTCATTAGAACAGTCTTGAATTCACGTCACCCAAGGATACTCTGTGCCAAACGTAGTTGAAATTGGCCCAATGGCTTTGGAAGATGAAAGTGTGAAAAGTTGCCGATGCCGATAGACAACAGACAATTTTGATCAGTAAAGTTCACTTGAGACTTTGGCTCGGGTGATATAAAAAAAATGAAGAGAAGGAAAGATATTTCAAATTATTTGTTTGTAGAATTACTCTGCATGAACCACTTTATTTTTGTACTTCAGTATCAACTTTCTCCAATATGATTTTACAAAGTACTTGTTAAACTCATCAATTATTAGATTTGAATCATTGTCTTCTGTATAGTTGACACGAAAGAATCTAATGGTCAAGAATCTCAAACGCTTGAAGAAACAAACTGAACGAGAGCAAGGCAAAGCCGAGGGATTGAGGTATGTAACATAATATTTATTCAGTTTAACAAAAGGAAACACATTTCCAAGAATGCCTACCCCTAGGTTGTTGATTTTACATAAAGTATATATTGTAACTTCTTTGAAGTATTTTTGTAACATTCTTTTGTAGCTTTGAGTTCTTTCCAACAACATATGAGCTCCCCGTAAGTAGTCTACCTGTGAAATTTAAATCTCATATTTATTCACCAAATACTCGTAATGTGCCTGTGCGCTAGTGTGCAGTATAAAATATTAATGTTCGGATTAAACTTTCCGATTTCATAGTCTGAGTATCACATATTTGTGGAAGAATTTAAGAAGAACCCAGGAATCATCTGGATTATGAAACCAGCGGCCAGAGCTCAAGGTCGAGGCATCTTTCTTTTCAGGAGACTGAAGGACATCACAGACTGGAAAAAGGTACCCAAGCTTTCTGTTGTTTTGTCATGCATGAATCTACATCTACCAGGATAGATGTTGAACTTGTTTTACATTATAAAAACACTGATTCTACAGGGTGAGTACCAACCTTTGAGTGACCCTAACCGTGATGCTCCAGAAACGTACGTGGTTCAGAGATACATAGAAAACCCCTACTTAATTGGTGGCCGAAAGTTCGATGTCAGAGTCTATGTGTTAGTTGTTTCGGTAAGTTGAATTTTACACCACAAATTTAGTCTGCAAAAATGATATTATATGGTAAAGGGTGTTAAGAAAGTTCGTTCCTTGATTTACAGCATGCCTAAAATTATTTATAAACAACTAACATACAAGTTTATGTTTTTAATAAACCTTTGTTTTTCAATACATTTTTAATTCTATTTGGCATTGAATGAATCAAAGAAATCAAATATTTCTGAGGTATCTCCCTCCATGCACGGTGAAGTCGGCGTCGTAATTGGCACATTGTCGTTGGGCGCGGATCCTTGTAGACCTCGCTGTCCAGAATACTCCATAGATTTTTGATGCAATTTAGGTCTGGGGAATTGCCTGGCCATTCTACTTTGGTAATAAAGTTTGGTAGATTATTTTCACACCAATTCTGTGTTAGCAGGGCAGTGTGAGGGGTCGTTCCATCTTGAACAAATGTGGCGTGTCCTGGATATTGAAGTAACTTTCGTTCGTCGATCCTACCACTATTTTTCTGTCGATTTAGAGCAGGTTTTAGTTCTTTTTGAAGGATATTGTTCACATAATAATCAGCATTAATAGTTTTGCCGGCTAGAACAATGTGAAGTTTGGATAATCCCTGTACTCCCATCGCACCCCATACCATGACTTTAGCGCTCGACTTGACGCAGCTTACATCTGGAACCTCATCTGACTGGGACCCCCATACAACATCGTCCTGTCGGTTCGGAACATGAAACAAATATTTCGTAGATTCATCACTAAAGATGTAGTTTTCCCAGTCTTCAGCCGTCAAATGCTTGTGATCACGAGCAAATTTCAATCTCTTTTGCCTCTGTGTTTTCGTCAATAGTTGATTTCTCGGTCTTTTAAATGCCTTCCATTTTTTAACTTTTCGCAAATAATTAAAAACAGTTACATGACTCACATTAAAGCCTTAATTCTTTAGTTCCTTGCTGCATTTCCTTGTTGATTTTCCTCGTTTGTATTTTATGTTTTCCACTTTTCTCTTCACCACCCCCACTATCTTCGAAGGCCGGCCGGATCTCGGTTGATCGGATAGTTGTTTATTCTGCTCTCGCCTCCGCCTCCACTTTGTTACCCATCGCTCACTTTTACATAGCTGCTTAGCCACATCCTTCACACTTAATCCAATAAAGCCAAAGCTTGAGCTCGTTCATTGATTGTATCAACACTTGTACAGGACGTCTGCTTTTTCACTGAACTCGGCATATTTATTTCATGACGTAATAGACACTTTGTTTACATCACACTATAGTAATACAAGAGAGTGCACATAGGGAAGGATAACTGCTGATATAATGAAAAAAAAGTCTATAGAGTTACCAGTAAAAATTTGAAACAAAAACATGTCGTTTTTCTATTTAATTTTTCAAATTTACAAACGGAACGAACTTTCTTAACACCCTTTATATATACATCTTTGTTTTGTCTTCTTTTATACCTAGCTTGTTATTTTTTGTAGTATAATCCTCTTAAAGTGTGGCTGTACAGGAGCGGGTTTGCTAGATTCTCCAATACAAGATTCTCTCTTGATTCCATTGAAGATACATGTATCCTTGACTTTTTCGTCTCCTCGCTTTAGAGTTGAAGAGTGTATGTATAGTAAAGGGTTGATGTATGGGTAGGTGGGTGAGCGAGTCCGCGTGTAATGCATATTTAAAATACGTGCATTGATAGACTTTGATTTACACATAAGCAACTATTTTCGAAAGGATGCTCATCTTTGAGGTGATCTTGATTTACAGTTGTCATTTATGCTGTGCATTTTCTAGATTTAAGATGGTTCATGTTAAGCTTAATTCATAAAAAAAAAACCTTTTGTGGTGGAAAATAAAGTGATTCTTTAACTTCTGATAAGATGTTCATTTGACAAACGTTGCAATCCAGAAGAATGCCCCAGACTATGACCCCGACAAGGGATGCAAGTGGTCTACGCAGCAACTACGAAAGTATCTTTCCGCCAAACATGGGGTCGATGCTGTGAGTTCAACAACCTTGTAAACACTGGACACTTACCATGTTCATTTCGTGTAATCCCAAAGACTAAAAGTGTGTATTTACTTTTGTAGGTCAGAAAAGCTTTCAAAGGGATTGACAACATTATCATCAAATCATTACAGAGTGTTCAAAAAATCATTATCAACGATAAACATTGTTTTGAGATGTATGGTTATGATATTTTGTTTGATTCTGATCTCAAACCGTAAGTATTTGTTTTTCAAAAGGAAACTATTATTAAATTAGTTATTAAGAATGATCAGTAATGAACTCCCTTTTATACAGTTGGCTAATAGAGATAAACGCCTCGCCGTCACTCACTGCAAGTGGAAAAGAAGATTATGAATTGAAGTTTGGACTTTTGAATGACGTATTAAATGTGCTTGACCTGGAGAATCGTCTGACGGGTAAAGAGAAGAGGGTAGGGGGATGGGACTTATTGTGGGAGGACGGACCAATTTTGGCAGATGACGGAAACATGGAGTGTGCCCCAAACGGGACCACAACTACCATACCAAACTCATTCCTAGGTAGTATACGTTGACAGGTTAGATTGATGAAAAATGGCTTTCTTTTCATTTAAGTGACTTGTTGTTGTTTTGTATAGAATGATGTGTCTTATGTCTATGTTGTGGTGTAGGTTGCCATAATGACAGAAAGAGACAGTTACGGGAATTGTATATGGCCGCTCAATCTGTCAAGAAGACGTGACGGGACGTGTGAAAAATGACTAGACAATGGATCTCATTTCTGCAAGAGGACTATACTGAAAGCAATCGCCTCCGAGTTTCGTTTGTTTTTTGGACAACTATAAATAGCATTTCACAAGCTGTATCCAGTATTCTTAAGATACCGTCCAGAAGTTTTAATTCCGAGGCATTAAACTTCCAATATTGTACATTTTCTGAGATTAAAGATATTTAACAATGCATTTATGTTGTACAGATGATAATCCATCATAATGCTTTATATTGTACTATCAGCAAAGTTGTGCTCCTTTGTTAGCTGACTGTTTTTATATTCTTATGAAACAGAATTCATTCAAAAGCTTCTAAATGAGAAGAAAAATCCGTTTACCTGATCGAGTAAACCAGAGGTGGGATCAGAGAAGTAAGCATCCCCTGTCGACCTGTCACACCCGCCGTTAGCCCTACACCCCGATAAGGCAAACGGAGCAATCCGCAGCCAGAATCAGTGTGTCAAAAACGTCCTAACAACTCTGAAGAAACTCGTCAGACAGAATTTGACCTAATAGAAAGTTGTAATGGCAAACTAGATCGTTATAATGACCCTAAAATTTGTAAAATGCTGACTTTGGATGAGATTGTACAAACCCCTGTAACATCAACTTCTTTGTCAGTAGCATGCCTCAATTTAAAAACTGATCATATACAGAACAAGCTCAAACGTATCGAATCAGTTGGGAGATATTAACACCATATGCAAGTGATGATGAAATACTGCTACGTAGATAAGGGAAGTTGACGATGGAGAAATTGAAGTCATGTTACTTGTTCAATAACCAACACTATACAAAAGTTAACGCAATTATTTGTAATTCCAGGTGACAAAATACAAATATGTAGAAATTAGATGAATGATATTAATTATACAACAATCATTTATAAGTTCAAAACCGGGTAATGTTTCATGATTATGAAGTTCGTGATTGTAAAAGAAAAAATGCACACAAATGCTTATTCCAACATAGAAATATAATTAAATATTGTACAACAGGTATTGCTATGTGAATGAAATTATGCAACGAAGACCAATAGTAAATACAAAGCATCTTAAATTATATACAAAATACAGATAATAAATATCCTGTATTTAGTCTACAAGAAATATATCGTCTGGTGGTTCTGAAGATAAATGGTGAATTAAATACAGCTTATTTTATATATTTTTGTTATTGAAATATCTCATAAAGGTTTTACAATGACTTGGGTTCCACAAACTGTAAAAGTGGATACCAGTAAAGCTCCAAGAAATCCACAACCTAATTTGTTAATATTTAGTACAACTTTTACACTCAAAGTCTTGTTGATTCTTTCACACTATCGTCATCCGTTTCATCTTCAACAAGAACACGAAGTTCATCACCAGACTTTGGTTCGTCTTCGCCTGAAGGCTGAACAAGTGCTGAAATTCCAGGAATTGACAAGGCACGTTCCCTGAAAGCAGGAGGCATCGGCTCCAACATACCCAGAGTGGAGAAATCCTCCTTTAGTAACTCATATTCTTCACGAATACTACCCACCGAGTCAGAGTCCTCAGTCATTGCGACTTCCGATTCGTCCGACTCTTTCAGGACGAGTTTTGCTTTTTGTTCAATAATGTCTTTCTTGGTGGAGTCCTTTCTGTCGGTGGTCCCTTCAGTGGTGCCAAGATCTACGGCGGGAGTCTTCTGAAGACTGATGATACTAGGAGGTCTGGAGAGGGATCTGTCGGATTTGGACTTGATGATTATTTTCTCACTAGTCTGTGATTTTCCATTGTCATTTCCGTTTTCTTCATCCTGGATTCCAAACATAAACTGACGATGTTTTTCTTGCCACCTCTTCTGCTTCATTTTTTCTGCCTTCCGTTTCTTTTCCGTTTCCTACAATATACAGAGAATACAGAACATTGATGTTTTAAGAGTTTAAAGAGTTTATTATAAGCGCCTTACTATTCTGCAAAAGCGGTCAAAATATATGGATAAATATATGCAGTATTACCTCCTCTTTCTGTTTCAATGCTATGGAAGTAACCCTGTTCAAGAGTTCGTCAATTTTGGACTCTGTTGAATCGGTATCTATAGAAGTAAGGCAAAGGGCCCGATTCATCGGGAAGAAATCGTAGTTCTCTAATGCAACCTTCAAATATTCATTAAGTGAATTAGAGTAGAACAAAAATCACATACGCCTTTATGTTCCTTATTGATAATATTTCTGCACTTGCTACTTACAAGTTTGTGGACGTAAAGTTCCAATGCTGTGAAGTCGCTAGTCTTTACGTCTTCAAGATGGATCAAGAAAAATACATAGGCCCACATGTTATGTTCATTCCGAACGTGGTGATCAAATCCCTGATTTAAAAAAAATAACAAAAACTTCACAATTTTACAAATTTACAATTTGCTAATCACTAGTAGTTCCCTATTGGCAAATGTGAAGGGACTTATTTGTTTCCTGTCCGTTTGTCACGTCTTAGTTTTTCGGACTTAGTTTTCACCATGCTTTCATTTACGAAGCTGAAATATAGGATGATTTATTAATGAATGTTCCAGTTTATCACAGTTGATTGAGTTTTAAAGCTTTATGGGACTTTTTGCCGAATGTGGTTTTCCGGATAAGTCTTCACTATGCTTTAACTTCGCAAATTAAAATTCGATAGGTGGTTTTCCAGTGAGTAGATATATATTACGTTTTACGTTCATCATGGTGGACTCATTCTAACAAAAATTGTAAGATTTACATTTAGTTTCATGGTTGATTGAACTTTTAACCTGTAATTATTTGTACTCTGTATAGTTCTGTTCATTTTATTTTGTTCCATGTATTTTTTTAAATGAATTATGAAATTTTCTTCCTTTATTTTATTTTATTTTCATTATTTATATAATGAGGATGGTTTGAAATTACAACCTACCATGTAATAAAATGTTGTAAAACTAAAACAAAATTGACATTAAAACGGCTGATATGAGAGTATTCGCCCAGAATATTACATGGACGATTTAACTTGGGACTGGTAGGGGACATGTATTGCTATATGCATTACTTACAGAATGCTTGTTCTATATGATTTTATATTGTTTAACGTCCCGCTCGAGAATTTTTCACTCATATGGAGACGTCACCATTGGCGGTGAAGGACTGCAGAAATTAAGCCTATGCTCAGAGCTCAGGGACTTTGAGCAGGGAGGGATCTGTAGTTTGCCACACCTGCTGTGACACGGGACCTCGGTTTTTGCGGTTTCATCCGAAGGACCGCCCCATTTAGTCGCCTCTTACGACAAGAAAGGGGTACTGAGGTGGATCCCCACGGGACCTTATTTGTATATGGTATTTGAGGTTATACAATAGTACAAATTGAATTTACCTTCCCATTGTGTTCAAAATCGTAACTATTTCTACTGCAAATGAAGCATGTATCCTTCATATCGGATTCTGCTCGCCACTGAAAGAAAAGGTGTAGACGCAAAATATTACAATAATGAATGTCATCCAATTGTTGCATAAAGTGTATAATTAGGTTGTAAAATATTGTACCTTGAGGTCACGAAGCTCAGAGAATGTGTCAACAATGATACCAAATATTATGTTTAGCCCAATAGTGGTGATGAATATGAAGAAAGACACGTGGTACAGAACAAGAGGCCAAAATGAGGCAAAGCTATCGTTCCTATCATTTTGCTTGACAGTCTGAAATGAAAAGAAGCCAAAAATACCATTTAAAAATTTTCAGTGTTCTGCTCTAAATGACTTTGTTTGGTTGGAATTGAAATAAGAAAAAAACATATTTTGTATTGATATCGTTAAATCTGAATTTGATTACCATAGTAAACATTGTACTTACATCAAACATGTCTCCGATGAGACCGTATCGAATGACCGTTACAGTGCATTGCCATAATGTAGAACAATACAAGTACTCGCCAGGAGAGAAAAAAGCACGAAGTAACGAAAACCCAACAAGTGCATAAATATATATCACAATAAGTCCAAGGATAGCCACCCACAGTAACGAAATACCTGGAAAAAAATTAACAGCCTAAGTTAAATAAGAGGAATCATAACTTGGTAGATGAGGTGGCAAACCTGCTTTACTAAGAAATATATACAGCGTGTATGAAATTACCATTAAGAGTGACAGCTTTTATGACTCCACTAAGAAGCTGATTGTTGTTGACAATGTTCAAAAGGTGGAATGCGAAGAAATATCCATGAAAAAATGTACCAGCAGCGGACATTGCCAAGAAGAGCTAAAATAAAATTTCAATCATTGAAAACATAATACATATATACCCATGAAAATTACGGGTCCGATATAGAGGATGGTTTGAATTTATAACCTACCATGTAATAAAATGTTGTAAAGCTAAAAAATTTGACATCAAGTTTGGAGATTTCATCCGCCTTTTTCTCTGCGAGATCGCCTCTGCTTTTCTTGCCTCCGCCACAAAGCGCTCTTTAAATCAAGACAAATTTAGCTGTATAAGCAGGCATCTTATTGGTTGTATTAAAATGTATATATTAACATGTTTCATATGGAATAATATTTATTTAGCGAATGAAATTACTAATACCTGAATGGTGCTTTTATCTCCTCTTTGCTTGGAAGTCGAGGGTGGTTTGATAGAAAGTAGCTGATAAGGACAAACAACGACAGAAGATTGTGGGTACCTCCTAGTGCATACATAGTCAGTATGTAATGGTCTATTGGGATGAATGCAATACGAGGAGATGGGCTAAAGAATGCATCGAAAGTCATTGTACTGAACATCGATATAGAAATTTAATAGTGAATGTAAATTGAATCTATGCTACAGGTAGTAAGTTGCACCAAATTACAACATTGTCGAAAATGTTACATACTCTCTGATCAAAGCCCAGTCCAATGTCTGGTTTGTGCTGTTGATGACCTTCCCATAGTCCTCAAGAGAAGCCTTTGCATTCCACGTCACCAACATGAGCAAATTAATCGCTAGGCTTAGAAAAGTCGCTCCATGATTCCATAGCAACCTGAAACAGTCATGATATAGTCAATAAAATAGTACTGTAACCCGACATTTCCTCTTGTTGTTGATTACCCATATTTCCTTTGCAAACTAAACACGTACATTTAATGACACTATCTGAGCATCTTTAAATGATAAATTGATTTACTATGGGGATAGTACGCATGGGGGTAATTTAGTGTGATATAAAACATAAACGGAAGCAATTTTGATGCACCAGATGCGCATTTCGACAAATGATATCTCTTCAGTGATGCGCAAGTCAAAAATGTTGGAAATCCGAAATAAGAACAAACTTGGAAGAGCTGTAAATTAGCCCCACGCGTAAATGCCCACGTTTATAGTTTTCAGTATATATTAATATTAAATCATTTATACATTTTTTTAAAAGGGCAGAAGACACTACTTTACCATCCTTTAGTGAACATCATGGCTATAGGGTTACACAGAATTTTTCTCTGGTAGGAAATGTCCTGCATAATATCTCGTGTCCATCCCATCAAATCTCGGATTTTATTGCTTGGGGATGAGCGATCCACATTCCATTTCAAATTTTCTTTTACTTCTTCCCGGAGGAAATTCTACATTCAAAATTGTACCATATTACAAAATTAAGCAAAAGAAGAGGTCTATCTGCTGGATTATTGAATTCAGAGTAGTGCAATTCTTGCAAAGCTTTCAGATATCAGTTTTAAATAATGCATTATCATATGATCTGCAGAGATTAAGTATCAGTTATCATCATATAACTGTTCTTCAGTAACAATTTCAACCATTGCAATTTGACGTAAAAATTATCGTCTGAAGAAAAAAAATAATCAAACACCACACCTTATTCTTTACACGGAAATTCACTTTTTGCAAAACGTCGTCTTTGATGATTTCAATTGAAAGTGAATTCTTTTTGTAGAATTCAAAGGCCTTCGCTTGCTCTGGGGTTATTTGCAGAGCTGCAACAAGAAGGGAAAAAGTACCAATGACGCAGAAAAATTAAAGGTCCCAACTGGGACAGAGTTTAGCTTTGTAGAGAAATATGGAATATAGGTATGAACAAGAAAGTTGGATGCATTAATACTAACTTTCAATAGGATCTTATTTCAGACGAACTTACTTGAGCTCATCTGTGGATCAATGTCCTGCATTCTAGCGAGAATAAGAAAGAAGGTAAATCCGACTTCCATTAATGTTTCCCTCAATTGGTTTTTCTGGGTACCCTATAAAAAGGGAAAAATAGAAAGTTTATAAGTGAAAATATCCTTTCAAATAAAACACTAATTACTTTATGTGGGTAAACTATACCACAAATCCCTGTATTATACTGCCTCCAACAACAGCTAACGAACGGGCAGATTTTAGAACACTTCCATCTTCTGTTGGGTTTAGATCCTCTAGAGAAGGCTTCTCTAATTGGTGGGCCTCATAACACAGTGTCATGCACCGAAATATTGCCTCCTTATCCAGTGTGTCTTTCACCTCCTACAGTAATTACAAATGTATTTGATTTATAAAAATCAAAAAAGTAAAAAATTAAAGTACAAAATATTAAATTATAATTATTCGTTTTACCTTAGCAACCTGTGACTTCCCTGGGCCATTCTCTTCAATTAAGGAGATGATTACTGAGGCTATCGCATGTCGTAATTCGAGAATCTAAAACATATTCAGTACATACACAAACAAATAAACACAGAAAAATGAGCATTGTTCTGAAATTACTAGGACGTTGGTTATTCATTGTAATATATTACAAGTTATCAGTGTATAATTCAAAGAAAATACTAACACTATGTATTATACATGTATGTTGTAGTAAAATATTGATCAATTGCCAGCTTTAATTCGGAGATAGTCACCAAAACATTTCATTATTATGTGCTTGTGTATCTATTATGTAACGACAATCCTAAGGAACCAAGGCTTTGGGTATTTTATGAAATAGATTCTAAACATCTGAAGCTTTTCTCTTATATTTTGCCGTTGCAGTTTACAGTTTCGACAGCTTTGTACACAATTCGAAGTGAGAAGCTTTACTCTACCTTCTCTGGCGAACAATCTGCTATGTCTCCTGCTCTCAAGATGAAATTAATGTAGTCTACAAGCTTTCTGTCATATACAACAACCCTGTTCTCTTGATTGCCCTAGAATAGAAAATTTGTTTTCTTACACCATTGATATCTGAATACTCTTGCATTACAAACACTTCAAGCAAAATGTATCAAAATGATCAGTCATCACGTTGTTAAAGGGCATTTTCATACCGAACAGAATTCATTAAGTGTGTTGAAGAGCTGTATGATGAGATTGATTGTCTTTTTGTTGATGGTTGTGTAAACCACATTCAAAAACTGGGCTGTTTCTCCCGCAATGTTGAACGACTTAACATTGTCTGGTTGCTCTCGTAGGTAATTCTAGAAAAGACATGCAAGCGAAATCATGAATGCGTGACTTAAATATGTGTACTCTCAGAATACGTCCATTTATTCGAATGCCTTACCTGGAGACCAAAATGTTGTCCATCACAAATCCTTGCGAGTAATTTGAAGATAAGTTCGATATACCCATCATCTTTGTATTCTAACATGTCTACAACACCTTCGTTCATCGTGGCTATCATTTCTTCTGCCGCTTTCTCCTCCTACAAACATGCTACCTATTAGTTTTTATGTATACGACTTTCAACACGTACCTCTTTTCGTTGAAAATGAAACATCTTTAAAAATGAAAAATTCGCTAAACACATGCAAAATTGACATTGCATTTTACAGAATAATGAATAACGGTTTTATGCTTACGTCTTCCTCCACACTCATCACCAGAGGTTCAGGCTGGGTGACCAGTAAAGTGACTGGATTCTGCAGAGAGTCTGGAGAGTCAGGATGCTTCAGCAATGCTTCATTACTGCTGTAGTCTCGCTTGATTCCATTGGATATCATCATATTCTTTCTTTTTTGATCCTTCAGTCTTTTCTTTTTATCTTTCTTGGACTCAACAACAGGTGCTTTTGCTCTACTCAAAGCCGCCTGTGCAAAAGTAATTTCAAAATATATCCAAGATTTTGCTTGGGTGACGCATATTCATTAATAATCATCTTGTTACAGGACTACATACCCATCCTTGCATCTTTTCCTTTTTCATTTTAATTTCATATGCTTGAATCATCTGTAAATGATTAAATGACAAGGCGTATATTTCAATTATCGGTACATCTAAAATCTGAAGACGGGACGTTAATATATTTGGAAAAAAATGTACCTGAAGTGCCTTTCGTCCAGCTGAAATACTAGTTTGAAAAGAACTCAAGTTATCCAGGGCTTCCTTTACCCGCCCCTGATGTTGAGCAAGCAGTGATCGTCTGCAAAATAGAGCAGGTTTACGATTACAAGAACATGAATGCATGTACATGTATACAGTATTGAATTCAAAGGTTGAAAGACTATCAACACGCAAAAGTATGCTAATTCTTTGACACCTCAAATTCCTTTTATTCACAAAAAGTATACCTTTAAAAAATGCAGAAAATACGGTCTAATTGACAGTTTTTATTTTCAAGTCTAATAAACAGAGTCCAGAAAATTTATAATCACACTTATTACTAACAAATCTATACACACATCATTATTGATTTCTAGTTTGGTACTTACTAGAAATAAGTTAATAACACTAATAGACCAGTGATTCAACTATATTATTACAACTTTTCTACATGTATTTCATATAACTTCTATCCAATTAAACGTCTATCCAATTATTAGTCTATCTAATTTGTCTTTCTGTACGTTTCATCTATGATGTTTAAAAATTAAACGTAACAAAGCATGATGTACTAATAAAATAACTTAAAAATAAGCTTAAATAACGTATGGTTATATGTTAAAAATAATAGTAATATAAAAGACACATATGGGGTAGTGTTCTTTGCTAAATGAACGTGTGATGTTCTTGGACGACGCCATCTTCGCAGCGCTGATGAGAACAACGTAAACAGACATTATTCACACATGCAAATTATGAATTACCCTTTTTGTTGGAATTTCCTTCTCAGAATCATTCTAAAAATGACACAACATCGATGAAGAGTTATTTTGGTGCAAAGAAGTACTGAAGACCCATGTCTCTTAAAAATACATTTAGAATAAGTGAAGAATGTAGATATAATTCAATTATGTAAAATATTTATTCCCATACTTTTCCTTAATCGAGTTGGTGGAAATCTGCATTCTTTCTCGTACGGCCATGAAGAACACTTCCTCCCTGGTCGATAAGAAATAATCCAACATGGATTTCTGCAAATCAAATAAATGTATTCACTCAAAAATGTTTTTGTTTTTGTTTTTGTTTTTTTTTTTTTTAGATATACTGAATCTAACAAAGACTCTCTTCCTTACCTGGACGTCTCTGTTGGCGTTGAACAACATGATAGACAGAAATGCCAGTACCTCACGGCAGATATTGTCGTTTCTTCTGGCAATATGAGGCAACACTTTGTTGACGAAGTCATGCGTATTTATTGCGTTCTGGACTTCCTTGATATGTGCAAGTTGACTAATAGGAAAAAGATCAATTTGGAAACCTGTACTTGTTTGTAAAAATATTTATTACCTAGATAATATTAACGTGCACTATAATTTGCAAATTAATGAATTACTATTTATTTTTGATAAAGTAACACGTCTTGGGAAGTTTGAAATTATTACTATGCATAAAAATCATTTCATATATTACAAAACAAAACAAAATTTTGTTCGTTGTACGTAGTGTATAAAATTATTAAAATAAAATTTTAGCATTGAAATCTCAATATAATGATGTCACCAGATGTTAGGTGAACAGAATCATGTTATTGCTTAAGATCTACGTAACTGTGAACTGTATATGGACAGACAATTCAGACAATCATCCATCACAAATATTCTAAAGCAACCTTTCTTTTCTGAAGCGATGCATACATGAGAATACAAGTGATACTCTACTTTCAATTTCAATGTGAAAACAAAGTAGTAGTAGCATTTACTTGTTTTGTTTTTCTATTTCCAACTAGCACCAAAACGCACGACTATAAATAAACAATCACGAAGCATTAAACATTCTGACATAAACCCTTCCTTATTTTAGTTGTTCCTAAACACCCCTTTCATTCATTTTAGAGGTTACTAGAACAGAAGTTCAAAATACATCTCTGTAGCTGAATAATTTGAAGCAAATCCTTTTCCACACTGTAAGCAAACACAAACTGTACCTCTTGATTTTGCTTTCAGCAGTTTTAGTATCCCAATCCTCGGGTAATTTCCTTTCTTCGTTGTGAACAACAGCCCTGAGAAGTTGTAGGCACTTGATGTCCAAATCTTCTTGAGAAGTGTTACTCGATATTGTATTTCCCTTTCGAACCATCTTTGCTGATATTCTAAAAATGAAATAATGAAAACAGCACTCGTTCATACAGATGAAAGACCGTAAAAGTCAAGGCCTTGATATGACACGATAAAGATACGTCCCTGCTCAAAGGCTGCAAGCGCTGAGCATAGGCCTAAATTTACAGCCCTTTATCGGCAATGGTGACGTCTCCATATGAGTAAAAAAATTCGAGAGGAACGTAAAACAATATACAACCAACTAAAAGTAATCTTACTGTAATTGTTGAAGAAGTTTCTTTGCAGGATTAAAACGTTTCATAACTTTCTTTTCGTGAACGTCTATAAAACACTTCAACAAACTTTGGAATTCTTCTCCAAGTGGTAATTCTTCGTTTGATCCAATCTCAGTGTAATCTTTTATAGAAGTAAAAATGTAAGACTTGTACTTTTATACAGCTCAAGGTCCATACGGTAAAGATGATTTCTGCAAACTATCGTTAGCACTTAATCATGAATAAATTTTCACTTAAATAGAAAGTTTTAATTTAACTTGTCCACCTCTTTTATTTTTGTATTTCAGTTGCGCCTGTACTGTATTGTGACCTCTAAACAGAATACTGCTGTTTGTGGCGAAGGTGTGGAACTTGGCATTCAGTTCCAGTTCTGAGGCATAATACTCCATGTTTCCCTAACAGAACAAAATCATAATCAATAAATTTAAGACAAGAGCCGAGACATTACTTGCTTTCAGTATGTAATATAGAGTTAATAATGGGTATCGGTATTAATTGTCAACAAAGCAAATAAGGAACATCAAGCAGAAGCTATTCCATTGAGATCAGCAATGAATTTGGTGTGGTTACGTACTTTTCGGACAGCGGTCTTTGTATCTCCTAGCTTCATCTCTGTACTGAACTTTTCCAAAACTGAGATCAAAGCCTATTTAACAAGTAATTATGACTTGTTACAAATATCGGAACATTTAATATTAATGGTATAATATGAATTTGAATTTGTTTCTAAACCATACCGCTTTGGGTGAGGACGAGGATGATATCAGGATCGTAAGTAACGATACAACAGACTTCATGTGAGCAGGATTTGTTAAGAAATGCCCAATCTCATCTGTAAAACCCTGAAAATGGAGGACATTTATTTCATTTCTTTCCTGTTATGTTATGGAGGACTTTGTGTCCGATGATTTATATCTAGAAATAATAAATATTATAGATTGATTACCAGATTGATTGTCATTGGTAAAAAGTATCATATGATTTCAGTAAAAAGTCTTTGTTTCAAATAGAACAATTTTCCTCACTACATAAAAAAGAGCCATTGCTTATAAATAAGATGAAGGGGAATTATTGTAAAAATATGTGACACCGTTAATCCTGTTGCCAAGTTGTCGGTCACTATAACTTCGTTTGGATACAAATCTTTGTCTGGAGCATAAAACAGCGAGAAGAAAACCTGGAAAATATTATCGAATGTACTTCGAATAAACGTCGATTATTTTATAGCATTTTTGTCTATCAAAATAAAAAAATCTTTGAAGTGTAAGTTTCAAGGTCTGAGCGTGCTACCATTCATTATTACCAATGAATAAGCTAACATAAATGACATAGTTTTCGTTAGTAGTATTCACGTTTGTATTGCATTTTAATCACCTGTCTTTGATCATGCAGGGAGTACAAGGAGATGATAGAACTATAATTTGTATGTTAAAGAAACACCAAATTGCTGGTTTCACTAATGAATTACCTCAAAGAAAGGTAATGCTGCGTCCAAAATGAAAAACACTCCTCCATGTATCACAGAACGGGGGTCATTGGGATCGTCGATAAAACTGAAAAAGGCGGAACATTTGGTGCAAAAAATACACTGGTATATAAAAATCGTTAAAAAATATCAATGATAATTTTGGAATCGAAGCAGATCACCCAATTAGAAAAAAGATCTTGTGATATGAGCCTCGTGAAAACAAATAATGCTGAGTAATCATGTCTTCAGTACCTTTTAGGCGGTGGAGATTTCACTATTGAAGAAGTTTTCTCTCCCTGCATTTTCATGGCTTGGGTGACCTGATTTATTACATCACTAGCAGCTTCAATGAATTCCCAAAGATCTCTACGTAAAACAAAAATATTATGACCATTAAAAAAAACCAAACACCACGTGTCATTTCTACTTTCTACGGTTGCCATACCATGTACCATGTTTTCTTTTTGTAATGGGTCAAACTACATAGTCTGACATATCTGATAACCTAATAAATACGGGAAAATATCCATTTGCCACATAGCTCAACGCTATACTGTAAATAATTCCATAAACGTATGATACAATGTGTGATTTTAAAAACTGATCCAAAGATAATGACTGAACAAATGCCAGAAAATAATGTTGGATGAAAGCATGAAAATACATATTTTATATCGTAATCAATGTTTGAGGGAAATTTCACGGAATGTTGAACATTATCATCTGTACCATTATCATCTGTCTTATTTTCATAAAAAAAAGTCATATACACTATTTGCGGAAAAGCGAGATAGGGATCATAATGAGCTCGTCTCAGGGGTCTCGTAACCAGGTGGTAATGTTTTGTTGTTTATCTTTTGTTTTATTCCTATTCGAGGAATTTTCACTCATGTAGGGACGTCACCATCTTTAGGTGAAGTGCCACAAATTTTAACCATGCATCTCGCTACAGATGTAGTGAGGGGTTTTTATTATTGCCACAACATCTTCCGTGACAAAGGACCTGTGTTTTAAGGTTATATCTGAAAGACCCGTGATTTCGCTTCTAATGGTGGGCGATTGGAGAAGGTGTAATAAATGTCTACGTTAAACATCTCATGTTTGATGTACATATCGTGATGTAGATACATACTTATCGTGCTGGAGGTCAGCCGCACCACTTTCTGTCATGCTACCCACTGGTTTCATGTAAACCCACATTAGGTATTTCACGAATGGTTTCTTTAGATTGCATGCGATATCAGGATGGTTAATGACCCAAAGTATGTCCTGTACAGGTAAAATAGTTTGGCAAAGGGACTCAATAAACTTGTTTTCTCCCTGTTGAAAGAAAAACAAAAAATCTTTTGAAAACTATGTACTGTCAAAAGGAAATGATGACAGTTCAATTCAATTCAATTTGTAAATTCGTTAAAGAACAACCCTAAATCCAAAACATTTTCATTTTTGTTGTACCTCAGCGCAAGTTGCCAATAGGTCCACCAAATAAATGTAATACGTCAAATCTCCCTGTTGACCTTGATTGCGTAAAATAACCTCTCTGGAATAATATACACATATTGATGTATTAGCTAATAAAATCTCTAACTAATTGCAAGTGTTACGAAAAGACGACCTTTCTTATTAAACCACGAAATTATGTGAATATAAAGTAATACATAACAGCCACCTTTGATCACGTGGTTGGTCTAGCACATACGCTGCTTTTCTGTAATTCTGCATTATGTACTTCATTACCAAGGCTTGGTTTCTTTTAATTGTCATGTCCAGTCCTTCGACCTTTACTAGTACACTAAGTAATTCGAGGAATTCTGGAGCCTCGTTCTGGTGATGTGAACACAGCAGAACAATTTTCTGAATTTGCTTTGAGGACACTTTAAGGCAAGTTGTTTGATTTGCAATGAACAACTACAAAATAAAAACAACACCAACGATTACAAAAATATTCTTTCAAATGATTACAACTATATCACAAACTGCAGGTACTGCAATACTTGCTTCTTTCAGAGCTATGGCAAGATTCGATGGTACAATCTGTACTTCCAGAAGATTGTCGATGTGTTCAAATAATGTCTCCTGAACAGCGGAATTTTCACGCGCCAGTAATTCCATTAAGTATAGCGTCTTTTTGAAAATTGTGGCCATTCCCATGTACTGCTGCTCCTTCAAAGTAAATTATAGCCAACTTAATTTTACAAAATTCAACAGCGGCTAGACACTACTATCCAAAGAAATATACATGTATAATGACAAACGTACGACTAGTCTGGCATCAATCTCCTGAGAAAGAATATCGACGACTATGTGAAGGATTCCTAAAAACGAAATAACACTTTAGAATCGCTGACAAATGTTTAATACTTAACATACTCAACAATGCAAAACTCCCAGAAACCTACCATGACTGATCATGATGTTCTGGTTCATGAAATGAGGTTCTTTTGGGTACTTTGGCAAGTGGCAAAATCTATGTTAAAGTTAAGCAGCATCAAGAAATTATTACCAATAATGTAAAAATTCTGAAAATGAATGTATAAATAATTATAAATTAAAGTAACGTATATCAGAAACATCTCACTCTGCCAGTTCATCCAGAATTTCGCTCATTAATTGAACCTGTTGGTCATTGAGCTTCTGTCTGGCCAGTCTTCTTAGAACAGGAAGACTCCTCTGTACCTCGCGATGGACACGAGCCGAGTCATGGGTCTGAAGAATCTGTTATGATAAACATGCCATCATCTCAAATTCAATCCTTTGTACTTACTAACACAAATGTAATTACATGTTTTCCGAAAATATATTATATTTCAATGGTAAGTTTTGCAGTGTCGTTTAGCTACCTGAGCTCTATCTGCCAGTTTGAACATATCCCCTTGAGATGAGTACAGCTTATTTAGGATGTCCAAAGACTTGGTGACCATTCTGTCATATTTGTATTCGGACAAGTCCTTTCAAACAAAGTCAATAAAAAGACGTTATTTCATCTTGCAAATTTTAAAGATTATATATTTTTATTATAAAGTAAAACCAACACAAAAATACATACAAGTAAAACACGTGTCGTAATATCCATATCGAATATGGAGGATAGCGATACCATCTCTCTAATTTCTTTGAGAACTTTCTTTTGGCTCTTCAATGCTTTCCTACGTAAACAGATTTTAATATAGATTTATTGCACGATGTTAGTATTTAGTAATAAATTCGATCTTTCCTTTTAGATGTTGATATTGGGGTTTATAAATTCGCGTGAACTATATACATACTTGGTCTGGATCTGTGGATTATACGTCTCATACATTAGCGTCTCCATCACCAAAGGAGATCGGTACCGTGACGCATTCTGTTCACAAGTCTTGAACTTTGAGACGAAGGCCTGAAAAGGTCACCAAGTATACGTGAGAGAGTGATACTAACGGGGTACATTTCAATATCTAGCCGAAAAGTTTATTTTTTTCTTTTACCTTTAACCGCAAATTTCTTTGGAATGTAAGAAGAAAATCCAGCACTTCCATAGCCCTGAAAATATCCAGTGTTGCAATATGAGATCAACAGAGAAAGTAGGCACCAGAGAAAATTATGTTTTGTTTTGTTTGTTTCTTGCTTCTAGTCCTATTCTAGAAATTTTATCACTTATATAAAGATGTCCCCAGCTTTAGGTGAAGGACCAGAAATTTAGACATACAAAACCGTAGCAATGTGCGTTCTTTATCATGCCACCGCTAACGTGACACGAGACTTTTTAAAGGTCACATCCGAAAGACCTCTAACTTTCATTTTTGATGCCGGACGCTTGGCAAATGAAAAGTAATTTCCTAGGTATGTCTTATATCTGACGAGGCGCTGGGATCGAGAGTCGAACCAATAACCTTCAGCCTGGAAATCTAGACTGGATAATTATACGTACTGGTACTTGGCATTGACTACGGCCTCGGCCTCTTTGCTCTGCTCAAATCTTCCACTAGTTCTGTACTGGTTTACGGCTTTCTGAGATTCCTTAGAATATCCTAAGTAAAACAGAGATTCGTATATTCAAAGCGCAATTTCCATTGTAAAATGATATATTTTTTATTAATTGAGTATAAAGTTGAACAAAATTCTTCAACATCATTAAAACGAATTCTGATAGTTTGCTTTCGTCTTCACATTTTGCTATTGCTACCTTTTCCTTTGTCTTTAGGAAACGGGACATCATGTGTTCCATCTAACAGACTCAAGAGTGGAGTCAACAGTTGTTTAACATCTTCCATATCCATGTAGTAACCAAATTTCACTAAATGCTGGAGCAAACGTAAAACCTAAAAATGATGGAATGAAAGAAATAAACTTTGAGTAATAATAATGCTAATATTACCCAATCTGTTATTTTTATGGTGGATTAACCTACCTGTTCTATTAACAGATTGTGGCCTATTTCTAAAGCTGTCATCTGACAATTCACAGCCAGAAATTCTGCCATCCAGTCTCTGAGGACAGGGAATATAGTGACGAGGTCTTTTACGACCTGTAAAAAAGTTGCGTTTCCACAGGATCAAGCTTAAGTACAGTATTGACCATGCACCATACCAGGATTGTACATATAACGCCCGAAAAGGGAATGTATATTTAGAATTCCAAGAAATTAGAGCAAAATATATACTTAGATATACCATTTGTCCAAAAATTGTCAAAAATGTACATCTTATAATTCCAAAGCATGCAAATCGACAACGTATAATCCTGAGCGGAAGAATGAAATGTTGACATTATAGAGAGGTGACGTCATGCAACATAAAATAGTACGCTGTGAGTTGTTACCTCCCCCGGGCCTCTCTCCTGACTTCCGGCCGTCTGCATTTAATGATTATAATACAGTCTTCAGAATAACATCTTATGTTTTATTGTTAGGTAACTAAAGACCTTTAAGATAAAACTTAATATTCGTTTTTATTGCTTACAAATGAACTCTGTTCTCTTTCGGAGTCTTTAGATCCGACGTATTCATAGATGAAACAAATGTTAGGATGATCCAGCACAGAATAATTGTTTCCTACGTCCACAAATAGTCCTAAAGAAAAAGTATAATAAATAGTCCGAAAGAGAATGTATAATACTGCATCAGTCATTGTAAGCTTCATGGTAAAAAATCCGCTTGACACGTGATTCACGACTGCTGTTAAAATTATATCGAATACATTTCGAATACAATAATATCTGAAGTACGTGGAAGGTTGCGTGTTTCCAATCTTTCTTCTCTTTATTGTTTGGAAGACTTCTAATAATGGAGCATACCTATAATAAGTTCGCAATATTTGGCGCGAATGTGATCCGGAAGTAGGTCCGCAGTAAGACAAAGATAGGCATCCTCCCATGTCAGATAGCCAAACTCTCTGGTGATCACGTGAACAGCAAAGTCATTGCGTCCCTTGTTTACAAATAGACACGAAAATGGTAAATATTATAATTCTTTCGAAACCACATATTGTCATTTAAAAAGATTAAATATCTAGTGAAATTTTACATTTCTTCATATCTTGAACAAACATAACTTACAAAGCATAAAGATTTGAAAAGATCTAACTGATGAATGAGGAAATTGTATTTCTCCTCATCAAACTCGGAGCTTTCAAACTGAAAAATAAAAGAGGAAAAAATTAAACTAGATACACCGAATTACTGTAGCACAACTTTCATATATTAGGTTATCTGGCAAATATGCCAGTGCTAGTTATTGTTTTTTTAGGTTGGCATAAAATATCTTTAACAAACATTATCTTCACATATAACATATTAATGTGCTACTTAACAGTTGGATAAAACCACAAATATTTACAGGCTCAGAAATAACGGTTACAATTAAATTAAGTGTAAATAGAGTTACATTTATAGCTTCCTCCACATTACTTTTTTCTCTTTATACTATCAATCATCTGATGCACAAAGGTTTATTAGAAACTGTTTACAGATATCTGAAGAGGATACGGGGACTTACGTCGACAAACACGTGTAATGGGATCCAGGTCTTGCCCTGATCGGTGGAGACGTACACAATGTTTGGACGTTTGTTTATATTTTGTCCTCTGTCGGTCAAGTACACGGAGTCCTGGAAAAAGTCATAGAACATGCGCTTCGTATAGTATGTGCTTGTTTAATAAACATGCCAAGACATATCAGTTGTATCCTTATTGCATTAACCATTATTCAAACTTTGTACAAAATAAAGATATATCTCACTTTGGATTCACGTAGCCACTGTTCCACGATGTACGTCTGGTTATTTGGAATGGCTACTCCATCACAAACACATAAGACTTGTAATAGATCAAGGAATCTGTAATTCTAAAAACAGAAGGATTGCATTATTTGTTTTCAAACCATCTGCATGCTTTTCATTTGTTTTAATGATGAAGTGTCTGTAAAGAAGTTGTGTACTTGGTTTGTCCGCAGGAGTTGAAGAAATGTATCGATGTTGTTTTTGGTGATGCGGTCCACTATTTTCCGTTTGTCTCTGATGAGCTCTACAATCATCTGGGCGACATTCAGACCTATCCCACCCTACACATGGAAGAAATATGACAGATGTAATGATACGAAACAAATTTAATGCAGCAGTAATAATAACAAAAATAATTAAACTATGTTTTCTTGATATTCGTTTTACTCATTTATTGTGTTTACTAACAGTATTTGAGTACTTTTTGTGTGAACTGTGTTTGGAAGAAATCAATGTATTTGGCCATGTACAGAGCATTCTTTCTGCTCTTCCCAATCATGTAAGCATGGAGAACATCGTAAGCCTCTTTAAATATCCTGATGACATGGGATTCTTCATCCCCCTCTCCAAGCGGACATTGCAGCAGATTTACCAAAAGGTCTATCACCTGAAGAGGAAAATCCAAAGTTCATCATATCGAAAGAAAATACAGAAAGAGACAAGTGAGATGATTAAGATATTAAATGAATTCATACCCGTAAATTCCTCATGAGCTTTTGTCTGTTTTTATCTGGTTGACCCACAGGTAGCATGAACATCTTAATTTCTTTCAGTGCCTGTATGTTTTAAGATAAATTTAACAATTTTCCTGCATTTTAACCACAATGATTAGATCACTGTATTTCACATTATTTTTATTTCTGAAATCGTTGTGATGTTAGACTTACAGTTATGATTCCATGTGTCTTTTTGGCATTCAATTGTGGTTCCATTTGAAGCTGGAAAATAATGCATAAAATTATTTTACTTTCTTGAAAAGTAAAATGTCGGTGAATGATTTTTTTTGTCAGAAAGAATACATACATCCTGTATGAGATTGAACAAAAATGGAACCATCCCTGCCACGTAGTTGAAATTGTGGACATCTTCCGGTATGACACACTGCAATGTGTACGCATCATCATACATGCTTTCACTGCTGGCGGACACCTTCAAATGTATAAAGGTATCCATTACCATCTCCTAACTTACATATGTTGCTTTTTGTCTCCTGTTTTGAATTAGCATACTACAGACCTTCCTAACCCCTGCACTGTCCCATCGTAAACCTTGCATGGATTTTTCTTTTTCGCCGCCATCATGAACCCGTCTCTCATAATCTTCGTCTATACAAGTAAGGATTTAGTTTTTATGGCCATTTAAACTTTTTTCTAAATCAAAATCTTAAAACAAATGTTCATTAATGCGGCTTCTAGATTATTTTGTGTACCCTTTAGTGCGTGAAGCCAACAGCCGGTCAGCATATGCTCTATTCTTGCATAACTTTCGTAGGATATTTCGTCTCTTTCCTGTAAATAATTATATTTTGAACAGTCTGTCATATTGATATAGATAAATAAGTATTTGAGACGTATATTAATTAATTTAGCATATTCATGTCCACTTATTAGAGCAATCCCCTACTAAACCAGTGAAAATTGCCGTTATAATTTCTAATGTTACCCAGTACAATCAAGTAGCCTACATGTCTCTTTAATACTTCGAATAATGAACATGAAGAAGATTTAAAATTCCACGTATTTAAAACTTATTTAATGAATGGTATTATAATCAGAAGAAAGCTTGGTTGCGTGCCTTGAGTACAGAATGAAGTCTGAAGACAGTTCTTGGGTCAGAAGGGTCAGTCACCAGGGAGACGTCCATCTTGGAGTCTATACATAGGTATTGTCTTGTCAGGAAATGACGTAATCGCACTTGTTGTTCCCATCTTAAAATGTCTCCTATCAGAAGTGGAAAACATTGATGTACATGGTAGTAGTAGTTAAGAAAACAATCAGTACTAAAAACACGTGTTATATATATATATATATATATATATATATATATATATATATAGTTTTATATATATATATATATATATATATATATATATATATATAGTTATATATTATTGTGCTTGATAACTTGATAAATACTTCACTGCTATTGATTTAGCACTGCTTTACTGCAGATTTGATTGACAACCAGGTGGAAAACAAATAAATATTTATCTCAATTGTCAAGAAATTAAATCCAAAATGCGAAAGTCGTTTTGAAGAGAAGTATTGACTTCGCTCCTAAGGAGACCACTTAATTCAATCATTTAGATAAGCAATGTCTCTCAATATATCTGACAGGATCAGGTCCTGGTATTGAAGTTTGCTTTGCAAAATGCTGTAATTTGGATCTTCAATAAGATAACATATGGATTATCCCTGCTGTCTAAGAAGAGATATCATCAGGTTGCAATTGATAACATATTATTAAAATTCGATGGATCATAAAACATCAAACCTTATTCCTCTAATTACGAAAACATCGGCCTGGCAAGTAAAGCTTGACAGGAATTCAGATAGATACGAATTCTGGTATGTAAAAAATTAAACAAAAATACTTTAAGATTTTAGATCAAGGTTTGTGGTTTGATTCACTGTATGGGATATTCATATAATTAGAAACAAAAAAGAATTCGATGGATAGCAGATCTTTAGATTATCAGTACTATGCCGTTCTCGTCAAACGTTTTACAGATATCTGACGTTATAATTATATCTTTGAAATTAAACTTCTCAATAAAGGAAAACACAATAAATGAAATTTAATCAAATAATCGTTTAGGTCACACCCAAAATAACAATTTCAATTCATTCATTAAGGTGTTTTATTAAAATAATTGTAATAATAAAACAAAAGTTAACTGAAAAACAGCGCATTCATATATCTGTTTCACTTGAAAATTAGGTTGCATACTTTATCGATATTACTAAACAACTTCATCTGTGTTAAAATGTACCCAATAAATGCAAACATTTCATCGTAGTTATTAAAGCGAACTAAATTACTCATCAAATATTTGATAGTTGGAGGAAATTATATCGCTTAACATGCTACCACTTGATCTTTATACGCGATGCCAAGCGTCTTTGATGGCAGTGATGATAGTCATCATGTGACTAAAGATGAAAGGTCATTAAACAAATAACTGTAATTATTATAATGAGGAACAGGCACGGAAGGGAAATGAATATTAATAATTTTCTAAAGTGTTAACAGCTCGCGAAAATGACCTCTCTAGTTTTGTTGTTTGTGTTTTTTGCATGATAACAATCTAATGGCATCACTGTAATTACACGAACACTTTGCAAATGCAACTGTGTGTGAAAATACATTATTATAACTGCGATAGGGTGCATATTCTAACGCATTTCAAATGGAAAAAAATAAAACGATAAAAATGCGAAACTTACTAAAGCTTCCTAACATTAAAAGCCAATTTGCAAATATGATTTTTTTTTCAAATATCTATCTTTACATTGGAATCCGAATCCATTTGCATTTCACCCCTTGACGTTTACGGTATGGAATGCCGATTCAATGTAAAATAAGACATCACCTGCCATGTATTAAAGGAGTCGTAAATCTGAATTTTCTATTTATTATTCTTATAAACTATACGAGAATCTCTCAGGTGTTCAAATATCATCTTTGACTGAATTCCATCTCTGTTCCGCGTTAGAACTAATTTTTATAACGTTCTTTTTTCCTAAATCATTATGTAACCTCCTGTGAAGAATTATTTCTATTAGTTCTACAGAACATTAAGAAAGCTATTTTTCACAGATAAACACAATGGATGGTGAAGGTCCTCATAAAAGACGGACGCTGAACTTATCAAACCTTTAACCTGTTTTCATAAAACAAAAATATAGTACAAAATGAAAGAAAATGCGATAAAAGAATTCCATAGACAAAAAGAAAGGATTTTCTGAATACAAGTGCTGCTTCAGAAGTATAGGAATTGTTCTTTGTGCCCGCTTAATTCAGTAAGAAATGAGATTCATTTTAATGCAATGTCCAGCTTATGTTAAGCTCAGAGAAGATTTGTTTGTCGATGTAATCCTTTAATATTTTCTTCACACGTTGATTTTATCAAATTTCTATCGAAAAATCTTCCACTACAGACTGCTAATATCCCTTTGCATATTATGATTAGAAAAAAGTATATGCTTCTCACAAAACGCAATGCTTATAAAATTAATGTATATTTAAAATGACGTGAGGTGGGATAGACAGACTATTCTGCTTTTTCTATGTATTTATGCATGTATAAAACATCATTGTAATAAACATTAATATACATGGTGAATATCTTAAAAAAAACATTCCTATATTCCATTAAAATATAAATTTAAGGACTATCATCTCAACATTTTATATTCAATTCTATTTTATACAACATTTCGTACAACATAATGACATACCATCTAAGATGCTGTGTTCAGCCTCAATCTGCCAGTATGTGATTCCGGAAGTAGACGGGGACAGCGAGCGAGGCTTGTGTTGGTCAATAACCCGAATACGGAAATGAACTGCAAAATAAATGAAAAGGTACAGATTAGCTGTATGTATCTGTTCAGAGGGATGAACATGCAAATTAATTTCTAATAATATACCATCTTCTGTGACGCAATCTTCAAACAATCCTTCAGCAACAAGGTAGGCCTCTAGTTCTTTGTGAAATAGTCGAATAACCGATCCACCCTATTGAAGACAATCTCCAGTTACGTTTTGTCATAAATTTTTAAACATACATCTAATTATCAATTTCAGATTATATTCATATCGCTCATGAAAAATTCATGGCTTTTTTTTCCTATTATACAGATGTCGAAATGTTTAAACCACTCACTCTGACAAATCTTTCATGTTCTTGGAGTTCTCTGTAACTTCCAATTAATGTGAAACTCGATCGTTCTACTCCTAGATTGAGCTCAGACCTGAGATATTAATCAATGACATGTGGTCAGTGAAAATAAGTATTTTTTTTTTTTTACACATTACCAAACCCTGTCTTCGACGTTAATAAGAAAATGACGTTTTAAAAAAGTAACAACAAAACATTTTTATACATGATCTACCAATGAATTGCATTTAAAGAAATTATACCTTACCCGTATGAAAAGTGGTCGATTTGGAAGGACTCACTAGCATGAAAATAATGACCATGTGACTTCACACTCTCAAAGACAATCTGGTCAAATAACTGAACCTAAAATGTATTGAACAAGAGGTTTGAATGGTCAGGGTAGTAGACAGATTATTAAATAGTTTGTTATGAATTACAAAAAATTATATCTGCGTGATAGTTTTATTCCTATAAACGTGTTCCTGTAAACAGTACTTCGTACCTGTCACCAAGCAACGAAAAAGTAAAGAACACCAATATCAGCATCATTCTGTTTGAAATTGTGATAGGGAAAAAAATAGTAAAGAAGGACGACATAGCGATCATCAATATGACAATATATGCAAGTTTTAGAAATTATCAAATTTATGTCATGAAAGAAATAGCAATATAATGTATTGCAGATAGAATAATATAGAATTTTACCTAATTTTACTGTATGTGAGAAACACCAAACTGTCACAAGAGGTTCTTTTAAATGAATTTCTTATATACTATACAATCATGCAATTTCCCGATGTAACATAAATATCTTTAGTCGATGTAGGTTCAGTCATTGAAATGAACCATTCTTTAAGACTTATTTCTCTTTATTTAAAGAAATGTTTCCAATACATCTATACAAAATATTATAGCTGTATATTGTAAATTCATTGCGGAAGATCTCATAAAAACAAGAAACTACACTTTATACATCACTACCTTAGGCGTTTAACGATTTCTTTATTAGATTGCACTTACTATTTCCCCCTCTGATTTAACCTTGTATCGCGGAAGGATTCTAAACTGGGCGTTCTTGGCATTGTATTCGTGAAGAGACACCTGTAAATAAGCGGAGATATGTATGGAACCTAAAAACATCAGTTTCTATTAAGACAGTATCTTGTGAAGTGGCTTGCACATCATACTGTGTCGCTATAAAATGCCTGGGTACAGGATACTAAATGAACAATCAGTGAAAAGTTTGCATGACATAGACGAGGGGATCAGAAGGATTCTTATGTTCTAACATGTATTACATTGATATTTCAGTATTTTAGTGAAACAATTCAGAAACACAAAGTTACAAGGTATGTTAATAATTCACAAGTGAATAACATGTATCGAGAAATTGAAATTAATCTATTTACAGTTGCTGCAAGCTCATACAATGGCTATTTCACTATAAACATGCATCCACAATCCCCTTAGATACCATCAGACATTTTTTGGGTCTGATTTCAGTATGTGTAACAACCATTTCCGGCTGCAATATTGTGAGGGAGAACGAGCAAATGTGCCATGGCGAAGGGTCTGCATTTCACAATGTACATGTATTTTGTCTCCTTCACCTTCGCTCCTTTGCCTCGCTTCTTTTTCCCATCGTGCCCACACATCCTTGTCCTAATAGCGAAGAAGCAAAGGAAAATGATGCGTGATCACAGCACAATAGAACAGATATAAATTTCGACTTGAATTGGTTTACATCTTTAACAATGGATTGTACTTACAAAATGGTAGGGTGCTGCTTTTCCTCTTTGAATCCCCCCATTCATTTGACACATATTATTTAAAAGTTACAATTGTTTGTAATTTACAACTTTCTATTACACGAACAAGTGACGATAACGAGCAGTGGTCAATATTATAAAACATATAAAGAATACAAAACTAAGAGAAGGGTAAACCCCTGGATATATCAGAGGTAGTATCAGGTGCTCAAGAGGAGTAAGAGTCCCTTGTTGAATCAAGGCAGAGGGCTCATGGCGGATGTGACCTGTCAACAAGGGGATGCTTACTCCTTCTAGATATCTGATCCCACCTGTGGTGTTTCCAGGTGTCCCTGTTTGTCCTATTCTCGATTCTGTATTTTATAGGATTTATGAGATCAATCACTGTTTGCTCTCTGTTTGCTATCTTCACCCTTTTCCTCATAAAACAATTTGTGTAACATTATCAGAAACAAGCATTCCTCTATGTGTCATTCATTACTCACTATGTCAAACCAATTACATCGTTGTTCATACAGTATTTTGAATTTCAAATCGTATATAAGATTCTGGTACAAGATGTCTGTGCAGAAACCTGTACGAACTACTATACTGAAGTGTGTAAATTTTGGAAACTTTCAGTTTCCAAGTTAATTTCGGATTTCCAACATCTTTGACTTGAACATCACTGAAGAGACATTATTTGTCGAAATGCACATCTGGTCCATCAAAATTGGTAACGTTTTTGTTTTACATCAATAACATCTTTAATAGGATTTAACCAAAATTAATCCAATCACCTGAGGGAAATGAATCATTGGTTGGTAATTAAACGATATACAAACCGTACTTAGTTATATGGCTCTATAAATAGCAACATGCTCATTTTCAAATAGCTTTGTATGTATCAGTGACATGACGTGTTTTGGTGTTGCCTTTATTTTTATTGTCTCGAGAGTATTCGTTTACACAGCATATAAATATATGAGTCACAACACAGACTGGACATCAGCTGTCACGGAAACTTTCATCCACCCAAACCCATTTACCTCCCTTTTATGAAATTTCACTGCTACGTCTAATATTATTATGCTCCGATTTCTCTTACTCAGTTTTGTGCTGTGTCACTTTAAGTTCGCTGCTGCGTTACTTGTTAATCTATGTATTTTGTAGAGCATCGTAATTAAAGAAAGACCACCACATCCTCACTAAACAATTCTCTACCTATATCACTACGCTACCTATATCACTACGCTACTAATAGCCATAGAGCTTGATCATTTACATAACGGCAAAGTCGTTATACATAATTTATAATCACGTTTTTAATTGTAGTTAATCACCTCACATCTTTTCATTTATATTGGAAATAAAACTGAAAATATAACATAAACATATCAAAAGTACTGCAAATTAAGATACATGTAGACATAACATTCCATGTTAATTTCCACATTTCCCGCAAACTGACGTCATGACAAGTTGCTGATTTCCATACAAATGAACAATTTACACAGAATTTATTCTTAGTGATGCCATATAGAAAAAATATTGATGCTTCGGCTCCCCCATTAAAGCAAATGTGGTCCATTCTACCTAAATAATAATGAATAGAAAGGTAGCTGTTGTTGCTTATTGAAATAAAAAGCATTTTGGTCACTAAAGTTCTTTGATAGATAAATATCTATTTATTTGCATCGTGAATCATTGTTTTTATGATATGTTATAATATGAATAAGTATATTTCATCATATCTATATAATCTGTAAATAACGTGTATAACATGTAGTCTATTTTTATACGATTTATTAATACATGCAATACAGTTTGATGAGGATAATATTTTTTTTCACTTTGAAAATTAGTAGAACATATCTGTTTTAAAAAAATACTTTTATCCTATTATTTATTTACTTATTCTGAGTAAAAATTTCTATTTCCATCAAGTGATTAAACATTGATTTTGTACTGAAATATGATTATTCATTGCTATATTATTACAATCAAAATATGTACATATAACTTGTACAAAATGGTAACTTGTACACGTCATACTTTATATATCCCCATTCTCTCTTAACAAGCTTCTATAGCATCCAAATCAGCGTAGATAAATCAATAAATATTTACATTTACCAAAGTTCTGTCAGAATCAAACATTTGATGTTTCATTGTTTATAATTCTCGATCAAAACTGTGCCATGCAATTGACCTTTCCACTTTTTTGAAAACAGACGTTTTTCTATTCAACATTTACAACCGACACAAAAATATATTCTTATGAGAAGCAACAACGTAAAGTACAAAATATAGATAAATTGCTAATTCATTTCAAACTTTGGGGTGATATCAAAATACGAAAACAAGAGTAATACTCCAAAACCCCTCTTTGATAGCAAAGAATTACTCATTGCCTCAATATAAGTTAAACCCGCATAACACAAACAATCAGTCAATCAATCAATCGTAAGTAGAATCCGTTCTCTAGAATAGGTTGATAATGGCCTCTTCTGCGAGGAACTGTTAACATGAACTTAACTAGGAGCGGGTGCACCACAAGGTTTTTTTGTCTTGACGACCGACATTGGTATTTGTTTGACAAACATTAGTGCAGTTTGATTTTTGCTAACAATCAAGTTAAAACTCGTTAACTATGACGTGAGCATTCATTATATACAATGACTCGACCCATGAGCATGTTTTATCTCAAGGAAAGAGGAAGTAAGTAAAATATACGTAATCGTACTCAGCCGCCGTACTGACTGACCTTCATATTGTTTTTATCTTTCTGACTCGTTTGTGTCGTGCTCATGTGAACAAACTTTCCGGTAAACACATGCTTCAGCTGGAAAGAAAATGACAGCAAATTCATTTTCATTTGGATGAAAAGAAGCATGAACAATAACACATGTCTAATGATTGACGTGTTATGATTTACTTGTAAAGATCAAACTTGTCACGGACGAATCAATAACTAAGAGAATGATATTTTGTTGGTTTATTTGTACCTATGAATGTTCACCTCTTGCAATTTCTGCAGCTAAAATACTGCTGTGTCTTTGTGTTTGAAACTTTATACCTGAACAACTTCTCCATAACGCACGCGTTTTCCATGTTGTCTCGTCTGTTCTGCCTCGTTGTCTTTGTTTTCTGCTTCGGCTGCCAACTGAATAGTGAAATAGTCGTAAAATTATCTAAATTCTTGGTGAAAAGGGAGTTATCTAAAATTCTTGCAAACAATGTTGAAATGAAAGCCGTATGATGGTTCTATTCGCATTCATTTATCAGGAAATTGAGTTATATTGATTATGAGTTCCATATGTAATTCGTGAACTATTTGTACTCGGATGTTAATTTCATAACAGCAACGCAAAAGCATTAATAAGAATACGTTGATAATGTAGTTATGTCCTAATAACAGTTTGTAAGAACTATTGTGATTTGATGTAGAAGTCAAATAGAAGATCTCGTATCTGTTGATAGTTACCTTTCCTTGTTTGACTAACCCTCGGGTGACCAGCTCTGAATTGTCTGTCTGGATAGAGTTCATCCATTTTCTATATTTCTTGTTGAGCTTATATCTGTTCTGGATACAAACTTGGAATACAACCACTGCAAGACCGAATACCCATTATTTTTTTTCAAATAAAACACTGTGTTTAAATCACGGTCAATTCATGACTGATTGGCCGTCCATTAGTAAGCGTATTGTTACACAATTACAACTATGATGAAGACCAGGCTTGGATTTCTTGAAAATACATCAAACATACGTTTCAGTTTTCTATTATTTCAGCAGTCAAAATTTGACAAAAATCTTCCGTTTTCCCTTAAGTTTTTCTCTCCCGAGAAATCCAGGGTAGATTCTACTACATCTCATTTACAGTCACAGTCCTGAAAGTATCGCTCTTCGCGTCAGTATAATCATCTGTCAACATCTCTTTATCATAGCATAAAGTGTGTCAATGTTTTAGAAATGCAACATCCTTGTTAATGAAAAAAAGTGTCAATTTCTATATGAAGAGAGTGTCATTCGTTGAACAAATAGTAAAACATGCACGATATTACATATTTCAGCTTTTTGTTTGCAGAATGATGTGCAATTTGACTCTGTTGACATTTTATTGACACTGATGATGTAATATCAACACGTTTCATGAACACGCCGAGAAACTTGGATGAACCATGGATGAACATATTGTAAAGCTCGGTTGACATTATCAAATACAATTTTTTTCAAAGCTTTTGAAGGATTATTAAGAACAAAAAGGCTAAGATAACTAACAATACTCAATCTAGTAATTCCTACAGAAAACACAAATCAGAGAAATGGGCAAATACGGACCCCTGGACATACCAGAGGTGGGATCATATGCCTAGGAGGAGAAAGCATCCCTGTCGACCGGTCACACCCACACTGGGCCTATATCTTGAACAGGTAAACAGAGTAATCCCCAGCCAGAATGTAAACCGTCAAAGAAAAGTGAATAGACGAAGCCTTTCAATGGTGGGAAAAGATTACATCTTATTTTTCTTGAAACTCAGGAGGAATTCGACTAAAATCGATTAACCAGTCTGCAGATAGTCTTTGGACAATGTAATAAGCATATGGTCTAGATACAAAGCACATGGTCCTAGAGACTATTGCAAACACAATATCATATCAGAAAATTACAGAATAGTTTCATGGACAATTAATTTAGTGGACGAAATGGCTTAAAAGAAGCTATTTGGAATAATAATAAAAAATAAGACAGGTTGTTACTTTTCTCGTCAGCCCGTCCTTCTTTGTTCCATAGCATAAACAACTTTGATAGCGTGAATACACAGCTTGGGCAAAGTTTTCGTATACAAAGAAAGCTTCGAAAAGGCAACTGGTTTTAAAGGTGCCCTTTTCTGTCAACTATATGCATTCATTTCGTCAGTACTCGCTCAACTTTTACCGGTCATGAAATATTAAAAATAGACACAAAATTTGTTTGAAAAGTTCTGAAATAAACTTCTCTGAAGCTATTTCTGTCCTTTAAATTACATCATGCTTAGAAATATCTCATGTATCTTCAAAATCAATATTCCTATTACATAAGACAGGAATTTCCTAGAGTTGAGTACGAAGATAAAGAGAGTTGTTTTTGGAGGGGGTTGGGCATTATGATATTCGAATATTACGATAAGAAATTGTTATTGAGGAAAAGATGATAAGACGTTATGCTGTTTTACGAGGTATAAAATCCCCGTTGATTATTGCAAATCCATGCATTCGAATAAATTTTGAATACTCTGCATTTTTCTATCATTATCTTGGATTCTCAGAGGTAAATGCCACAAACATACCTTTTTTCTCTCTCGTCTTTGACAGACAAATGCGACAATTGATGTGAACAGTAATTCAGTAGTATCACGTCATCTTACCTTGAGGGTTTGGGATGTTTCGGGGTCTGTTTCGCTCTTGATTTGTATAGATGTATAATCCATTATTCGTGGAGCTGTAAATATCAAAGAAAAATCAGATAGATTTGTTTACTTTAATAAAATTCATTTCAATTAAGCTTGAAAATGATATTTTGGCATTAAGTAGAAAGATAATTGTATATTGTGAAGAAATGGACAGGATCTAAATCACAAAACATAACCTTTAAGTTTGGCAATTACGTGATATATCCATCACTTCAGAATACACAAGGACATAAAATGCGCAATTATTACAGCACTTTGCATGAAATGAGATTGGGGGATTATCATGCAGCGTTGGGCTCTTACGATTCATGCAATGAACATGTTCTTGAAACTACTTTTGGTGGCTCTTAATGCTTTTAGCTGGGAATAATTATCTGATACCTGAAGGAGAAAGCGCACATATGATCGGGCATTAACTGACTGTCTTAATTAACCCGTCACATCAGCGTTTGATTATGGAATCAGTTTGACGTTTTATATGTTAATAATTGAGGGTCTGGCATACGGTAGCCACAGTGGGAAATTAACATTATATACCTGCTTCGTTGTGAATTTGAATGGAATTAACACATTTTACGTCCATGTTCTTCATCATTGTTATCGCTAGGCGACACTTTATCAATTATTGACTGTTTATGATTGATTGTTTTTTGTTTTACGCCACACTCAACAATTTTTCAGTTATCTGGTGGCGTTCAGTTTTTATTGGTGGAGGAAAGAACTCAGATACAATGTACCCGGGAAGAGACCACCGACCCTCCGAATGTAAACTGGCAAACTTTCTCACATATATCGACGCGAGCGAGAATCGAACTCGCGACGACTAGAGGTGAGAGGCCTTGTGATTTTGAACCCAGTGTTCCAACCACTCAGCCACGGAGGCCCCTATAGACTGTTTAGTAGGGAGACATAACAAATTACCAGGCTTCTGTAAGGTTATCACCCGAGGGCGCCTATGTGCCCGAGGGTTATAACCCTACTAAAACGTGATAATTGGTTGCAAAATTTAGGCGTATGCTCGGAGCTTACAGTCTTTGAGCAGAGAGGGAGGCCACACCTGCTGTGACATGGGACCTCGGTTTTTGAGGTCTCATTCGAAGGACCTCATATGACAAGCAATGGGTACTGAGGATCTATTCTAATCCGGATCCTCACGGGACCCTTGTCCAATGAAATTGACTGTATTATTCAGAAGGATAATAATAGAACGTCATGTCGTACTTGTCTTACGTTTTGCTCCGAAAGTTCTAAGTTGCTAAATCAGTGTCATAAATTTATAATTTTTGACATTTATATATTCATTTCATTTTTTTGTTCTAACCTTGTGCCAAACAAATCATCATGTCAGAGATATACCGGCATTACTAAAATTTGGATTGTTTACAATGCCAGTCTGATACAAGTACCAGTTATTTCCCCCATAAAATTATCCTTCCCCAAAAACCATATAACACATTTATAATAGCGATAGGCTATAATACAATAAATATGCCCTGAACGAATCTTATGCTAAAAGCTTCTGCAAGCAGTAACTGAAGTATTCACATTTATTATAATAACCTGGATTAGTTAATATTTGTGTCACGTTCAGGCAATGCAGTATAACCTGGATTAGCTAATATTTGTGTCACGTTCAGGCAATGCAGTGGCATACATTATATATACATGTGCGCAACTGTATATAAAGGCAAACTTATTTTGAAATAAGTTATAAAAAAATGACAGAATTTAAAAAAAAAAGGTAGTTAAAATAAGTTACAAAAGAAGCTTCTATGAAAGGAGTATTATTTGAAATATCATATTGGTATGCATATTAATTTTATTTCTTGTACAAAAAGCATTCTATTGATGAATAAAATACCAACACGATTTTTCTCGACCCCCCCCCCCCCTGCTTTTTTTTGGTTGGTTTTTTGTATTTGTTTTTTTTTTGTTACAAGACGCAGCGCATAAACGAAACCAGACTACAACGCGATGTTTTATATGTCGTAACCATTACCTCATTTCTAGGTCAACATCACTTAGTACTAAAGAGCCATGATTTCTCATCATCAAAAGAAACATTGTGTTACCGTTACTTATCATGTACTAATTATTTCTGAACATTGATGTGTGTGTCTGTTTTGTTTTCAGTGTTTGACCTCTTGTCTACAAAGCATCATTAAAAAATCTCTAGTTTTCCTCAATGATAGAAGAATGCAGAAAACTGTTAACTCATTGTGTTGAGAATATATAAGGATAAAATAAATGAGCATCAAATATACTCCATGTCATTTATTGGACGAGAATAAAAAGAATGATGAAGTAATTAACTTTAATTCTTCGTGTGAGGTTTGCATTCTTGTCCAGGTTAATAATTATTCATTATAAATCCAAGTGATTAACTCTCTTTCTGCTTCCCTCGTCAAATAGCACATACTGTACAGGTATCCCTCATCAGTCAGACATATCAAATAAAACACATACAAGAAGCATATGTTTTTTCATGGGAACCAATGCTAAGACTTCTACAAGATTCCGTAATTAGGATAGGAAATAAATTTGAAATTGTAATGTACATTGTAGTGGTTTCTATATCCGTTGCTTAGATTGATACTGGGTTCAATTCCACTTTTGCGGTAGAACCCTATTATAATTACTAGCATTCTGAATCGTCTAATCATATCCTATAAATTTATATCGGATTCAAATGTTTAATTGCCAAATTATATATATAAATACTTAATTGCCAAATTACACACACACACACACACACACACACACACACACACACACACACACACATATATATATATATATATATATATATATATAGGTTGCAAAATAATACATCGCTTATTTCCTGTTCTTATCACCGGGGCTTTCGCCATTCTGTATCGATACATGTACCATGTACCATTCAACTATTGTCTCGATCGACGAAACGGCATAGAACCTGCGGCTTTGTGTCCAATATTTATCTCATGTCCTGCAACTTAATCCAGTATCTAAATGGATCACGTGAACTTTTTATTTGTAAATCGAACTTGTGACCGACGTATTCACGATAAGGAGAAATTACAGGCTGCCTATCATTATGATCATTTATTCACCTGTAAACAAAATATGTAAAAGATACAAAGATGCATATATATATATATATATATATATATATATATATATATATTTGCCGTGAACAAAATTATCCTTCTTTTTTTCCTTATTATTATTTTTTGTACAAACTTCTGTGAAAATGTGTATAAGTACATTGTGTTTTAAAGACAGAAAACATCTGGAACTTGTTTATTGAGTAAGCGATCACCCTAACCATTAAGTCAAGCTTTAAAGCAAAAGTACACCACAAAGTGTATATGATTTCCTCTTCCTCCCCTGTCCATTACAACAATCTGGTGTACACAGATGCCCTTCTTATAGACCTGCGATCACAACACCTGGTTCTTCCATCAGGACATTTGCCGTACGCCAGGCAAAATCAAACAGCTTCATCGTTTTTTTCCACCTTTTTTTCACGGGGCATAAAAATGTCGTTATTTTATAGATATAAGCTTTTATTCTATATGATATGAGGTTTTTGTATTCTTGTAATAAAAATGCCTTGCTATTTTACCATTCATAACACATTAGAATTTTAAATATAGATTCAGTGTATACCATTGAACATTTTAGAAGCAGAGTTAATGGATCTATACTCTGCTTTCAAATGATCTTTTTTTTTTAATGAAAAGTAAATTTAACATACAGAAAGGTCTATTGTGGCATATCATTGGTTTCCTAAAACACTGCACCACAGTATAGTTTATAGGGATGTATGAAGCTGATATCAGATCAAAGTACACTGTAACCAACCTTTATGTGCAATTTATATTATATTGAAATCAGAATGTAGCTACATTTATTTTAATATCTGACTTTTGAAAAAAGAATTGATTTCGAAATTCACATACGAATGTGTGAGTCTATCAAAGTAGACTTTAATACTTAACATAAATATTTAACTGATGAAATGGCGCAATAAATTAATGACCTTTTGCACTGAAAAGTTCTCTATATCTCTAACATGTATTTGAACTGCTTTTAATTTATACTTAGCAAGTTTTTGTTTCAACTTTACCAGGCTTTTATCAGTATTTTAAAAAATCGAAATTTTGCGATATGTACGATCACTACGGTATCTCCCCTCGCCGGAAGTGCTACTTTTTTAAGCTGTTCTAAGCACAACAATATTTCCATTAAATTTCATTTTATCATCAAAATACGTTCGTCACAAATATTTTGAATCATAATATCTTCATTGCAAAACTCTGGGTACATTTGTAATCAGCTCAAAAGATTTATTTTGATCCATAGCGTAGAAATCGAAAATTACAGATGTAGATTTTAAGATTTTATCATTGTCCTTGATTTGTCCTTGGTTCACGTGAAAGGTGCAAGTCAAAACAGACACTTTTGATGAAAAGTCATTTGTCTCTAAACATGTTGGATATATCCTTGACAGGGGTATAATTTTAATTCTTATGCAAAATTAGACACGTGAACTTCATAGTGCCCTAATTTTTGTCTATTAACTGTTATATTCACTAATTTTGATCTTTATCGCGCCACACCTGCTGCGACAAGGGGACTCGGTTTCTGTGGTCTCATCTGAAGACCCTCCTTATTTAATCGCCTCTAACGTTAAGCAAGGGGGTACTGAGGACCTATTCTAACCCTGATCCCCACGTATGAATTATGAATTACAATATCATAGCCGTCTGTCAATAATCAGACCAACTTTATCAGAGCGCATGAGCCATACTATTTCTTATATATTTTGTGAAAACTTACGGAACAACTTACTGAACAAACTGAATTGCACAAGAATGGTGGTTGAGAATTTTTTGAAATTTCAGAATTGTAATACGGAAGACCGATTAAAAAAAAAAAAAATAACACTAAAAGTTTGTGACGACCCACATACCTGGACTGCGAGCTGTAGACGTAACCCTCTATTTCCTCACAGTAGAGGCATATGTAATCCCCGATACACAGGTACTCCCCCATTCCTGGTTCCTCACCACAGCCATGAAGCTGCAAAATGCAGAAATACAATTACTGCAATATTTAAAAAAAAAGACAGAAAGAAACTCATTCATCATCTTTTATGAAGGTGTTTTGTATCCCAGCAATTTGTAAATTTTTTTGGGGGGGATGGAAGTGAATTGACAGGTCTTTTTTTAATGACGTTTTTGTGAAGTGATAATGCTATATCTTAGTCTTCATCTTCTTTCATTATATCATGAATGGATTGGTGTATTGATAAGTAAATAGGAAACTTGTGGTTTCAAGAGGCTGCAGATTTCCAAGGCTTCTAAAGCTTGTTATAAAAGTGCATGATACCCTTTATTTCATTATAATGCACTCAACAATAAATTATTTTATATGGGATTCATATTGAAAATATCAAGTGCATATACAGCATTAAAGCACTTTACCAGAAATAAACCAAAGGGAAATTGGTAAAGGAATTTTCTATCTGCAAAAAAAATATTTACAAAGAGAAAAACTTGGAACCGAAATGGTTTCAATTAGACGGTGTGAAATATGCTTGAATTGAAGTATTGTGTGTAGTTGAGACAAGATCGCTGTAAATGCGGGTTCTGAACTAAAGCTTTGTTTCTACTAATTAGTTTCGGATCTCCAAAATCATTTGTTCTTTGATTATGTTAACAGAAAACAAGGTATTAATCTAATGGCTGAAAATGTAATGAGTAAATCAAAGCTGTTATTCCGTTTACAAAGGTAATGGAAAAGGAAGTTTAAATCTCTAAGATTCACGATTTCCAGATTGATGAGAAGATCTCAACATCACATGTAAACTTGGGGAAAATGTGTCCCAAAGCATCATCTTAAAAGCTAATACGTATAGTTTTATAAAAACCTGTTTTATCATATCAGTAGTAATTTTTTTTTTTACATACTTTAAGATTTATTTGAGTGCATTTCACTTTTTATGCTATGTGAGTTAAATTAGAGGATAAAACAATTTTGTTCTCAATGAATAAAATAACGATACATTTTATAATATCCCATCATTCTCCACAATGCAGTAATTGAGCAGTCGAGAAACATTTACACACAATCACTTCCACAGTACAAATCAATTTTGACATTTTTATCGTTAAACTCTAGATTTGCATACGAGAACAACAACTAAAATACCATATATTTGCTAAAACGTTCAGGCAAATTAGGGTATTTGAGTGAGAGAAGGATCTTAAGATGAAAGCTATAAAATGATTACAATTCACACTTTTCTTAGCTTTTGGCCGATTGAAAGACCTCCCTCAGAGAAAATATACTGAAAATTTTGAAAGCAAATATGATTTAGTACAAAAATTAAAAAGAGTTCATATTAAAAATTTGTCAGACTTATTACAAATACGTTATCGAAAATATTTTTAATTTAGATGAGCTATAAGAATCATTTTATTTTGTTGTAGTCATCCACATTCAAGCAAATGAAATTCACATTTATATAAGAGATGACATTGCTAAATTTGAAAAAAAGAAGAGTTCAAAATAACACTATATTATTGAATATGCAATATAGCATGTTGGAAAATTAATAAAACATGGGAAAGTGTTTTATATTGAGCTTAAAACTAAAATTACAGTGAGTGACAATGATCATAATCTTAGAATGTTGGAAAAATTACCTGCAAGTGATAAGTAATGATTTCTCATTATCACTCCAGCTCTCAAGAAAAGAAAAATAATTATCCAAAATGCCACACTTATAAAACAATGGCAAGTACTTTACAAACACCACCGTCCCAAAAATTCAATCCTTGAAACTGTTTGTATTCTTAAATATGACGTCGATAATCGCGACTCGCGCACCCAGTAGAAGACCGTTTCTCACACCGCGTGCGGCTGCCGTTCCACGATGTACAACGTTTGAGGAAGGATGAAGGATGTCTTGCATTTATGCCTTTTCACTAGATTTGTTTACCCTAGCTATTTGATATACATGTATGTAAACCTAATTTTGCAATCATGTCATTGATCCTGCTAACAGTGTGTTTTATGTTTTCTTGATGATATTTTAAAAGAAATACCTGCTGTGTACACTCAACAGTTCTTCTGTCTTAAACGAGCTTTTTCAACGAAGTTTCATTTTGCTACATAAATAACTCGAGTAAATCAAAATTTATTTAATTAGAAAGACAGTTGATTATAATCAAGTACAAAAATTAAAACTGGAAGAAAACTAGGAATATCGGAAATTACAAACTTTCTGCTAAGTCGAACAATCCATCCAACCCATAAGTATTTCGCAATTAGCCTTCTCACCAAAATCATATTCCCTGGCTTTAATTACAAGGCCCAACAATGGCATAAAATACCAAAAACTTGCAGCCTTTTACGGCATCGTACTGAAACTTTTGAAACCGTTATTTTCACTAAGAGATACAGCACTGATAAAAATCTTATTAACAATTCAAAACTTTTTGTTTGCCTATCCATACTAAAAGAAACAAACGAAAAAGCCGAAACACACCTGACCTCTATGGCTGAAGGTAACAAAACTACCCCAGCAGGATACATTAATGACCCAGTGACATAATTTGCTTTGATGATTGTATTTATCAATATTTTGCCTTGATGGAATTTATATCAATATTTATCATCAAATTCCATTGAGATAGAATGTATCAAAGTAATTATATTATTCAAATAAAAAAGATGACAGGATTGGCATATGAGTAGATAAAGAGATGTAAATATTTTCTATTTGTATGCAGTATACTTGTTTTCGCAGAGTCGGAAAAATAATGTGAAAAGTGTTTTCAGAAACGATTTGACAACACCAGATATGTAACGAAGGGAGCGTATCTTCATGAAATACTTTTTGATTGAAATAAAAAAAAAAAACAACCAAAAAAAAAAAAAAAAATGAAAAACAAACAAACAAAAAAGGGGGAGGAGGGGGGGGGGGACCCCACGACAACAACAGCAACAAAAACCCAGTAATACAATAAAATGCGTCAAATAAAGGGGAATGTTAACAGCATCCTTGTGTAATACTAAGTCTCTATACACAATAAGCAGTAAAAAGATATTTCAAAAAATGCATCATAGCAAGAAATTCCAAGTCTTGGGTTTTAATCTTTAATTCCATAATTGATTTTATTTACCAAGAGCATTCGGAGAAAAACACCCAAATGCCGCGACTGGAATGTGTGGCAACCTCCGATGCTCCAAAATCACACCTCCATTTCGTTTGAGATATCCCACCTACGGATGATCAGACCGACCCTTCCCTGACATCAAACTCACAGAAACTCAGCCTACACGTATTACATCTCTGTACGCCCAGCGCACGAATTCCTGCTTTGAAACGCCATATCGTCCAACATTAAATTTAGTTCTCGTTGATTCATACCCGTGCCAGAGGAATGCATATCAAAGGGAAACAATCAGATTCCGATTACTTAAAGGTTACGTCAGAATCTGACAGATAAAGATTTCCAATTCTCGGACAAATATGATGAATTGCCTTTATTTAATTCATTTCTAAAACAGAATGGCAAATTCACGAAAACCCACATCCAAAAATCTATTTCGAATGATTACGCATTAGCAACCACGATGTGTATTAATCTCCCTTTCTGTCAAATTGAGCTCTCTGCATGGAAACCATGATTTAAAACGATTATAGTTATGAGAAGCGTAAACAAATCTAGGTTTTCGTTTCATTGCAACATAAATATTGAGACTTCGCAGACGTGGGGGAGTGGGGGTAGTGTAGGTCAGATTGATAGTTTATGGTTTTACACCGTTTTGACAATATTTCAGCCATTTTATTTAATTTAGAAGAGTTACCATGAGACAGTCCAGTTACCCCGAACAGAAGTATAGAATAGAAATATAGAACAGAAGTATAGAATAGAAATATAGAATAGAAGTATAGAATAGAAATATAGAATAGATGTATAGAATAGAAATATAGAATAGAAGTATAGAATAGAAATATAGAATAGAAGTATAGAGAAGTATATGATAGAAGTAGTTGAAAGCCAGAACCTTCACATTGTATGTGTTCATGTGTATATGTTTAAGCCTGCATTAAAGGAGCAACGCTACAGCATTCAGTGACAGCATTGCTCTATATAGAACGTATTTTACCTTAATATATAGAGATTTCACCTATATTTGTAACCGTTCGTGGTAGCTCAGTGGTAGAGCGTTCGCTTTGTAACCGGGAGGTTTCGCTTGTGTAATGGCCGCGTCAAACCTAAGAAGTTATCAATTAGTGATCGCTCCTTCGCCAAACGCTTGACATTTAGAAAAAAAATCATTGTTAGGGACTAACATAGTGGGTCATACATTGTAAAACATTCTAAGACTATTGAGAAAGAATTACGGGGTTCAGTATTAGAAACACCAGATGCATATTGAAAGATACCAGTGAATCGAAAACTAATGGAAACATTGCAAATACAAAGCCACGGGCGTTTAAAAATACTTGACAGATTCGGGAAGTTAGCAATTACAAATGACAGTCTCCTGCAGATGTTTATGACCAGAATCAGGATATGATGCCTAGATTCTTCAATATGCAGTCCGATTCATTATTACTAATTCAATAATAATAAAGAATGGGAACTGGGACTCGGGATTCCTTGTGAAACGAAGAGGAAGGTAAACAATTCGTAGACACTAGTATACAACGGATAGTTTTATATCGTCGAATAAATGTGGAAATTGATAGAAAGAACATAAATGTACTGGAACACACGTAAACGGAGTCGAACTCAGTCCTCGTACATGTGTACTTTGTTTTTGTCGAAAATTACAATGTTAAGCATTAGGGAAATTATTATCATTCATTTTAAGACAGTGCAGTGATACATTAGATAAAATGTAGCATAAAATGAAATCGAATATAACATTTACCTCTCTTAGACTATCTAGTAAACTTGATAAATAGCACGCACGCTGCAGAGCCGTTTGTGTAGAAAGTACGTCAATGATTTTCGATTGAATGAAACTTGCATTAAAATAAAAATACTAAATTGATATTTTTTTTCTATATTTTTTTTTGGAGATAGAGGCTTCATGCAACATAAAAGATATTCTTAAACTTTCACCTTTAATAAGGTAAACTACAGCAGTCCGTTGTTATTGCAACAGTTTTGGTAAACACTGAAAAATAATGATTTGATAACACACATATAAATACATGATCTCCGTTTGTTTGTTTATATTTGTTTGTTTATATTTGTTTAACGCCCTATTTGAGAATTTTCCTCTCCTACAGAGACGTAGGCTGAATCATAAACTTTGACCTACATATGCAGGTAAGCAGGAAGCTCAAGGCTCTAGCAATCAGGATGTCAGCGCCTACCGTAGCATGGGAGCTTTGCTTTAAGACATGTGACTTTCACTTCTAATGCTTGGCGTTTGGCAAAGAAAGTCACTTCCTATGTTAAACGTCTTAGATTTGACACGGTCTCAGGATTTCGATTCGAACCATGGATCTCCTAGTTGCGACGGGAGTGTCCTAACCACTGGATTACCGTGACCAGTCCATGGTAACTGTACAAGTCTTGAGTTGTAAGAGTGATTTTTGGGAAAGTGAAAGAAAACGTAAAGATAGCAAGGATTGTCGTTTTCGTTTCATTGTTACAAAGTATTTTCATTATCAACAATTTAGAATACTTAAATGTGCTGAAAAATCACTCATTTGTAACATAAATGCATATCATCTATCTTTCTGTGTTTAGTAAACCAGACGTGATGAAAAAAGTGAAGAAGTGATGAAAATATTAGATAGGTTACATGTGCTATGTCGGTTGAAAAAGCTTTTAACAACATAGTGTTTGTTTGGAAGGCTCATTATTACAAGAACTTGGCTTTAATTCCACATTCTGCAAACTGACGTACCCCAATACCCATTCAAAGGATAAATTTTTTTCAAAATTACGTTTCCGTTTTAACACATTTTTGGTATTCAAGTTAATTGAACGAACGAATTTAAATTGCAGTACTTCTAATGGATTGCAAAACTTCATAAAAAGTCCTTACGAAGTAAGATACATTGCAGGATCGCATAGATATTTTACCAAGTCCCTATCTTTACGCCTCACACAGTATTGTTGTAAAGGAGAATCTTCAGATGTACTGTGCCTCAATTTTCGAGAAGTTGTGTAAATCACATACGAGTATGGATTCCCAAAAATTCCACAGAACATTCAGCAAATTTGAAATCACTAAACTTTTCCAAAATCAGCAGCAAGAGATTAGGCTTTTTGACATCATAAACAGCTGCTTCATCAACAAAAATGAAACTCGGAAATCTTGAGATTAGTCATTCAAAAATTTTAAAATCATTCTGATTCTCTTTAGTTGATATTAAAGGTGCTGGAGTTCCTCGTTGGCAATATCTATGTAATCTTTGGGATATCAGATTTTCCAACAGTATTGGAATTTCCATGGGCACCTGTATGCTCCTTTATTAGCCGACCCGTTTATAAAAATTTATGAAGCAAAATTTAATTAAAAACTTTTACATGAGAAAACTCTTCAACTTGGTATTTATATACATCATTGACATTTTATCTGTTACATCAACAGTGATCACAACGATTCTATATATTCCTGTGAGTCTTCCACATCTGTTTCATATTTGGATGAAGGGTCATGAATTTCGCAATTATGGTAGGAGCCTCCATGTGCATAAGAATTATGTATCCGCTTTGCATGTTAGATGTCCAGACTGATTTGATTTACATTGCAGTGCGCTGATTCGGCAACATTGCAGCAGTATTTCGGTGTGATAATCAGAAATGAAGATTTTTAAAGATTATATTCATTTTAAACGCTTCAACTCATACTTAGGGTCCCAAATTTTAACAGAAGGTAATTACGTCTCCTAGGAATAAAACGTGGGCCCTTAACCGTTTAGCTGGATCGATAGACTGAACTGACGTATCAATAGTTTTAGATTCGATCCTCAACGGAGGTAAATACGTTCTCTGTTACAGAAGACTGAGATACATAAATTGTTTTTTATGGATTCAGAGAAAACATATCGCGCTTAGTTCTCGATCGATGAGCTGTTCTCTGACTTTGATTTATCTATCATCGATTGGTCTCATCAAATGTTATTATATTTTTATATAAGCTTTCCAGAACTTGCTGTAAAATATAAGTTTTTATTTCTTATTTTTTAAAATAAAAATTTTTATATTTGAATATTGAATGCATTTTATCTTTGTCTCCTTGTCAGGAAAGAATAGCATTTTTTGGTTGATAAGGAGTTCAGCATGATTAGTACTGTTTGGTAAAACCAATAACGGCATTGAATTTGACTTACCGATATACGCTTTAAAACGCGCAATTTAATTGGTCTATTGGTACACAGCAGAAAATATCGTCTGGAGCAATCAGACAGCATCAAAATTCCTTATCATACAGTGAATGATGCAAGGTTCGGAAAAGTCCTACGCGCTGTCTATGTTTTATATGCAATGGGCAACCATCACGTGACACAAATATTCTCTAGTTTTAGTTGCATACACTAAGTATGTTCATCTTTTCTCATCTGTTTCACATAAACCATGATAAAATGATAACGGCATAGTTATAATTAGACGTCACAGATAAAATGCTTGTGTCATACCTAAAATATATGTGTTACTGCTCTTGGTCTCAATTTAACGACACATGGTTTCAATGTATTAATTGTCATTTCTGCGAAAATAGAACTAAACTTTACCGATAACTAACTGTATAACCCCCTCCCTAGATATTTAATTACATTCTTCGATATTTCAACAGTAAAATGACAGCAACATACTATGGTTAAACATAAAGGGATCTGTACGATATAGGGTGTTTAGAACAGCTGCATTCCAACAGTATTTGTAAAAAGGCTAAGAAGTTTTCAAATTTGTATCGCAACGTTTTACCGCACAACATCGATTAAGTAATGCTGTACTGGAAGAACTTATGCGGAAGGTAGCAGAGTATCGTTACATTCTTGTTGTTCATAAAGTTCGGAGACATGGTTAATTTTTATCTAGTTTTTAAATTTGTTTATTCTATTTTATATTTTTATTATCACTTTTATTATGTTTCTTTTTTTTTTTTTTTTTTTTTAGGTTTTAGCCAAAGAAGAGGGGGGGGGGGGGGGGGGGAACCAACAAGTACCCTATATACAAGAATTTCAGTATCACATACATTGAATTACAATTTCTTGGTTAAATTTCGTCGCATTTAAAATGTGCAGGCAAATTCAAATTAGGTAAACCGTATCAATGACAAACTCTGATATTCATTTTTTGAAGTTTTGTAAGTTGCACAAAATATGATAGAATTGCACTGTGACATAAACACTAATTTTAACGTCATACAGGAATTGATTTGGAGTGGGCCTTTCTATATTATATGCAGAGATGCACTGAACAATTTTCGAGTGGATAAAAGCGTAAGACGTCGCGTATACATTGTTTTTATCAAATTATTTAGTTTGAAAAAGACTACGATATTAAATCACCGACTTTTGCGACAGAAACTGATAAAAAAATTGATTTCTGTTATCTTTTGTGTATCGTTTTCAATTTCACTACCGTAAGTATGTACTTCCTATTTGCCGTACCTCTGATTACATCAACGTCAAGTATGGCAACCCGCAAATATTTGAGAAAACGAGAGTTTCACGACGCATAATAAAAAATCATGAGTTGTTTATGTCATGAAAGCTTTAACACAGACTCTTACTTTTTCATTGTTCTTGGGGGAAGCAATAAACAAGTCTCTTTCAACCGTGCAGTGCGTCGACATTGCACACATTTCCACAACTGTAAACACAGCAGGTCTTCACGATTTCGATTGTCAACATGAGCAAATTACCCTTTCCTCCCGGAAGCGTTTATGAACATAAAAAGGCCAAGATAACTAACAGTATTCAATATCGTAATTCCTACAGAAAATACAAATCAGAGAGATGGGCCAACACGGACCCCTGGTCATATAAGAGGTGGTTTCAGGTGCCTAGGAGGAGTAAGCATCCCCTGTCGAACGGTTACACCCGCCTGAGCCCTATATTCCGATCAGGTAAACAGAGCAATCCGTAGTCAGAATCAATGTGCCAAGAAATGCCTAACAATTGGTGTGAAACATATCAGACAGCATTTGACTTAATGGTAAGCTGTACTGGCAAACTAGATCGTTATAACGATCACAAAATTTTCGAAATGCTGACATTAGACGAGACTGTACAAACCCCTGTAACATCAACTTCTTTGTCAGTAGCCCGCATCGATTTAAAAACTGATCATATGTACAACAAGCTCTTGCGTATCGAATCAGTTGGGAGATATAAACACCATATGCAGGTGATGGTGGAATATTGACACATAAATAAGGGAAGTTGATTATGGAGAAATTAAAATCATCCCATTTGTCATAAAGTTGAGTAGTTAGTTTGCCGTCGGAATCTATTTTCATTAAAATATGTAAGTACGAATCAGAAATGGAAGACTCTGTGGTGTCTTTAATTTCAAGTTCACTGGGATACATCGAATCGACATATGAATGAAAATAATAATTTTTAATAGAAAAAACGTCGTCGATATATCTAAATGTCGAATTGAAGGCGCGAGCAAAAGATTTTTTCTTCTCATGTAGAAGGTTTTGAATGTATTCTGCTTCATAAGAATATTAAAGTAGTGCAGCTAACAAAGGATCACAATTCATGCCCATGGGATTCCAACAGAGTGGTGGAAGACTTGATCACCAAAGACTATGAAAATATTGTCAATGAGGAACTCTAACATCTTTTTAATATCATCTTCAGAGTACTTGGACGTGGAGTGAGAGTGGAGTTAATTTTTGGGATGACCAATCTCTAAATACGAAAATTTCCCTTTACCATTTTTGTTGACGAAGATACTGTCTATGATGTCAAAAAGTCTAGTCTTTAATTTATTGTGAGGTATGGTCGTGTAAAGTGTTGCAAAATCACACGTTTTAATGCTGTGAATTTGAGAAATGTTTTGTGATTTCACTAAAAGTTCTTTAGAGAAAAACATGTGAGAGTAGCTTGACAAAGTTAAGGGAAAGGGTATATTAATATTTAAACATGCAAATATACAGGGCGGCTCGTCTGGAAATATGACTTTCTCGGACAGATGGAGTAGTGCCCACTGATACGTATTTGCTCGTACCGAAAGCAATAATGGAGTCGCTTGTGTTTATGCGGCATAAACGATATTAATAAGGAAGGAGTTTTGACACGTTGAGTGATATATAAAATACATGATGAATGAAGAGTTTTCATTTTGGACATTTTTATGATGACTAGGTAAAAGAGCACAAGTATATGTGGAGCTAATATTATAGAGAAAACAGACAGACTTCAAAACCCGACATCGCGGATCACTAACCCAGCGCTATTGTAGTTTTAATTCTATACTTCTTCGATTTCAGGTGTTAGACGAAGAACAGCCACTATATGTACTATGTCTTCATTTAACCTGACAAAGCTTCCTGCAGTCTACCCTACGATAGCTTCCTGGTGGTTTTGCATCGAAAGATCTTGAGAAGAAAACAACAATTATCAGTTATAAATGCCAAGAGATATGTTTCTCACAAGCCATGGGTGAATACTTAATATCTCTTCATCATTAGATATAGTTTTAGAGATTGTGACAGGACAAGCTATGTTCATTTGCTTGTGGAGGAAAGCTCTTTAACGGAGTACATTCAAGTATGTGAAATATCTATAAATCTGTCTGTGTACATCTGCAATCGATACGACAACCAATTGCATGCATCGATATTTCATATGAAATCACATTTGCAATATGACGTAAATCGTATTCTACGTATCGGTTGCACATGAATGGAGAGTGATAAGAACGTTATATGGCTGTATCGTCGTATCAGGTTTCTCATTAACCTGGTCACATGATCCCCACAGCTTGTTTGTGCTATCGACATGCTGCTTGACTGGTAATACAATCCCGAGGTGACCTTTTTGAGACGCGAATTGAAGAAACTATAGGGTCATGAAAACTCAAAGTTATCGTTATCCCATATTATAATGGCCATGCAGGTCCACAAACATTTTCAATCGATTGAGGGGGTATATATAGATTCACTCAGCTCGCCCAATGTAGGAAACGGATGAGTGAATAAAGTTTATCGTCTCAAATTCATGTTAAGTATATGAAATACAAGAATGTCAAAATTAATTAAATGTACGACAAATGTGGTGTAATTTTTTCGTATTAAAACGCACATCTACGACGTGACTGCATCCATTCCGTTGAGCGACGAATTTGAACCACGCAGTCTTCGAAATTTAGCAGTTCCAGATAACATCTTCAACAACATGAATTCATACGCCTCTTTAGAAATACAGAATGCAATGTTCAAAAAACGAAATATTTAATATACAACCATTGCCTTTGACGAGGTTGACAGCTCACTTAAATAAATACAAGGATGTGATAATCACTAATACCAGAAATAGTGGTGAATACTATTTCCTCGTTGACTTGAAAAAAAAAATGTTTACATGCATCACAAATTCCTCGAGAAAATATGCTATTTCCTACTACCGGTAACCCCTGATTTCAAAGAGTGAAATGTAGACTAAATCATTTATTTATTTTGTTTTGCGTCTCGCCGAGAATTTTTCACTCACATTGAGACGTCACCAGCTGTAGGTGAAGTACCACAAAATTAGACTTATGCTTAACGCTCTGGGCCGTAGTAGTTAGGGTTCTTTAACGTGCCATTCCCTTCCGCGACTTAAGTTAAAATCCACTCGTGACGTCATTCTATTGTATAGGCGCTTCATTATTTATATTGAATCAACTACTTAGTAATGTTCTTTTAAGTTCAATTTCATTTATTTACGTACAAATCCTCCATGATACACCTCTGTCACTATGTAGTGTTTAACTTGTAACAAAATGTATTATTAAAATTAAAATTCAAGGGTTTAGATGGGATTTGAACCATAAGACCTCGCAAGAAAGTCCGAATTTGTAACCATTGAACCACTGCAATTTTTATCATTTATAAAAATAATTCTCTAATATGATCATAAATCATAGTTAGATTTAAACCGGGTCAATATCCTCGGGCCCTATACGTCTTATCCAAAAGACTCGTGTTTCTCATTTCTAAATGCCGAGCGTTTGGCGGAGGAGCAATCACTACCTATGTTTACGTCTTAAGTTTGACGCGGTCATAACATGATCAAGACTCAAACTCATGACCTCCCGGTTACGAAGCGAACGCTCTACCACTGAGCTACTGTGACCGGTTAGACTGAATTAAATACAAAACAACTTCTGTCTATAAATGCTGGTCTTTGCCCATAACGCTTTCTGCTCATTAGCTAAGTGAATTCATCATCCTGATTACCCTCAACAACGACAGGAAATGTAGTGCTCAAATTAGCTTCAAAATGAAATCATACTCATGAATATGACAAAAACATATAATCAGAAAATATGTTCATTGACTTCCAGTCTTCTAAAGTAGCTCTACTATTCCATACCGTATCAATTACTATAGTAAACAATTACTCTAGAACTGTACTCTATACCTCGCACACCAATAAAGAAGTTCTTATAAGTAATGGTATAAAGCTACTTTGGCTGAACAAAAGTATACTTATTATAACAATCTCGTTATTCTGGGGAAATTCTCTTAACCTTCTGAAGTAACTGAACAGCTTACACTGTGATTGTTAGGAACATCTACATGAAGAAAACCATCATAATTTCTATCCATAATTAATACCAATTGCAGATTTTTAACATCACAGAAATACAATTCCGGTAGGCTTGGATATACTTGTCTATCTTAACTTGTGCTCTTTAATAGTGAGCCCAAAATTTTCAAGATTCTTTTGTATTTCCGCTTAATTTACACCATGCATTTCAACAAACCACGGTTTGTTGCAACTATATTGGTTTTGATTTTATGTTTCACATCAAGTACTCTGTTTCTGGGGGAAAGTAGACAAATGTGTGTGTTTCGGGCCAGGATATAATAATTATAAATAATCATGTGTTATTAGAAAAACGATATCCCAACGACAACAATGAAACGTTATCGAACAAAAGTTATGGAAAATCTTAGAATTAATTTAAAAGTACTTATTGTTCAACCATCTAGATGCTACTTTCCTAATACTTGAGTTAAAATAAATAACATTATTTTATTTGAAAAAAAAAAAAACAAAACAAATTTGACATATTCGATGCTAGAAAAAGAAAAACTTACCGTTGGAGAAACTAGAATTTTGACTGACGGCTCCCGTCAATAATTGTCCTCGGGATGATAAAAGTAATGAAATTCCTTCCTGTATCTTTAGGTGCAATGTGCAAGATGTTACAATGCATTGCACTTACCTCTATGTCATCATCGTTGCTGGTTGTCAATGTCAAAAGAAAACTGTCGTATTTCATTGTGATAAAGTAAAGCAGTGCTGAGGAAAAAAAAACATGGCTTCTCTTAGCCACCTTAACAACATAACCAATTTGCACAGCGACCACAGGACACACTTTCCAACTAAGAACAACAGTAAGAAAAATCTGTTTTGCAGATCGTACCTAGAATAATTTGGGAACTATTGCAATACGACAAACATTTTTGCTTAGGCATTATTCTGTGTAGCCCGCTAATGATGTGTAGAGGGTATACATGCTTGAGCGCAACGTGGCTTCTTCTTGTTTGATGTTGAGAACAATTTGCTGGCATTACGACACATAGATGTACAATAGACAATGGGACATTCACCCAGTGTTAAGTTTTACGCGGTATACTACTTATGAACATTAAAAATGTAATGTAAATGTAAAAGTGTAATGAATTTAAAGTGTCGTCTATCAGATTCTAAATTTACAGCTATTTACAAGTTCATTAGTTTAGAATAAAAACAAATACTTAATTTTCAAATTACAGATACTGTATTGTAACTTAAACTTGTTAAGTTATAATTGCGCAACAATTCCGTACCTAATTGCGAAAGAGTAGACACTCTGTCTGGTTTATCTGTATATTGACAAATCTTTACAGGGTATTTTTGATAATGAGTTGCTTACATCTAGATAAGTCGTACATACTAATATTTTCTTTGTGTCGAACATCGTTATTAATAAGAGCCACTACATGTCATAGTAGCCCTTGTGTTTAGCATTACTACACAATTTGTACGCCGATGCTCTAGTTAATAGAATTGTTCTTTCAACAATATACTAGCATAAACTATATGTAATACCCAACTCACTACATCATATACAGCATAGCATATTTTTCCCAAGGGGTGGTAATTTTGGCTTATGTTAGCGGTTTGGTATCATTCCGCCAATTGATTTTAATTTTAATAACTGCTCAAAATATGTCTGCAATCTAAAATTTAAATATGTTGCTTTTAATGTCAAAGAACATCTGCACTCTTTAGCTTGTGAGTTTTGTTTTTTTTATTTTTTCTTTTTTGCTTTTTTTGCTTTTTGTTTTTTTGCTTTTGGTTATTTATGTCAATTGTATCCGACTACATTATAACGAATTACTACACCACTTATATACATTTTCGTGTTTGGAATTCCTCGCCCGCCATAATATTTTCCTCTATAATTGGTCATATACCTATGACGTAGAAAATCGCAAAAATTTACACCCGCTATATGGTATATTCATTTATTCAAATACATGTACATGCGTTTGAGATGTCTGTGTGTTGTGCCTGTTTGTTTGTGTTTCCTTTTTGACCACTAGATGTCTGAAACTTGGCAGAAAAAGTGATCATAACAGCTGGCGGTCTTGTTTTTTCTTTATTACAAACTTCTGGAAATATTCTACCACTCATATAGCATTCCCTGCAAATACATGCATTATGAACAACTGCAAGGGTTTTGACACCCTCTACACCCATCCCCACAAAAAATGTGGGTCTGTACATATATTTTAAATTTTTCGGTTTTTTTTAAAATTAAGATCACGATTCGCGATATTTCCAAACAGAAAGAAAAAAAAAAAGGAAATCTATACTGCTTCAACTATTTATATCAAGGGTCATTAGCTGTCAAATAAGGAGTGACACCTTTTGAATTGTGAACCAAAAATACTAGAATATGTTTAAAATGAAGAAAAACCTTAATAGTAAAACAAATTAAAACAACTTTATCTAAAAATTACAGCAAAAAGTTTACAAGTGTATCAGTGTTTTTCGTGTGATCACGATGTAAATCCGTTTTAAGTATTTTGGTAATGATTGTAAATAATTTTCAGTTACTGACTATTCAGTTCAAGAGAGTATTAATCTTCAAAAAGTCAATGTGTTAGAGAACTTTCATCGGGTTCGGTGGTTTACAGTAAAATTAAAAACGAAATATCTTGTGATTACTAAATTATTTTTCACTCACAACGGACAGAGGTGATTCTGATACCCGGGAAACATCTGCGCTCTATTACCAGAACTCTCTCGACCTGACCTGTGAGCTAGGACACCACTTAACAGACAAATTTGCAATCAAATATTAATAACATTCTAATAATAAATTATGCAACGACGACAGCTGGTAAGATTTAGCTGCGGATGATTATTTTTACACTCATCAGTTTGGCAAAGTTGAAACAATGTTAATTACTGATATTTCATTCATTCTGGCCTCTGATTACTTATTGCTTTCTCCAAACTGAACTAAGAAACAGCCACGTCATAGCTGTCTGATGTCTTACCTCTGTGTGAAGCTGTCGTAACATTTTGTGATACAGTTTGAGCTGATAGTGAATCTCACATCCAACGATTTCATCATCACTGTCAATACAACTCTCTCCATTCTCGTCATGGACTCGTATTTCTAAAGGTGCTTCCATAATTTACGGACCGTGTAATTTCAACAATCACTCTGCAGACATTCATCTAAGTTTCCAACGTCAAGGTCCATTTTGAAAAATTCGATGCAACTCATCCGGGCAAAGTATTTGAATTCCTAATTTTTATAGAGACTGATGACGAAAAGTTTTAACATCCGTCATATGAGTAATGCATTATTTCTTTACATTTTTTCTCACATAAATGCGTTTAGCTTAAGAAAATTATGAGGTGTTTATGAAGATCGCACAAGTTCATACTCCTAACTCTATTATAGTAATGTTTAAGCTGTCGATATCTTGTGTTTTAACCCTCTTGACAACTGTATCCAATGAAGTATGTCAATCGCTTACCACAACAACTGACAAAAGTACTGCTGAGATCAAACTCTTTTGATGTAGACCAGAGATATGCAACAGAATTTCACGGATGCCACACAAAGTCTACCACTGAGCAAGCCTTCATTAGGCTACGGCAGACAAGGATAATTGCATTTAGAACATAGCCTTTCAATGAGGAACAAACTCAAGCATGGGGATTTATGATGCGAACGCGTCATCACAATGTATAATTTTGTTTGTCCTCTCTGCGATATTATACAACACTCTCTCCCTCTCCCGCTCTCTTTAAGCATGGTCTCCGAACCAATCAGTCCACGTTTTCTATCATTAAAATGTATCGTAGGCTTTATCCTGGATCATCGCTGCTTGCAGCGCCACATAAAGGTTTTTGAAGTACACTTGCAATGGATTAATCCAATGCAATTAAAGCAATAAAGCAGAACGGATTTTATTCCCAAGTTAGTGATAAAGTAATAGATGCCATGAAAATGTGTATCAGCGCCATCCAGTATATTACTGTAGGTGACGCAATGAGAAACGAAACACGAAACATCAAGAACTGTATGTACAGTGAGAGAAAGTTGTAACTCACTACAAACACGCGCTTCACTTTGCATTGTGTCCCTCATTTGAGTGATTAGGATATTGTATATCACAAAACGTGTTCTAAAGTTGTTTTAATTTTTTGAACGATATTGATAGAAGCCAAATGCGTTTGAGATTTTAGATATTACTATCAATCATAACAAAGCTGTCATTTTTTATAAAAAGATAAACATATATAGAGGAGAAACACGTGTCCTCGGGTATAGCGCGGGAAAGAAGGGTGCCTCTAACAATTTTGAGGTCTTTATTTACTTTTCGCTGGTCGCTAACTCGATGAAGAAACTTGTCGGAACAGTGGGTGTCAAGTGGTTTCATCTACAACAACCCTGCTGCAAAAGAGAGTGTGGTTTGTTATTAATCATAGCAATTCTAATATACAGGATCGCGATGTAAACATCACGTAGATGATGTTGTTTTAAACTATGCATGACTAAGTGTTGTTTTGATTCATATTTTCAGCATGCTGATCGAATGTCAACATAGTGTTCTGTTTCAACATTAGACTAATAAGGGATGGGCTTTTCGAACACATATTTTGACTCATCAATATGTTTATTTAAAAAAAAAATATATACAATAAAATTTTATTGTTAAAATTCCTCAACAGGGAATTTGGACCCCCAGAAGAGTAAATTAAGAGAAAGAGTTCATTACTTAATAATTGTTATGAGTTCGGGAAGACATCAGCCCATCGTACGGATTTCTGCAGTGGAACAAAGCCAGTGAAGTTATTTTGTTTTACACCAACGCCTCTGTTTATTTTTACCCTATTGATCCCGGGCTTTTATTCTGATAAGGTCCAATCAAGGTTCAGATTGCGAACTGCTGATTACAGTACAGGTTACGAATGAATTATCGGAGGCGGGTTTTGGTGCCGCAGTCTCAACGAATATCAATTATGATCTATAATCCTACCACTGAACATACGTGACGTATTCTGTTACTCAGTACTAATATCTAATTCACAGAACATTGGGAAGTGGACATTGCAGTTACATGGGATGGGGAAGCTGGAACATTGTATACCCAACCTTTCTCAAATTAATATTAGATTTTAAAATTACATATTTCTTCATACACATGCCAGTGACGTGCTGTACCGACAAAAAGTAACATATTTCCTGTATCGAAGCTATACAAGTACATGTGCTTTGGGGGGGGGGGGGGGGGGGGGGGGGCTCCGTGGCCGAGTGGTTAGAGCATTGTGCTCAAAATCACAAGGTCTCTCACCTCTAGTCGGAGCGGGTTGGATTCTCGCTCGCACCGATATATGTGAGAAAATTTGCCAGTTTGCTTTCGGAAGGTCGGTGGTCTCTTCCCGGGTATATTGTATCTGGGTTCTCTCCTCCACCAATAAAAAATGGACGCCACCAGATAACTGAAAAATTGTTGAGTGTGGCGAAAAAAAAAATAAACAAAACATGTACTTTAAGATTGATTGATTGATTATATATTGTTTTACGTTCCGCTCTATATTTTTTTTTCACCATTGCCGGTGAAGGGCTGCAAAATTTAGGCCTATGCTCGGCGCTCAGGGTCTTTGAGCAGGGGAGAGATCTTTATCGTGCCACACCTGCTGTGACACGGCGCCTTGGTTTTTGCGGTCTCATCCGAAGGACCGCCCCATTAAATCGTCTCTTACGACACGCAAGTGGTGCTGAGGGATCTACTCTAACAATCCGGAACAATATATATATATATATATATATATATATATATATATATATATATGTGTGTGTGTGTGTGTGTGTGTGTGTGTGTGTGTGTGTGTGATTATTTTTCTAGTACCACAATGATGTTAAACTAGATGGGTAGTAATACAAATTCTTTCAGAAACTCAACTCCTTAGATTAGTACTCTTCCGCTTCAAAATTACGAACATATAATTGAAAATTGTATACTATTATTTAGTCCATTCGGTCATAGCGGGAAACAGTCTTTATAGTGCCCATTAACGCTTGCCGCTGAACATTTGTGACCCGCGTTTAAATGCCAATCGTTTGTGAAGAGACACGGCCTTGGAACGAGCTGGGCTCAAGCCCACGATCTCCCAGCCACAAAACTTTTATCCACTAAGTCATCGTGACCGGTTTGAAATGAGAAACGATTACTAATTACAATATAGTATATATAGTGTATGACTTGTATATTTTTAGTACTAGAAAAATTGGGTAGTGAATATGCGGGATTTCTTTTCCAAATCATAGTCTCTGATATATATATATATATATATATATATATATATATATATATATATATATATAGCACGAAATACAAGTTCGTTGTTTTCTTGGACATGTTTATACATTGCAAACCAAGTTCTAAGTAAGCGATGAACAGAATCTCTACTGCGCTTTGTATGAGTCCTTCGTCTATACGTGTACTGCATATCAGCCCGAGTACCCTATACTGGGGTTAGCGTTGTAACGATATATATATAATACGGCACGGATGTTTGCTTAATTATCGAGAGCTGTTCTGGGAGAAAAAGAAAGAATATACGTGTAATTATCGTAGATTTCGAATAGAGTTTGATAATCTCTATGTTTTCTATAGGTAGCGAGCTCGCTGTTGCCCATCTGATCTCCGAGTGCATTTGTTTCACCTGGCCAAAGGTGACCGATTTAATACATTCAGATGTATATACAATTAACACCGTTTGTTTTTCGCCTCCTGTTGACGTTTTCACGTCCACTCCATCACGCATTCAAATTCTAAGTAGGTCTACAGTATACAAGGATTCTCCGTGTCTCATCAATTTATTTCTTACACGTACAGACCAACATGGCGGGCCGTGTGAGGTCGGGTTCATGAATTCCAGTCTTGCATATCAAATTCATAATGGTCCTTCAGGTAATATGCCGGATGTACGAAAAAATATTTATACGAGTGTGTAATATTAATCCATAGCTAGAAATTCATATTGAAAACAGGACTGAAAGAATACTGAATAAATCTCGGAAATGTCTGAAGATTGTTAATCATAACGATTTTTTGTTTTATTGCATATGACAGTGAATTTGTCATTCTAAAGTATTCTATATTAGTTTTGCAGATTTTTTAAATTAATAAACGGAGAAAATAAAATTTGCTAGTCATTTCGTACAATACATATTTACGTGTATACGTAGCAGTTACAGTGTGATATGAAGTGCAGTGCTGGTTTACTTTTACAACTGTTTAAAACAAGAACGTATATCACAGGGGACCATCTAACCCAAATCCGCGGATCGTGAAAATTGTTTACCATCGAATATAAGCTATCAGGGAGACCATGTTTGAAGTCTAACCATGACATATTAAAGAGTCGGTGATGTTTAATAATGTGAATCTCATAAAAAGTTTAATGAAAAGAAAATACGTAGCCTCTCATGTTAATAACAAAATGACTGGGGATTCTCTACATATCATTCATCATTGTACACTAGTAGATGTCATATCTCTAGTTTGATTGGCAAATTGCCGATTGTTTTTCATGCGAATTAACGGTACAGAGATGATTAATTATATTGTGTAATACTTTTAGTCTCTGTTTTATATAAAAAAAGATACGAAATTCGTCACCTGATTTCTTAATTTTAAACTTCACATATATGTATGTAACATACTAAAACAATTTTAATATCACATTAATACACATTGTTTTGTCTCTACACAGAGGACTAAATCACATTGATATAGATGACCTAAAATTTTCCCTTAATATAGGTATATATTGTCTTATCTATAATTAAAAAAACACAGAAATAATTTTAGAGTCAATCTTAACAACAGAGCTGATAAGACAATCACTCTGAGGTATCCAGATGTGCCTGCATCGGAAATCGAAATAACGGAGAGGAGCAGAAACTCGCGCCAATACATGTGAAAAAAATCTGATCATTAAAATATTACAGTGAAGTAGAGCTATTCTAACAAAAGTTGACTTCGCTAAGAATGAACGGTTTAAACTGCGTATTTATTTAAAATTACAATTATGTAACTAGAAATCATCATCATAAAAAATGAAGTTGTTTATTACCAGATTTATGATTATTGATATTAGTTAATGTTAAGTCATCCTCACGTTCTCATGGACTTCGGTATAACATTGTTTCACTGTATTTTAAGTTAACTACAGTGAGATGTAATAATCTAGTAAATGTGCACTACAAAATATCATTTAAATACATGATAATTAATAACGTTTTGTTTGTTTATCGACACGTTGAACAAACACAAAGATTTTTAAGCCCATCTGTTGTGCTTACTAAAATTTCCGCGGTGACTCAATTTTCGTGCTGACGCCTTATCTATGAACTGAATCCATAATCCGGTTTTAATGTGTAAGATATAAATTATAGTTAACATAATAATCCATTTTTTCTTCTGTGTAACAAATCTATAAATTTTCTTCCTATCTCTACCTCCGATTTTATATTTTATAAATTCAAGCGATTTCACACCAGCTTTTTACCAGTTTCTATACAATGCACTGTGTAAAGAAAAAAAAAGGAGGGGAAAAAAAATATAAAAAACCCAGATTGCATATACCCTTTCCGCATAATTGTATGTACTACTTTAAGAAAGAAGTTAAATTGAGAAATAATTTGAGATTAAATTAAGTTACAAAATAAATTCCCCTCATGTTGAAATGCTGTGTGCTAATTTTACCCTCCGGTGGAATTCTGTCATTATAGACGTAAAACATCGAGGAATAACGTCCCCCAAACATTAGCAAATTAGAACTTATTCAAAACAGGAGCAAAATCACACGCGGGGATCATAGTGTAGTTATATCTAGTAACAAAATCAATTAATGTGGTGTGATGAATAACGCATCAAGGGATTCATGTGTAAAAAACAAAACAAATAAATGACAATTCACGAGATCGGATAATTCATTTCCATCACTTGTGTCCTTATAGGACCAAGTCCTCAAAGATGGATCGGTTTGTATATACATAATAAAACTGATATAGGATTTAAACTGGATAGAGTTCTATTCTGGACGCCGGTTTATTTGAATTCGTAATAGTTTATTTGGCATGAAATGACGTTGCTAATTTTGATGTCTGTCCGGAAATATTAATGTCAACATCTAGCTTACCTGATTTTTTTCTGGAATGTGAATTGAAAATCTGGACTGCATCAGCTCCGAAAAACTCGGCCGTCCAGTATTGGCCATTTTACAATTTTAGAAAATATCACATGTATTCCGTAATGAAATGTACCAAAAAATATTTTAAAACCTTCCACAAATACTCCTATTTCTTAGCATGCTAAAACCGTCTTTATCATTTATAAACGGTCGTTATAAATATTAGTATCATATAGGTACGGAACTATGAGACACTGTCCAGATGAAAGTTTGACCACGAATTACAGGCGTTCAGTTCCGTCCGTTGAAACCCATATCATGCGTTCATTAACCTTGTCCAGTTACATTTGTGATTTCGGTGCTGATATTCGGCCAGTGGCCAGAGGCTTCGAAGGGAATTTGCTTTTTTCCCGTGATCATTTTCTGATCATGTTTCAAGAATGAGCCGAGGAAGTTGTCGGCACTTCTACCCCCAAACTAGATGACAAATTGCCATTTTTCTGTTTGTCTGTGTGTGTTAATCTACTTTAGTCTGTCAGATATGATTGATATCTTGATTCATTGAGACGAAAACAAGGAAACCAAGCACATTTAAATGGACCTGGTTCTTGTGTATCATATATTTTGTGTATGTTTAATATATTTTTTATGACAGAAAAAGATAAATTGTACGGATTCATGTATTAATTGACAGTTTTCATATACGATAAATTCTATCGTTGTCGACAATTTGCCGTCTGTTAAAAGGCTATGTTTCTTTTTCATGGCTACCAAGACGTTACCCCCAAACTTAATGTTTTTTTCTCCAAGGTCTCTCTACAAACATGTATAAAGTAATTCTTTAAAAAAATCCGATGTATTTGTTTTTGAGAGACTTCGAAGCTGTGAGCGCTCAGCGTGTTGATGATTCAATGCATTAATGATCAAGAGACATTATGGTTGCAATGAACAGGTGCCTCCACCCACGGACTTGCATCAACAGGTTAAGATAGATGTATCATCTATGTATTCATAAAATTGAAGCTATTTTAAACTAATATTCTTTGTAGAAATTATATGGCCACTTTAGATTATACTGTTCCCTCCATAATCCAAATCAATAACCTGATGAACTTTGAATACTTTTGGAGGTCAACAGTTTATGACAAAATTACGAAATGAACTAGAATCCGAAATTTATCATCGCCCTTACGTTGCTTATAAGACCGGCTATGATAATCACTTCGCAACTGGGAGGTTCTAAGTTCGATTTTCCATCCTGGCGCCACGTTAAACCTACTATGTTTAAAATAGGTACTAATTGTTCTTTCGCCAAGCGCCCAGTATTAGAAATGAAAGTCACGGGTCTTTCGGATATGACTCGTATCACAGTAAGCGTTGGGATGGACTCTTATTCCAACGGCCATAAGCGACATGCATAGGTCAAAATGTAGCACTTCATCTAAATCGGATGCCTCTATCCGAGTGAGAACTTCTCAAATGTAAACAACCAACAAGCAAGCAAGCGTAGGAACATCGTAATGAACGTACAAAGCTAGAAATTCATATGTCTAAACAAGAGACCCAGGGACTGCGGTAAAGATTGAAAAACTTATAGCATTGTGGTTTGTGAACTTTTACAACTTTAGTCCCTTGCTGTGACCCCGCCCTTAACCCAAGTGAATAAACTTGTATCAACACATTATGAGGAATCTTTAATATTAATATTATAAATGAACCAGTCGCCCCACGCTGGCCTCGGATCTCATTGTTTATTTTGTATTGAATTCGTAAAGAATGCTTCTGAACTTACATATACGTAATATAAATCTTTAAACCCCCTGTCGTCACCCCATTCAGAGTCCGTGAATCATTGCGCGGTGCATTTGAATCTACTTTCATATTGATTTAACAAATTACACTTCTAGTTCTCAAAAGATGATTAGTAAAGAACTTTCCTTTATATTTCTATATATAACTTTAAATCCTGCTTGCGGCCCCACCTAGTCCCAGTGGCCTTAATGTGCTGAAAGGCGATAGACAGACGAATTTCGAACAATGAAGTTTACTTGAGCAGCTGAGTTAAAACATGCAAATTATGACAGCGTTCTTGTGCACGGTATGTCATATCGTCGCTAGCCAGATTTACCGAGTCCAGGAGTACATACCCTACCTCAAACCGTGGCTGTATGATCAACGAACCCTCAATTTTCATGAATATTTATGAAAGGGCACAATCATTTATTGACCAATCACAGCCATATAACAGATTCGATAATTCAATGGCTGCACCTAAATGTAAAATATGTAGCTTGTGTTTACAAATTAAAAAAGATAAAAAAAAAAAAGCTTACAGATAAATCTTTTTGAAACAAGTCAAGTATATAACCTAAGGGTATATATGTATATTTAAATGAAATCCCCCTGAACAACAGAGGCTATGCTTGCAAATTCTGTATTTATTTTGATCGGCACTCGTCAGATCCACGTGATAATCTCAGAGTGTGTTTTTTCCCATAAAACTTCCCAAGTCGGATGATACATGTATATGACTAAAAATATTCATAAAGTGGAGGTTGTATATTCTTTAACGTCCCGATTGAAGTGTTTTCACTCACACAGAGACGCCACCATTGCCGGTGAAGGGCTGCTAAAATTAGGCCTATGTTCGGCGCTTACGGTTTTGAGCAGGCAGGTATATTTATACCCATTTAATCGCCTCTTGCAACAAGAAAGGGGATACTGGCGACCTATTCTAACCTGGATCCTCACGGCATAGAAACGTCATGGGAGATGAGGATTTCTTTTCCATCGTGTAGTCGAAATTAATAGTGATTTTATGTTAAACATGAACCTTAACTTTCCTTCCACTGCTAATAGTTCTCTACCCTGTTTTCCATGTGACTGTCTTTTCTCGCTGAATGTGTCCCGTCAACAGCCTGCAGGCCATCCACGCTTTCACGTCGCCATGAAATTGTTTAAGGAGAGGGTATTCATAAGCTTTGCTTGTTGCCTAATCCTATTCAATTATTTATTGAATAAATATTGATTAAAAGAATTTTTTACTTTCTAAATTCCGTGTGCAACGTCACATGATCATTAATATTTCGAAATGGGGCGTTCACTATCCTATTCGAAGAATACATGATTAAATAGGAAATTAGCTTAATTACTTTTTAATCCGATTGAGTTAAGTTGCATACAGTGTATAACTTATTAGCTTGATATGAAACACATGTTGTTGTTTTTTTTATTCCTACCGTATTACCCAAAGAGTATGGCATATATAACTTTATATGAGATGTTGATAATGTAGCAAAATTAAAATATTTAATATATTGTAAACCAGTGGTAACTTTTGGCTTTCTGTCCAAGGGTACCCCACAATTCGATTAATGAAATGAAATACATGTACCACAACTCTAATAATCCTGTGCCTCTCCTTGCTTGTCGTAAGATGCGACTAAATGAGGCGGTCCTTCGGATGAGGTGACAAAGACCGAGGCCCCGTGTCACAGTGTGGCACCATAAAGATGATCATAGGCCATAAGCCCTTCACTTACAATGGTGATGTCTCCATATGCGTGAAAGGTTTTCATGAGGAAGTTCAACATATACACCAACCAACCTTATGCAATGATGATTTTTCTATATGAGTGACAGTTTTTGGAGAGGAAGTTAAACAATATATAATCTATAGCATTTAAACAACAATTTAAACAGGAGATTCGGGTTATTATAACTATATATAGGATGCTAATTTTGTACATTAACCGCTGCCAGGACGTCACACTGAATTTCCCGCTACAGCTCTTTGATATTTGATTTGTTGATAAATATCGGCATTTATGAAATCCCAATAGCTGCAGAGACGTTTGTTAACGCTCGAAGACTTTGTGGTTACTTCGTAATTAAATACAGGAATTTAGCATGTACACTATTAGTGACGTCAGAATACCCATATTGTGGCTGGATGTTATGGATCCATAATGTATGGACGTAGCCATCGGGGTTAATAATACACCCCCAGTGACGTCATATTGCCGAAAGAGAAAGTAAAGTATAATGGCGATGTATTCGAGATATTGTATTACGTCGTTAGCTTTGATATGTATATTTCAGTTTGCGTATTAAAAAATTGAAATAAGCAAGAATCAGAAAAGATAAATATATATATAGATACGTATTGTACTTTGCATGCTTTCATCCCATCCAGACGGGAACAATGTACAACCAACCAACCGAGGGGAATACATAGTATAGACCACAGCCTCAATTGTAGTGGTGTAGATCACTTTATAAAAAACAACAATGGGACCAAAGAGAAACATTAATACTAAGTATGGTAGCTGGGTATACAGCCACTCCAGTAGATACATGAAATTCTGTTGTGTGTCAGCCAAAATCAAAAGTCACCATGGCCATATTATAATTCGGTGCGTTCCACAATGTAACGATCTTTTGAATCAAGTATAATAACTGGGAGTGCAGACATTCTGGAGAAAAAAGTCGTTTTGTCTTAACCAATCAAATGCAATGGCAGCCATATTGAAATGTGCATGGCTCTTAAAAGTAACAACAATTCTGCAAAACCATTAGAGAGACTTTTGTGTCCAATAAGATGACTGGAGATGTAATGGTTCTTGAGAAGGTCTATTTTGAATCAGCCAATCGACAACCATGTGCCACGCGGGGATCCGGGTTAGAAAAGGTCCTCAGTACCTCCTTGCTTTCGTAAGAGGTGACTAAATGGGGCGGTCCTTAGAATGAAACCGTAAAGACCGAGGCCCCGTGCCACATAGGGATATAAAGTATGGTGATTAGGTATAAACCATTTTTGACAAGATGAAAATGCCAGCCAACAGCACAGCTACACCAAAAACTGACACCAAATGATAGCAAAAGCTCACACTGGACATGTCCCTGTATTCATATACCAGAAATTGTAAGCCGAAATAAAATCCATAAAAAAGGTTTGAAATGAGTACAAACAGAATATTCAAAATATGACCTTGAGACCAAGGTCGTAAATATCTGAAATCGATACTAGAACATCATCTGATGATGCTGCAACCACATACCAAATATTGTAAGCCAACAGTATTTTGATGAAGTCTACTAGTGACTATAAGGACCTGCTCAGGTATTGTTTGACGGAGGCCATAGTTAACACACACTTGGCCGGGTCCGTATAGTCACGAGTAAACCGAACTGCTTTATCTAATTATCAGGACTATTATTTTCACAACTTTTTTCACATTCCCTCAAAAAATAAAACGTGTAAATTATAGCACATATCACAGTAATCAACAGTCAAAATATAGATACTGTAAAAGTAATACGACGTATTCCTTTTGTTTACGTTGTTGTTGATTTGACCATGTTTAATGGTGTTTAGTAAAGCCATGAAAAGCATTGAATCTGACTTATCGATATATGCTTTAAAATGCTCAATTTGATTGGTCGATAAAAAGGTCAGGAAATATATGGTTGGTCAAGAGGGAAATCCCAAATAAACCTCCCAATGTTAATATTGAAATGAACTCACTCTGAGATACACATAAAAAAAGAACCAATCAGAAAGCATCAAAATTCCTGATCATTTAATAAAAGGTATGGAAGGGATAAGAATGTATGATAAAAACATCAATGGTTGTAAACTGGTCACGAAGGTTCACCACTCATCGTCTTGTAATGAAACACCTACATGCCAAATATCATTAGATAACAAAGATATAGACCAGGCAAGGTTCACTGGGAAAAAGCGAAAAGGGTTAAGATTAAACCATCCATTAAATCTCTAGGGGTTTTAGATAAGCTGAATCTCAGTAAATAGTTTCAAGACTTTTTGCGCTGGGGAGAATAGTCTGGATTTATCCGGTAGGAGATCCTGCGCTCCCTGATGCAATTTGATAATCTACAGTATTAATTACCTCCTGCATCGCGGTCCTGCTAATGGAAGAAAGAATGTACATTTTTTAAATGTAAATTTGGATTTGTATTCGTTATGATGAATTTCTTATTTACTGACTACGACAATATCTAGTCCACTGTCGCCGAGACACTAACTATTTTGTCAGGGAACCTATGAGGGCACTATTCAGTTTATTGTTTCCTTTGTCAGTAACGTATTACATGCTGCGCAAGAGCGCTGCCTGTCCTGATATGGATTTTCAAATTGTACATGTTTCTGCGGAATTGACGTTTGTGTTTCTGTTGAATTAAAGTGAATGCATTTTAAAAATCATTTTCCAATATTAATCTAATAAATACTTAATTGAGGTTATTTTGATATCAGTCTTGAGTCGTATAATATTAATGTCTTGAAATAAATCAAGTTAATTAACATAAAATATGTAAAATATGTAATATATATGTACATTATAGTATCGCTTTTCCAAGACTCTCGCTCTCGAGCCTTCTACGCCCTGATATCTTTGACGCTTGCATCAACTTGATTTCTTGTTTTCGCTGAGGTGATATGAAGTTTATTGCCCATTGGGGCGAGGCCTCGAGAAATACGGTACTTGTTGTACAGATCTCGCGTTAAAAAAAAACACTTGCTACAACGTATTGTCCTATAGTCATACGCATGTAGTATATAATGAAAAGTCCAAGATAACTAAATGTATTCAATCTTGTAATTCCTATAGAAATTACAAATCAGAGAGATGGGCAAACACGGACCCCTGATCATACCAGAGGTGGGATCAGGTGCTTAGCAATAGTAAGCATCTGATGTCGACCGGTCACACCCATCGTGAGCCTTACATTCCGATCAGTTAAACGGAGCAATTCGTAGTCAGAATCAGTGTACCAGGAACGGTCTAACATTTGGTATGAAACACATCAAACAGTATTTGCCTTAAGGTAAATTTTACTGGCAAACTAGATCGTTATAACAACCATAAAATCTGCGAAATGCTGACTTTAGACGAGACTGTACAAACCCCTGTAACATCAACTTCTTTGTCAGTAGCCTGCCTCGATTTAGAAACTGATCATATTCAGAACAAGCTCTTGCTTATCGAATCATTTGGGAGATATAAACACTATATGCAGGTGATGGCGGAATATTGCCACATAGATAATGAAATTGACGATGGAGAAACTGAAATCATCCCATTTGTCATAAAGTTGAGTTCTTAGTTTGCCGACGGCATCTGTTTTCAGTAAAATATCTAAGTACGAAACAGAAGTAGAAGACTTCTTGTCTTTTATTTCAAGTTCACTGCGATATATCGAATCTACATATGAATGAAAATTATCATTGTTAATAGAAAAAACGTCATCGATATATCTAAATGTCGAATTGAAGGCCCAAGCAAGATATTTTTTCTTCTCATGTAGAAGGTTTTGAATGAATTCTGCTTCATAAGAATATAAAAACAGGTCAGCTAACAAAGGAGCATAATTCGTTTGGGGGAGATATAATATCACGTAACTTATTACCTTTGAGAAGAACATAGTTTTAATGAAAAAAGAGGGCTGTTATTGAGGAAAGAAATAATCAGCACCATACATGTGCTATCTTTAAAGATAGGGTGCTGCTCTCGATGAATTGTGATGATTTCCAACAGTATCATACCAGCATTATTTATACGAAAATTAGAAGCCATCATCCATGTCACTTATTCTTTTAATTTGTTTTCAATGTAGAATGTGGTAAGTCACGTGACCAAATTATGTGGCTTGTTTCAGTTTAATGATAAATGTACTTTTCTCAGATGCGATAAAAAAAATTTAAGATTTTTTTTATCAACTGTAATAGATTTTCCAAAAGAAGAAATTCAAAGGACATACTTTGATACACTTTGATTACAACACCCTCAGTGAGAAATGACTCTTAAATAAGACTAGGGAAATACATGGTATTCAACTGACTGGTAAACATTGCACTATCTGCCCATAAATGTTATATCAACTACAATATAGAAAATTTTAATCAAAAATATTGAAAGGAACACACACACACACACACACACACACACACACACACACACATATATATATATATATATATATATATATATATATATATCTGTGTAACAACATACTGGATTAGACTTTGTTTTATTTAAGTAAAACTGTCTTTATGACACCGTTCCCTGACATACTACCTCTGGGGCAAATTCAAAATGATGAATTGTCTCTTTCTTCTTTGATCCTCAGCAGTAATGATTAAATAGATCGATTTTAACTATAAACATTGTACGCGTCAAACGACTTTTCAATAAGTTATGTTCAGTATGATTATGATTTGGGTTTCATCTTAAATATTTGTCAATGCTTGATACTCTCCTGTATATTTTCTTAACGAAAATTCAAGAATAACCTTAAATTTGAATATAATTAAAAATGATTGTTTTACATCCGAGTAATAACGAACACTTTTTCCCCTCGGGAACAAGTGACTTCTCACTACAATTTATTTAATATACTACATGTAGTTCATTTATTCGGGATCACAATAATAGTAGATGCATGAATATCTATGTGTTCATAATAGATATATTCTGAACTTGAACAACAAATTAAACAAACTTAATTGGATTAAATCGGATTGGTTTTGGAGTTATAGATATATTTTTTAAGTATTACGTTACAAGCATTATTTAATTACTCTGTACTTGTAACTGAAAACTATTTTCATGTGACAATTTACATTTATGTTGAGAACTTTAATGAATGTTCTGAGGAATCACCAGTAGAGTACTGCACATTTAGAGAGGGCAAGGCTTATTGTATATCACGTCTTGTAAGTGCAAAATGGAAAGACTCGTTATACGTGTACAATGATGTAAAATCCTTTCAAATTTGCCCTGATGTGGTAAATGTTTTGACGTTAATAACAAGGTCTAAAGATTCGGACAGACAAAATTAGAGCATAAACGCACGCACGCACGCACGCACGCACGCACGCACGCACGCACCCACCCACACACACACACACACACACACACACACACACACACACACACACACACACCCCATCTCTCTCTCTCTCTCTCTCTCTCTCTCTCTCTCTCTCTCTCTCTCTATATATATATATATATATATATATATATATCCAATGAATTTTTGACGTCGAGAGAAGACTCCCATCTATAATCATATCGTTGACCATGACCTGATATTATGAACTTATGAACTAACTTGGATTATCTCAACTTCACCCTTGTCTTATGATTCCCTTACAAAGCAGTGCGCCATATAAATTTCAAATAATGAAATTCAATATTGAAGATACCTAATTATACGCGAGAAATTTATTGTCGCTTAATTTCGCGAGAATCATCCTCACGAAATAAAATTACTCGCTTTTTTTTTTATATTGCTGAAATACACGTTAAACTCTTGATCAATATACCTCTCGCGAATTCATGATCACGCGATTTGACGTCCATGGGGCATTTCGCGAGACTAAGTACTCTAGTAAAATAAGGATTCTACGGTATTGATCGTAGCCAGTGCAAGAGGATAAGGTTACGCCATGTTCTATACTTGACCAGTCGATATAAAATCTTGAAATTGACAAATAATTACGGTATATTTTGAAAAGTATAAATATGTGCCAAGAAATTTTAGACGTATAAATAATTCAAAAATGTTTATCTATTGTTGCATGTAGTTGAAAGATTTGATATCCTCATGTGGGCCAGGACTGTTTGCTTGTATATTATTGTTTTTCTTTAAATACTCAAGGAATTTTAACATATTATTATTATAATGTAAATAAGCAATTTGTTTTTACAAGTGAAACAAAAGCTTAATGTTGTATATATCTGAACATGCAAAACTATTTCAATAGATACACGAGGTACATGCGGTCGGTTCTGTGCAGTGCTGATAAATGCTGTTTGTATTGGTCTCCGTGTAGGAAGCGTGAAAATAGGCCGGAGACAAAATTGAAAACAAAATTATGATATACATATTGTTTTTCAGCTTCTTGAAACAATTACAATGATTCCAAATTCTATATACGTTTCTGAGAAAATCTGGATTTACAAATTTTCGATTTAAACCCCTTCCTTCTTCCTTACTTTTCTCGTAAGTAATTAGCTTAAAATAACTGTTTCATGTTGATATTAAGGAGTAATACGTTTTTAAAATGTGAATTTGTATTGAGTTAGCAAAGAGGATAGTATGTATAATAGGGATATTCAATGATTACTGACATGCTTGCTCTCTCTCTCTCTCTCTCTCTCTCTCTCTCTCTCTCTCTCTCTGACAAAGGCGGTGTTTAAGGAACAGTATTTCTTATCTATATTTTATTTCAATATGCAAATTCTAATCAAATTAACTCGATTCAATATGGCTGTTTGAGAACAGGTGGAAGAAATGTTTTAAAAATTTGTTCCCTCGAAATAAAATTCGTTTCCACAAAATAAGACTATCTCTATATTCATTTGTCGAAGAACTACTAAGCTTGTGAAATTCACCAAGTCCATAACATTTAAGTACTAGTCCAAATGAAAAAATGAAAATTGAAACTCTATTTTGTTTCATTATATATTAATCAGCCTTTGAAGCATCATATGGCATATGGTCTATATATCAGTAAAATAATACATTGCATGCAGTCTGTGACAATGTCCTTGTCTGCTCTTATTAGCAGAGAGTAAGCAATGTTCCATGCTTTTTTCTATTTTAAAATCCATTGCTTTTTTCTCTGACAATACAAGGGCTTTAGTTTAAGTTCACCGGGTGCAGCCCCAATATGACAGATATTTTGTGTGTACATTAAAGAATCTTTGAATAAATGAAATATTTTTTTTTTGTAATTCACAACAGATTTCTTCATGAAAAATTGAAGTTTTAATCTATTGTTAGACTCTTGATTGTCTAAAATTGGAGTCATTGAAAGTGCACAGAAGGTCTCTTGTGTCAATATTCCCGAGTGGTAGGTTCTGTTCATCGTACCTCCATAATGAAAGAACAGTCACAAATATATAATATATGAACTAAAGTTACTTATTTGTTACAGATTATGGATTACATAACTGCAAGACATAATGTCTGTTAAATACGTTTATACAACAGCAATTTGAAATAGATAATGAATTTTGTTTATGTATTGATCTAGGTATGCAATTAAAATAAACATATAGCCTACACTTAATTAAAAAAAAAGCCATGGGAACGAATTTTATTTCGTGCAAACGGAATTAAATTTCGTGGAAAGACATTTTTATTCCGTGGGAACGAATATTATTTCGTGCGAACGAAATTAATTTCGTGGGATCGGTTTTTTTTTTTTAAAGTCTCATCCACTTGTCCTTAACTAGCCACCGTAGGGGTATCTGAAACTAACAGAAGTGTTTGATGTGAAATTGGGTCTACGCAAGATACACATGATCTGGATCTGTTATCGCGCCGACCAATATAGCTAGTTATCGTGTGACGTCATGTTACCAAAAGTTATTATTTCCCTTTGCCGCCATGTTGTCTTCTTTGTGTAACCAAATTCAAACTTGTGAAACAAATAATGGTATAAAAATTATTACTTTATAAAAATTGTGAATAAATGGAACTTTAAGGCATGTACAAGTTTCTGGGAAATAATAATTTACATATACCCCTAACTGGCCAATATAAATAGTTGAAATTGAGAATGATGAAACATGATCAAACGATAGTGCTTTTGTCTGAACTTAAAAAGTCCTAAATCGTATATATATATATATATATATATATATATATGTGTGTGGGGGGGGGGGGGGGGAGGGGGAGTGGTGGTGGTTAGAATCTTCTTTACATAACTCCCTCAATCCCCCTTCTGACTTAAATTTCTCAAACCCTAAAGAGGGTAGGTCGGTACATTGATTGAACTTGTAACTTTCAAGCTAGTCATCATAGTACATGTACATTCTTCTCTCACTCGATCACTGCTACATGTATTATCAACACAGGTGGCGGGTTCTAAGATATTTTTTAAATTAATATTTGCACAGTATCGTTGTAAAATATATATATATATATATATATATATATATATATATATATATATATAGAGAGAGAGAGAGAGAGAGAGAGAGCATGTTCAATACGCATTGAATATCATTTTCAAAAATGTCTAACATTCACTAGCTTCCGGTTGTATCGTCCCTTCTACCACATTCCTGGACTCATCGCTGACCTAAAACGGCTTGAAACTCCCTACGTTCGTCTGTAGCCACTTCATAGCAAGTTACATATTACAAGTTAACAAAGAGTCCGGGCAGTCACACTTGTAAATCCGCCTATACCTTGAGTGGCTTTATATTCAAATTCATTACACCATCACGCGAAGTTTAAACTATTCAAAAACGTCTGCTGGGATGTGTAGTTAGGAACATCAGAGGAAGTTTTGTATCTGACTTTGGCGGATGAAATGAACTCTCACTGGGACCAATGGTATGATATCAGGATGAAAATTAAACCTCTGGAGACCACAATCATGCTATTCATAATGTTAAGAGCAACCATACTGCAAATGTTACATAATATATATTTTTCCTGAAGAATTTGTATTTCACACTGCAAATGAACCTTACGCACCATAACTTTAAACGATATATCTGTGGGTTATTAAAAATTACTGCGTCATTAAATCTCGATCATGTTTGTAACGTAAGTGAGGAAGTAAGAACACGTTTCGTCATTTGAAGATAATCTTTTAGATGAGAGCGTTATACACCACAAACCTCAAAACCTGTCTGTGAAATGAGGTAAAACATTCAACCAATCAAAGAAGCTTTCGAAGCAAACATCGTTAGTCTTAATACATTAATATACACGATTATTGACAAACTATTCAATATAATGTATTGTGTGAGCTATACCAGCATTAAACTACAAAGAGATGATTTAATCGTGCTGTCCTATGACCTTGTCCTGTAGAAAAAATATATCAATTAAACCCCAACAGCTACAATGATGAAGAAACATCAACAATGAATATGCAGAAACAATATCAAAGCATACCTGTGCTAATGAATACAATATGACAGTACGAAACACTTACTTCAACCCATTTCAGAATTCTTTTCCGGAATAATCTGTCCCAAAAGGAACTTTCCGTGTTGGCATAGTAGACTTTCTTTTTCTTTCTTCGAATTAACATAATTACGCCTCAAACAAAAGGGCATAACTTGAACGTGGAACATTGATTAGAAAATCCATAGACAGACTTTCAGTTTGAATCACGGAGATCTATGATGTAAAAACTTTGATGTCCGCCACCAGTTATTTGAATCCACACAAGAGTAACAACTTCCACGCTTCGAGGGAGTCAGAAGCCAGATTTAGTGCTGGATAACTAGCATCAATATTATCTGCAGCTCTGGTAATTGGATAATGTGACTTTAAAACATGAATTGAATCTCTTTCTTCCGCTACTGGACACAAGTGTTCATCATTAACTCACTGTTGCAACCCTGTCAGTTTCCAATACTGTCCAAAATTCTCATCCTCAAACGCCTTCGGACTTTTGACATTTCCATGGGAAAATATCTAGCTTTTATTATTTCATTTTAATCCCAGTATAAGAAATATTACAACAGGCAGTGATATATTTTACACACCCCTGTATGACAGCTAATGTGACAACGGTATCTAGATCCCCTACAGCCTTTAGACATGAGCATCTAATGCCCTAGACTACATAGCGGAAGAGATCTTGAACAATCTGTGACTCTCTAATCTTTGGTTATAAAATTCCTTGTCTTATTTTTACGTGCACACAAAAGAATCACTCGTCTCTTATTCAGCTACAGTAATATATATGTCAATATGATATTTTGCCAATATTATAGAATGCTATGTGATGCACAACAGGCGAGTTTAATTTGAACAATCACGGAACAGTTAGAGGATTATATAGGTATGTATGCCTGCTGTCCCATTATCATTTAACCTTTTGAGAAGAGGAATACTATGGAACTAAATAATATGCTATATAAACAAGAATACCAATACTCTAATTATGGTGGCATAAATACACATTGAGCAGTAGGAGGGCTTTACATATTACATATGATTCAGAATACGCGGATCCCCATTATTGAAATGAACCAGTAAACCGGAAGCAACAATTGCAACCAACCATCCCTTCAATTAACTCCAGAGTACGGTTGTTGCAATTTGTTATTAATTTGTTTTTCTATTACGGGTTGTTTGTATCAGATGACATGAAAGAAGCAGCCAGTCTTTTAGCTGTTGTGATTGCGTCCGATAGTCGGTGAAGGGTGTCGGTGGCGATGCGCCTGGACCTTTGAGAGAATCCCCCAATAGCTTTATGGCATGTATTGTATGTTTACACATTAATTTTGGAAAAATCACAAGATATGTACAGCTCATCATAAAACACATTAGATCTTTGAAGTACATTTCTGTTTTGCCGCTAATGTGTTAATGTTAAACAAATTCTTTCAAAGAAAATATTTCTTTTGCCCGGTCTTTTAAACTACAGTATCACGATGTACTGCACTCAATATGCAAGGAAATAATCGCTTAAATTACAGGCTTTAATTATAACTATTTTTTTAATTATAGGTGTCCCAATGGAGTTGTCCTAAAGCTAAACCAACATGAATGACGAGAAATATTCATTAATCTGTGAGCTTCATATAAAATTTCTAATTATTTTTACGTCCTGATTGCATAAAATTCAGATTCAATACGAACAAACTTAAGCGTAAAATATTTAAATTTTAATACGTTATGTACATTTTCAAGCTTTATCATGGTTAACTATACTTTTTGAGAAGAAATATTTTAAATGATCAAGTTCATTCGTCGATGAAAAGTACACGAGGGGTCTACTTTTTCCTCCCCATCCCGCTCCTAATGTACTCTTCCTCTTCCATCTCTCCTCATTATTCCTTCCACTTTCTCTCCAGTTCTCCATCCTTTCGTCCACTCTGCTCCAAATGTTCGGTCATGCATAAGGAGTCAAAGCCCTGATAACTACTTTGGGAAAGTGCACACAAACACAAAACTATTATACACAGTACAACTTTCCATGAGGTCAATTGCTGTTTAATGTGTTTCATATGAACCAATTGTTTGCCCGTTCTTGGCATACTGATTTTGACTGCGGATTACTCCGTTTACCTGATCAAGATATAGGGCTCAAGGCGGGTGTGACTGGTCGACAGGGAATACTTTTTCCTCCTAGGCACCCAGGTTAGAATAAGTCCTCAGTACCCCTTGCTTGCCGTGAGCGGCGACTAAATGGGGCAGTCCTTCTGATGAGATCCAAAAATTGATTGACTGATTGATTGTTTAGGGTTTTATGCCAGATAGCTTTATTTCAGTAATTTTACTGCGCTTAAGTAACTAAAATGTTTGGTTGTGAAAGTTGAAGTTTCCCTGAGGGACCCCAGCGAGCCTACTCTTTTTCTAAAGTCAGGGAAACGATCTTTTACGTGCCAAGGGGGTTGCGATCTTTGACATGGGGCACCCTTTAACGTCCCATCCGACGGACCTAAAGTTAAAAATACGTAAACAGGTAAAATACATATCATTTTGTGTATATAAATCAGTTATATTATAAAGTATCAAATTTTTCTTTAAAAGTCGCATTCTTGTAAATACTGTATAATAATATGATTGTCAATATTTGTAAAAAGTTCATGCATTGATTGCACATTATTTAATAGTCTACTTATTTAGGGCGTAGAAATCACTACATTCCAAAGGAATGCGATGTATAGTTAATACAATGTGGTTGAATTTCTCTGATTAATAAATAAGAATGTATCAAGTTTAAATGTCCGGTGCGTATTCGTGAAATAATAACTTCATCCTGGCGTTTCATTATGACGATACACGATTTGTTTAATATGTTGTTTTGAATAGAATAAAGTTTAATTCCATCATAGAAGTCCCAATATATTTGCCAAAGATCATTTACATATATAGTTTTATGATATATTTTAAATCTGTGTAAGGAATTTTAAAATGAACAATATCATTCTGACGTGTATTCTTTACTGCTTTGTTGTTACCATGGATACCAATATGACTTGGAATCCAGCAGCACTCAAACTATTTTCTTTGTTTAATTAGCAGATAGTACGGCTTAAAATGTCTAAAATCTGTGGATGATCAATATTTCTTTTGCTTATAGACTATAGACAAGTCTGAGAATATAGTGAAATATTTGTACTCAATGTTTGTACTCAAACGCAAGTTGGATAGTGTTTGACTTCGGTGGTATAAATTGTTGCTTCATTGGAAAGAAGTGCCGAGAAAACGTTGTTAGTGATTACTGTAGCAGCAGCGACTCTATTTCGGTCTGTAGAACCATCTGTATAAACATCAGCTGTAGAATGTTTAGATTGTTTTATTTTGGATATATTTTGTTTGAAAATAACGGAATTTGTTTCAAATATTTTTTATATTCAGAAATTGATGGGTCAACTTTGGGGTTTAGTAATTTCCATGGTGGTATTTCAGAACGTGACGAGGGTTTTATGATGTCCAAAGGTAAGTTAGGATCATGTATATATTTTTTGACTCGGAGTTCAATTGATTTTATACACGTGTTATTTTTGTCATACAAGTCTTCAAATTGTGGATGGAAAACACAGTTAAATGCAGAGGATTTTCAGTAATACCTTTTAATTGAACAATGTATTGTAAGATAAGTTTTATTCTACGTAATTCGAGAGGTGGTTCGTTTGCTCAACATACAAACTATTTACAGGAGAGGTTCGAAAAGCTCCTGTGCACAGTGAAAGTCCTTGATGGTGGATTGCATGATTTAATGTAGGATGTTCTTGCCGATCCATATACTGTACAGCCGTAGTCTAGTTTAGACCGGATGGGAGAGCAATACAAATGTAGAAGAGTACTTTTTCTGCTCCCCATTTTGTGTTTGCAACAACTTTTATTATATCAAGTGTATTGTAAATGGAAATGTCTGTTACTTAAAAATTTCTTAATGAAGTTTGGTAAATGCCCTTTAAGACTTATTTTATAACGATCCTGCCGTGTTTCCATGTGCATACACCGAAGTGCCATGTCACAGCAGGTGTGGCACGATAAAGATTGCTCCCTGATCAAAGGCCCTGAGCGGCGAGCATAGGCCTAAATTTCGCAGCCCTTCACTGACAATGATGACGTCTCCATATGAATGAAAAATTCTTGAGTGGGACGTTAAAGAATATATAATCAATCAATCAACCAATCCTCCTAGGCACCTGTTCCCACCTCTGGTATGCCCAGGGGTCATGGTTTACCTATTTCTCTGATTTGCATTTTCTATAGGAATTACGATATTGAGTGTCTTATCCTTTTTATCTACACTATGGTGAGGACGAGTCGAATTTCCTTGTTTTTTTTTTTGTTTTTTTTTTACACTGTACGGTTCTTCAACACATATGTGATAGGAAAATCAACTGTAGCAGAACCCTTCGTTGGCGGGAGATCTTAAATAGGATTAATTGATTACGCATTATCAATTTACAATTATTATAACGAGGTTTTGCAGATTTCCACCCCTGCAGCTAATCCAATTACGCGTAGGCATCAACTCAAATAGACGTCAAGAATGCAACGCAAATACCATAAATTTTGTACTGGCTTGACATGACCAGTCAATCGCAAACAACGACAAAGCGAAAGTAGCATCAATTGTTTATTGAAACCACGATACCATCGCAATATCCAAGGGCATTGTATTTTTGTTCCCGAATTTTCTATTGTGATAACAGCAGAGCAGAGTCTCCTATGCGATCCACTGAGAAACTGATGCATTCGATATTCCATAGTTCGAGATATCGTGTAACGATTGACGCCCAAGAATGGTCAGTCAAATCAAGCATTGTACTTGCATGTCCTTTGAAATTCACGGTGGTATAATGGTGATATAATTGAGGTAGGTGATGCGTAGATACTTAAAACGTTATGTCACAACCAAGTCTCTGTAATGTTTTTTCCCTTCATTCTCTGCACTTGACAATAAACGAGATTGGTTTGTCATCTTGATGTCGCACTGCATTTGGAGGTTTGTGATTACACTTATTAGGAGAAAGAATTTAGTGGACTAAGAATTTATTATTACATTAGAGAACTAAAACGAACGTTTATTTAAGGTTACTTCAGTGTACTAAGATGAATGGTTATATTTGGGAACTGAAATGAGCGGTTGCATTAGTGAAGTACGATGAGTAATTACGTTAGTGAATTAAGGTGATGGTTATATTAGTAACTAAGATGAGCAGTTCTATTATTGTAGTTACATGAGTAGTTCTATTAGTGAACTAAGATGAGGAGTTATATTAGTATACTGAGATGAGCAGTTATATTAGTATATTAAGATAAGCGTTTACATTAATGTACAAAATGAGCGGCTCCATTATTGTTCTAAGATGAGCTGATACGTTAGTGAACTAAGATGAGCAGTTATATTAGTGAACTAAAATGAGCGGTTATATTAGTGAACTAAGGTGAGCGGTTATATTAGTGAACAACAATGAGCGGTTACATTAGTGAACTAAGGTGAGCGGTTATATTAGTGAACAACAATGAGCGGTTACATTAGTGAACTAAGGTGAGCGGTTATATTAGTGAGCTAAGATGAGTAGTTATGTTAGTGAACTAAGATGAGCTGTTACATTAGTGAACTAAGATGAGCAGTTATATTTGGTGAACTAAACTGAGCGGTTACATTAGTGAACCAAGGTGAACGGTTATATTAGTGAACTAAGATGAGCAGTTATACTTGGTGAACTAAGATGAGCAGTTTTATATACAGTTACACATAGATCAGATATTGTCACTAGACTTATTCAAGTACAAAAATCCTATCATTTATGATTCCAAAGGTAGGGCCATTAGACAGAACATTGCAAACGCCTTTCATGAAGGTAACAGCAGTGTATATCACACACACACACACACACACACACACACACACACACACACACACACACACACACACACACACACACACACTGTATTATGATACAAAATAGATACGTCTGAGGAAGACCAGCTTCCATATCAAACTGACATCCTGACATCGAGCACGTAGCACATAGCATAAATTTATTAATTTAAATTTATATATTCTTGTCGACTAAAAGAACAAAAAAAATATCCTAGTCAAACAAGACTTGTTGAAAACTTAATTCAACAAATCCCAAACTCAAACCAATTGATATGAGTTCATGAATACGTTATTTGAAGAAGTCAATGCTAGTCCATACTTTGATAATAGTATTATGGATGGCTTTTTAACTACCACGAACTATGGCTGACAGTCCTTCCGAATTATGCTGTCATTATCTTAGATTTCCTTACATTTACTAACAAAGGAACAGATGCCGTCAACATAAGCAACGCTCTCCGTTATAAAAGAATTCAGTCTTCAGCATATTTCAAGTTCAAATCTACATCCTGTATTTCCTACAATATACTTCTATTGTTGCATCCAAACTTCTTAATTACAGACAAACGTTGCAGTGCCTAGATATAGATCACCTTACACACCACCTACCAACGTGTTCGTCTTTCAACTATAGTATAGGTGGACAAGACATTATTGGTAGTGTAGATATAGATGAAAATGAAGTCCTGAAATCACCTAAATTCAGAGAACCCCGGTCTTTCTACTGGCGACAGAACTTCATCTCTATTATGAATTTCGTTGAAAAGTATGCCAGATAATGGGCTAAATATGAAGAACTTGACACCTTGTCAGAATGGATAAAAAGTATCGGAAGAATATTAAAATCACGTATTAGGCACATGAAAACAAAAGTGCGTAACATCAATCTTTCTATGTTTAGTAAACCAGAAGTGACAAAATAATGAGACAAGTTACCCAGGAATATGTTTTGATTCCAGCTGACACAGTTTGTTACAATATAATTTATGTTTGCAAAGCTTATTATTACTATTGTATTTTGAACGAACAATAATTCCACATTTGGTGATCCACTTATACTCCACGATTCCTTTCAAAAAATGAAATCCTTCAAAATCATGCTTCCGTTTTAAAAGCAATTAACGGATGGATATGGGTTACCGTACCAATAATGCATTCCTAAACTTCATAAAACCCGTTACAAAGATAAAATGCTGGATCCAGTAAATGTACTACCAAGACCTATCTTTGCTCCTCAAGAAAGTATTAGCAACTGTGAAGGAGAACTTCAAACGTATTGTGCCACGACATATGTTAGAAGTGCTGTATATCAAATATGGATTCTAAACAATATAAAGAACTTACAGTAAATTTGAAATCACAAAACCTTTCTCAATCAACAACAACACAACTTATAAATTTTCAATAATTTACTCGATCTACCTCACGATTAACTAAAGACTAGAGTTTTTAACCTCATAGACAGCTGTTACGTCATTAAAAATGGAAAAATCATATCTTGCGATCAGTCATCCAAAACATTAATTTGTTAGTCGGCGCGGGTTCGATTCTCGCATGCGCCGATATAAGTCAGGAAGTTTTACAGTTTACTTCCCGGGTGCATTTCATCTGGATTCTCTCCTCCACCAATAAAAAAAATGGACGCCACCAGATAACTGAAAAATTGTTGAGTGTTGCGGAAAACAACAACAATCAATCAAATAATCAATTGTTACTTTGTAAAACACCACTCTAATTCTATGCACAGATATTCTAAAGATGTTATAAAAAGATGCTGGAATTCTTCATTGACATCTTCGTAGTATTTGGTGTTCAGGACTTCCAACAGTCTGTTGGAATTCCCAAGGGCCCAAATTGTGCTTCATTTAAACTCACCTGTTTTTATATTCTTAAGAGGCAGAATTTATTCAAAAACTTCTTCATGAGAAGAAATCATCATGTTGTGGTCTTCAACTCGACATTTGGATATTTCGACGACTTTTTACCTATTAACAATACATATTTTCATTCACATGTCTACTCGATATATCCCAGTGAACTCGAAATAAAAATACACCACAGAGTCTTCCACATCTGCTTCACACTTGGATATTTTATTGAAAATAGATGCTAATGGCAAACTAACAACTCACGTTTATGACAAACTGATTACTTCAGTTTGTCCATCGTCAACTTACAATATTTATGTAGCAATATTCCACTATCATCTGCATATGGTGTTGATATCGCTCAGCTGCGTCAATAAGCAATAGTATGTTCTGCGTGTAATCAGCTTTTGAATACTGACAAATACGTATATGTTACAGGGGTTTCAACAGTTTCGTTTACATTCAGCATTTCGCAAATTCCATGTTCGTTACAACAATTTAATTTACCAATACAACCTTAGATCAAATGCTGTCTGACATGTTTCATACCAATTACTAGGCCATCATTATATACTGATCTGATTTTGACTACGGATTACCCCGTTTACTTGATTAAGATATACATGAGGGCTTACGATGAGGGTGACTAGTCGACAGGGGATGCTTACTCCTCCTAGGCACCTGATCACTCATCTATAATGTCAAGGGGTCTGCGTTTGCCCTACTCTTACTTTTGTGTACTTTATAAGATTTATGCGATTTATCACTCGTTATCTTCACCTTTTCATGTATTTGCGTTCAATGTAATAGGTGTTGAGATAACCAAAACAGTCCGAAAACTGTCAATGCCCTGCATTGTGCTGAGTTCAAGAACCGGGATGAGGCCAACAAAGCCAAAACTCAATCCTGATCTGTAACCTTATGATATAATTTACTATATTTTCAACTGAATAACTGCAAGGATAACAAGGAAAGTTCAGAAAATCGTTTTCAAGTACAGACGCACGCCCAGGCTGACCACCTATAGGCGAGGTGAATTTGTACAAAATATAAAAGGTCTAAGTGTGGTCAGCTTAGTGAGAAGGTGTGCTGTAACCTTGATCTTTGACTTCATTACCAGATAGAATGTATCGCTAGGGTATCGGTATATGATACGTCCGTCTTGAACTTCATATACATGACGCATATCTTTGTATACGCCAAGATGCATCAGTACACCTACCTGTATTTAGATGGCGCTAGATCTTCCAGTATGCAAGATATCATCCGGGCATATTTTGGTTAAGTGTAATTTGTGCTATGACCAATGATAAACTGTTTTATTTTACGTGAATTCCAGAAACAGACATGAGATCTATTAAAGTGTTTAAATTTCGGTCCATAAGAAACACAGCTACATGCTACAACCGCTCTCTCAAATCTGCTATAGAATATCAATAATATAAAACATTGATGTAAACTTCATCAATTTGTAAATAGTTTCCCTCTGTTTTCCTTTTATTAAATTCCTTCCCTATTGTTTTTATTCTTCGTCGTTTGTATGACATGGTTTAGTATTCTGTTCTGCATATTTCAATGTATTATTCTTAACTGTTTGCATTTCGTGTACATTTGAATATAATTGCATAATCCTCACATGAGAGTAACAGAATATGAATGAGTGAATGAGTCACGGCACATCTTCGTTCTACACGGCTTCAAACTACCAAGTATGATTACCCTTGGCCTCCTAGTACTAATGATATGTAGTCCGTCTATTTTAACTGCTAGGACTTCCGACAGACATGCAAGTAGAACTTTAATATAAAAAATAAAGAATAGTTTTGAAAATGTATGAGGTTAACACGCTTTATAAAGTATGGCGGCATGAAGCGTCACAGGCCACACGCTCATGTAGTCAAAATCGGTATCTGAAGAAAGGTCTAAACACATCAGACAACTTCTGACCTAATCACAGGCTGTATAATTGCATATTAGATCATTATAACGACCATAGAATTTTTGAAATGCTGATTGTAAACCGAGACCCCTGTAACATCAACTGTCAGTAGTCCGCTTCAATTTTAAAAAAATGTTAACAGGCAGAATATGCTCTCACGTACGTCATGCACACTATCTGCAGGTGTTAGTGGAACATTGCTTCATTAAATATGGGAAGTTGACGTTGGAAAAGCTGACGTAAACCCAGTTGTCATAGGTTGAGGTGTCCGAGAAATATCATTCTTGACATACAACCCTATTTAACATGTATATCTGTAGGAATCTTTAGATCTATAAGACATCAAAACCGGAAATACAGTTTTCCGGATGGATGGATGGATAGATAGATAGATATTGGTCTACAAGTACCCAAACTTATTTAAAATATGAAATTCTGTCATGTTAACTAGGTATTACGTGATAGTGAATCAGCTTGGATGCCACTCTACCTGTGGATGGATATATTTAACATTTCCACTGAAAGATGTAGGTAAGATGTTTGCACTTGAAAAGAAAAAAAATATTCCTGAAATTAATGCCGATGAAAAAAAATTAGTTGGGACATTTTTCGAACGAGGCTGGTCAAAATGAGGAAACGAACAAAATTTACTACAAACAAAGAAAGACAACTGCTATGATGTGAGAGGAACTGCTATTTGGCTACCATGATTGTCAGTCTTTCACGTTCTTGATCTTTCACGTTCTCGATCGTCCACGTTCTCAGTCAACTTTGTACGTTTTGAGGAGTTAGTTACCAGCAACAAAGTAATGGAAATGTGATATTCCATCTATCTTTTTATATATAAAGATAACGAAGAGTAAATAAAATGCTGATTAAATTAAATACATACCAGTTCTTTAAGTTTTCGACAAACATCGTCAGATGCCCACAGTATCTTTTCCTTGACATTTCCTCTTGGATTTTGAGCTAAAAAGGAATACACCAGATGTGATTAAATGTCTTCACCCTGGTGAACAGACAAACGTATTAATTGTATTTCCAATTAATTATTTCATAGTTACAGAAAAGAAATAGAATTTCTGCTTCTGTGATCTAAAATTGGGCTTATTGTGATCTGTCCACAGTTATATGTTTGTCATAGCATATAGAGTCCTTACTTCATGAACTTTAAACTTCAAGGTTGATATTAAAGCTAGTATGTGTCTATTTGACAAAGATGCCTATACTAGTTTGTTTTCACATCAGATGAATTTTTATGGTGTTTTGTAGCAATGCTTTATTACATATATGTACATATATGATAGTACACTTTGCAGCAAAGCTGGAACTAAGTGATGTGTACAAAATTAATGTACATGTATTTTATCACTAGACATGATATACATTTTGTTATATCCATACCTAATTAAAGTGAACTAATACAATTGAAAGATATATTTTATGGCTTACACCGGATATTGGGATTATTCCGAACCGGATGAAATGTCATTTAAACATGCGGTCATCAGACATAACTGGAGCAAATGCATTGTCGCAGCACAATAAGCAATTATCGATTCCGTGAAAAATGTTTCACTGTCAGTGATGGTAGTAGAATCGAAAGTAGACTCCTGCCATTTGGGAATAGATAGGTCGTTATCGAGCCAGATAGGGAACTTAAAATTGGTTTGCATTAGTTGTTTGTTTGTTTTACGTCCAGATGAAAAATCTTCACTCATATTGAGACGTCACCTGTTGTAGGTGAAGTACCACAAATTTAGATCTATGCAGCCGTTGCAGTGAGGGTTATTTAACGTCCCAAGGCCTGCCGCGATACGGGACCTCCGTTTTTAAGGTCATCGCAGAAACACTCGTAATTGTCGAGCGTTTGGCGAAGGAGCAATCGCTACTTAGATTTGATGCCGCTATGGCACAAGCGGGGCTCGAACTTACTATCTCCCGGTTACGAAGCGAACGCTCTACCACTGAGCTTCCGCGAACGATAGCTTACATTGAGGTTAATATCAGGATACAACAACTTTTGAAAAGTCGACCTGTAAATCTTATAACGTTGTCTACGCTATTGCGTGTAACCTCTGTGGATTAACTTATGTAGGGGAAACTAATGGATCACTAAATAAAAGAATATTGGGACATATTTCAAAACATAATGGTGGTAATCAACTTCTCTAGACACATTTTAATTCTCCAGACCATTCAATCGTATCCATGAGGGTCAGGATTCTGGAAGGGGGGGGGGGGGGGTAACCATTATACAAACAATCAAACTTAATGTACCCCTTCTCGTAGATAACGACAAAATAACTGTATCAAAACTCTAGGCACTGTATTTCCATATGGGTGCAATGATAATGTATACAATGTAGGACATCTGAGTACTCCACAAGGAAATAACGTGAATGTGATGGGACTTTTTCCAAATACCAAAAGACGTAGTCGCAGTCATGGACATCGTTCATATAAAAGACCTACACGATACCACACTTGATTCACTTTTACCTTACGTCAACAGACAATTAGGTCCACATCATACTCACACAAACCTTTACTCTTTTCGATTGAGAGTTTTGATGACGTTATTTGAGGAAGCTAAAGCTAGTCCACACTTGAGAGTTTTTAACACCAGAATATAGAATGAATTTGATGATCATGGATTTAACCCATCACATACTCTTTAAACAACCGCGGGTTATGGATGATAATCCTTCCGAATCCTTAAACTTAAATTTACTTACAAAGGAACATATGCCGTCAACATAAGCAACATTCTTCGTCATAAAAAGTGAAGTCTTGTATTCCACCATATTTCAAGTTGAAGTCTACACCTTGTATTTCCTACAGATATACTTCCACTACTGCATTCAAAATCTTTTAATTACAAGCAAATAATTTTGCAGTTCCTAAACATAGAGCATCTTATACTTAATCCACCTAGGTGTTCTTGTTCTTCCTCTTCTAATTAACTATAGTCCAGCTGGACATGTCATTACTGCTAATGTTGATGTAGTTAAAATGAGGACATAACATCACTTATGTTAAAAGGTTCTAAATTCAGAGAACCTCAGTCTTTCAACTGGCAACAGAACTTCATCTCTATTATGAATTCTGTTGAAGATTATGCCAGACGATGAGCTAAATATGAGGAAAAAGAACTTGAAACCTTTTCAGTATGGAGAAAAAATATCAGAGATATATTAAAATCCCGTATTAGACATGGTTCAGCTGGCAAAGCCTGTAATAACAATGGCTTTGCCTCATTATTACAACTAAATTTTAAACGAACTTTGAATTGACACTTGGGAATCGTACTTATACTCCAACGGGCCTTTCAGATGATGACATTTCTCAAAAACATGTTTCAGTTTTAGACACATTTAATATTTCAGTCGATGGGGTAGCTGTATATGAGTTATTTTATCTATACTGCATTCCAAAGCTCACTTAGACCCTTACAAACAATGACACATTGCTGGATCCAGTAAATGTTCTATCAAGCCCCAATTTTTGCACCCCACGAAATTATTAACAGCTGTGAAGGAGAAATTGTAAACGTATTATGTTAAAACATATGGCAGAAGTGGTGTAAATCAAATGTGGATTGTAAAACTTTCAAAAGAGCTTTTATTTAATTTGAAATCGCAAATCAAAACCACCAAAAGTTTGATTTTTCAACACTTTACACGACCATTCCTCGCGATAAACTAAAGACCAGACTTGTTGACATCTTCAACAAAAATGGAAAAAGGGAATACTTGTATTTAGTGATCAGTCATAAGAAATTACTTTGTCACTCTGATTCCACGCACAAGTACTCTGAATTTGAAAATAAAAAAGATGCTGAAGTTCTTCTTTGTAGTATTTGGTGATGGAATCTTCCAAAAGTCATTTGGAATTATCATGGGCACGGATTTTGCTCCTGTGTTAGCTGACCTGCTTTTATATTCATATTCACTACTTCATACTTTATTGTTTTGAAATAAATGTTAACGGCAAAATAACAACTTGATTTTATGACAGACGGGATAATTTCAGCGTCTTTATCATTAACATTCCATTATTATGTACCAATATTCCGTTATACTTGCATATAGTGTTTATATATATAAACATATACGATACAAATTTTGATGCACCAGATGCGCATTTCGACTAATAATGTCTCTTTAGTGATGCTAAAGTCAAAAATATTACAAACGCGAAATAAGAACAAACTTAGAAGAGCTGAAAGAATAAAAAATACTAAATAGTGGAGCCAAATCCGGCAAAGGATCAGAGCTAGCTATGAGGGAGATAATCCTTAATTTTGAAATGAATTTCTCAACTTATTTGATACAAAAGAGATTGTTCAGCGTATGATCAGTTTCCAAATCGAGCTAGGCTACTGACAAACAAGTTGATATTGCAGGGTTTTCACCAGTCTCGTTTAAATCAGCATTTCCCGAATTCTATGGCCTATATAACGATCTAGTTTGCCAGTAGTGTCTATCATTGGGTTGATCGCTGTCTGACATGTTTCATACCAATTGTTAGGCCGTTCTTGACACACTGGTTCTGACTAGGGATTGCGCCGTTTACCTGATCAAGATGTATGGCTCACGGCGTATATGTGACCGGTCGACAAGCAATGCTTACTCCTACTAAGCACCTGATCACACCTCTGGCATATCGAGGAGACCGTGTTTGCCCAACTTTCTAATATGTATTCCTTATAAGATTTATGGTATACTTTTCGTATATCAATACAGGAAACATGTTGTATACCGAAGCGAAGCCAAGGTCAATATCATCTTTCGTAAGCTGATAAATCTTTGTTTTCCGATATTCTGTGGGATATCAAATAGCTGAAATAAGAATCGGGGAAGCATCGCAATGAGAAAACTGTTTTATATATCTAAGTTAACCAACATTTCCAAGGAGACTTTACTTTGTTTTTGCTCGTGGTAAGCAAAACCCAACACCAATTGAATGAAACTTATCATATATAATGTAATCGGGTAATCGGGCATACATACACACACACACACACACAGATATATATATATATATATATATATATATATATATATATATATATTTGTGTGTGTGTAATATATATAGTAAAATAGAACGTAATATTGACCTTTGCTTGTCTTCGAGGTAAAAATAACCTTTCATATTTCCAACATCAGGTCAAACCTAACTTGATATTTCCAAATAAATTCAGTTGGCTGTTATTTTTTTTAACGTCCACTGAAAATTCGCGTCTCTAATCACGTTCAACTGACTCCTATGCTATTTATGTAATTCAATATTTCCTTGCCCTAAGGACTCAGTGAATATACTTTTCAGGTAGCTAAAACAATGTATTGACCTCGAACATGTCAATAATTATGTAATTGTTGATTTCATGGTAATCCGTTTAACTAGAGTTTACAACATGTTTATAACAATCTAAACGTACAAAGCGTTTGGACTGCTACTGTGTGATTGTACAGAATTTTATGCAATTGATGATATTCACTGAGTAATGCATTACAATTTATGGGGAATAATAAGTAGAGATCATTCCATGTTTTTAATTAGTTGTAATTGTTGGACATTAAATGCCGCGAGATATTACAATGCTGAAGAAACAACCACGGACGTGACAGTGACGATAGCGATTTCATTGCAACACGGGATATTATGACTATCAAAACATGTAAACAAAAAATTCTGACCACGCACATGCAATACTGCAGTGATAGTATGGATGAGCAAATCAATTTCTGTGGTTACCGTCAACATGGCCAATGCACATGTATTGATAAAAAATATCTGTTTACACAGTGCATATTTTTTCCACTTCACTATATAGTATATGATACTCATATCCTGCGTCTTACACTCTGGTGGCGGGTTAACTGTCACTATTTAGGAAGTCGACCCAGAGTAATTCACTTTGACGAAAATCTGTAGTAGTCCTACCGACTTTGCTACTCTAAATGTTTTTCTGTTTCTTTGTAAGTTGTTCGAAAAATAAGAAAAGAGAATCAAATACAGACGCCTGTCAGTAAAATGCCACAAATTTTGACCTATGCATGATGATCAGGCCCTGAGGTTAAAATTTGTCACGGCCCTGAGTCAGTTTAAAGGGTCATAATCGAAACGCCCATGACTTTTAGTGATAATGCTGGAAACTTAGCGAAGTAGCAATCACTACCTACATGTATGTTAAATATATTGGGCCTGTGTCGAGAATCGAACCGAGTTGAAGAAATCATTTATTGGGTATAACTTCTAAAATAGAAAACCGATCGCGGTAGCTCAATGGTTAGAGCGTTCGCTTCGTAACCGGGAGGTCGTGAGTTCGAGCCCCGCTCGTGCCATGGCCACGTCAAACGTCAAACCTAAGACGAAAAATAGGTGGGGCCAAACGCCAAACGCTCGGCATTTAGAAGCGAGAATCACGGGTCTTTCGGATATGACCTTAAAAACGGAGGTCCCGTGTCACGGTAGGCGTTGGCACGTTAAAGAACCCTCACTGTTACGGCCATGAGCGCTAAGCATAGGTCTAAAGGACATCTCACGTTTTCATACGTTATCTGCCCTGTTTTGAAGTATGAATTTTGGTACGTTATATCGTGTAAATCATACAAAATACAGGTTTTATTAATAAATCTAATCTTTAAGACGAGGTACGACTTTAATTTACCATAATCAGTGACTAATTTTAACAATTATGCAGATAGAATGAGGGTAGGGGTGCCAATATTTGCAATGGCTGAAGCGGTAAAATTCGTCGTTTCCAAAAGTTTTTTTTTAACAGCTCACCCAGGAAACATGCTTATCACTATATAATATCACTAAAATTTAATTTCGAACATCATGTGTGGTTTTTTCCAACTTTTTAATGAAATGAAAAATTATGGGGCCGTAGCTTTTGTACCGTACTGTACGCCTATTTTACCTTGTCAACTTACCTGTATTGATTACATTTAAATCGGCTTCAATCATTGAAATACCAAGTGTTTCACGTCATGCTATACTTGCTGTCAAAATGTCGGACAAGTGTGTGTTCTGTTCTTACAACACAAAAAAATCGTACAATAGCCGGGTTATTTTAAATGAAAAGTCTCACTCTTGGCATATTTCTTATTTACAAAATAGAAATATAAATGCATATGCAGGATGTGTTTTATGCTGTAAATGTCGTTCGAGATTGGCCAGGGAAAAGCTACAGGGTGTAACAAAAGAAAGTCTTTTCCCCGATATTTCTAAAGTAGATAAAAGTACCAATACTACTGATTTGCCAAAAGATATAAACATACGTAATAATTGGTTTTACCTCGGTTTATTGCCCAGAGATCGATATAACTGTAAATCTATTTGAAAAGGTGTACTCTGGTTCGAATTTCCTCTGATTTGCAATTTCTTTCGGCTATAGAAGTACGTTCCCCCCCCCCCCCCCCCCCCCCCCCCCCCCCCCCCCCCCCCCCCCCCCACCCGTGATCAAGAAAGCCGTTTTGATATGTTGTGTATATTGTTCATTCTAGTTATCATGCAAAGGGAAAATCTTGATCACGGGGGGGGGGGGGGGGGGGGGGGGGGGGGAAGACCCTAGAAAAAACTTTTCCTGTTTCCATAGACTTCCATTATAAAATTCATCGTTTTACCCCAAATATCGTCTGTTTATTAACATTTTTTATCATTTTGAAGAAAATTCCATATGCCTAACAAACTAATGATTCATACCATAAAGTTAATAACCTTATTACAATAACTTTATTTTTTCGATTTCTAAGGGCACTTTTGAATGGAAAACGTGAGATGTCCTTTGTGGTACTTCACCAACAGCTGGTGATGTCTCAATATGAATGAAAAATTTAATAAATTTAATAAATAAAACAAACAAACAATCAAACAATCTAAAATAGAAAAAAAAACCAAATTTCCCTGTTTGTGTTATTTGAATCGAATACAAAATATCTCCCAAAGTCTAGAGCGTACTTTTATTTTGTTAAATATGTAACTTCACATCTTCATATTGCGTTCGAAAGCTTTTGTCTTAAGTTGAATATTAGGAAATGAGACATTTTAGACAGGCCTTCATGTGAGCAGATTCACAGTACGCGAGGGCATAGTCAGAAATTATTTAATGATATGAAAAACCAACAAACAATTTGTTCCTCGTTAAGAAGATGTTTTAATGCTATTTTTAAAAAGAAATATAAGAAAGTAGAGATATTCTGACATGATTGTTTGATACGATAATAATTGTAGGAGATTGAGTGTTTAGTTACAAATAAACAAGACAGTATTGCTAGAGGATTACATGCCTCTGTTAACTCCCAGTCGAATTCTCTCAAAGACAATACGATTCTTATGGAAGAAATTGAAGTAAGACTTAATTCAATACCAGCGAATGATTAATGAAATCATGAGAGCTAATCAGAGTTTTTATTTGAATTCTATAGCGGAGTTAGATTGGGTAATAATCCATTATCATGCAGCCCTTTTTTTCTGTGCTCGGCTTCAAGTTTGCTTTTCGAAAGTCGATTATGCTTGGAGTCACATTATATCGAATATCTGTCTAAGTGATTCAGCTTGCCAATAGAAAATCAACGAAATGGTACTCGTTATACACGTATTGTATTGAACAAATTTGTCTCTTTTTAGCAATACAGGAAGTGAATAAATTCCACAGGGCTCTCAAATGTGCATGCTTTGTGCAGTCTGGTTATTTCTCCGATTTAGAGTTATATACTCGTATATGAAATGTAGTTTATACGAAATGTTTTTTAAGGTTTTACGGCTCATGTACAGTTTACACGTGTGTTCAGATGAGGTGTGTCCTTAACATGATTGTATTGTTTTGGCTTACGATACCGCAAGAATTATAAGTAACATGGTACTAAAGGGGCACACAAGGCTTGGTATCATTGCAAGTCAAGCGCGTAAAATAGGGGAGTGATGATATGTTATATGAGCTTTGCTAATTGTCGCATGCGGAACAGCTTGCTTTTATTAATGTATGTGCTCATTTGTGAATTGTTTCACCTACAATAGCTGAGGGATAGACCTGCAAGGGGAACATTGTGATTCTGCAGAATTATCTGTCGCCGACTCCATTGAAACGGGGGACAGTTAATTTCACTCTCTAAAATTGATATTTGATATCTATTTATATCGTCGATAGGCATGTTTAGGCATCAGCGTGGAAGTAATTCATTATCTCAATAAAACAACTCCCTTGATCTCATTTCTATTGTCATATTCTCTGGAGAGGTATCATTGACAAGGCACATGATGTACGGTTATCTGTCCAATTTTTATCTATCTTTTCTTTTTTTAACCTTTATTTAAATTCACTTTTTTTTTATCTGTCTTTTCTTTTTAAACCTTTACTTAAATTAATTGAATACTTTGGATTTGGGATGACTCTTGGTAAGTTTTAAATTGTAATTTACAAAGGCTAGAAACCAATAGAAAACACCGCTTGTTTTGAACCTGTTTTATTGATAATAACAAAATGAATCTGAAAACGTTATTGTACTAGTTCTGCTAATGAAAGGTACATAGCGAGATAAGTGACGGAAATCACCTGAAGGTAACCGTAACATGGACACTCCTTAAAACAATCATATAAACATTTTAGCCGGCACTCAAACGTTAAAATTTTCTTTGTTTGCTGACAAAATATTTTTAATCAGAAAAAGTTTGATATGACTTCATTCGTAAAACATGGCCATCGGCATGTATAGGTCGCTCGAGTTACACGTCGTTGTGCGTCGTCCGTTAACAATTTTACATTTTTAATTTCTTGAAAACTACTAAGCGAAGTGTTTTCATTTTTGGTGTGAAGCATCTTCAGGATAAGAGGAACATAAATAGTGAAATATATGACTTTATCACCCTTGAGGCCTCATGGGCGCGGTCAAATATGCTAAGAAAGACTATATTTTCAAAACTCTTCTAACAAATGTAAAGGAAAACGAAGTGCAATGTTATTATGTCCATGCAACCCCCAATCAAATTGTGAAATTTATGGCCCCAGGGTCAGGGGACAAGGCTCTAGTGTGGGGCCAATATGGCCTGATAATGAAAATGTAGAAAAATAATTAAGGAATCTTAAAATGATTTATACGAAACTCTTCGACTGCTGTGTTAATTTTCACATAGACCAGAAAGATCAAGTATACACACGTACGACTGTTACAATCAATGCTCTGTTCATAACGTGACAGATACAGTGATGTGTAATTCTTCTTATAAGAAAAAAGCTACCGAAGTGATATTACACAGATCGCCTGTGAACATATTCAGTGGAAACAGATATGAATTGCATATAAAAATTACATCAATAAAATATGATCTCAAATTCACACTAACCTTTTTTCTTGTGACGCATAATAAGCCCCTTCATTTTCCCGTATTTTAAGTTTTCTATTTGAAAACTGTCCACAAGTTTTAGCGATCATAATCCCCACATCACCAATAATAGATTGAGATAATTATTTTATTTTGTATCACTGCCAAACACTAGGTAGGATAGTCTCTATAACCTCTGCGACATGGTCTCTGGGAACTTCACAGTGCACTTTATCATTAACTAGCTAAGTGAATCAAAAGGTCATGTCGTTATGTAGAGACTTATATCCAAAATAGCTTTGTCTTTAATCAATGCAATTTGAAGAACAATGCCAGTCTATTTGATGGTTTAGAGACTTGCGAATCATCAGATTGGTGGGTAAAATCACCATTGAATACGACCATTATTTGTGCAAACGCACGAAAGTCCAAATTTTCGTATCTTTGTTATGAACACATCACATCCGAGTTTACAGTAAACGTGACACGTGACAGAGGCTCCATTCTAAATTATTACACCCGTATGCCTTTGTTAGATCTTTACGACACCTACCTTTTTTCCTCTTCCCTCCCAATAAAAGACCCATTGAATCACTACTATGAAGCTTCACACGTAAAAATGTCCTCAAAAATATTTTCAAACATTAATTCAAAAGTTTCCTATATTGATTAAGGTTGAGACTAAACAGATTGTAGTTAACAATATCTAGCTGGAAGCACATGAATGTTGACACAATATTAAATTATGTATGTCGAGTTTTATTTTCTTTTACAAGGATAATATATAGGGGTAATAAGTAGGAAATGAAGAAAGTGGGTATGTTTGCATGTTTTAGTTAAACACTTCACAGGCGTAGAAAAAACTCATTATCCAAAGAAAGATAAGACGCTACAGAACAAAGGCAGCCACAACCGATATTATTAAAAATTGTTATTGTGATAATAAATGAAGTCAACAATTCTAGTTTTCTTTTTCAATAAGGTGCTGACTCTCTCATTTAATTATCTATTTGCAAAGTAATTAAAATTCTTTAGAGATTAAAACTAAACCATATTCTAGAAGTTTATAACTTCTTTGCAAAACATAGAAAGCCTTGCACTGAATTGAACTTGTCCATTTGATGACGACGTGTCCCGTGAATTGAAAGCCACCCGAGTCACACACACACACACACACATACACACACACACACACATACACACACAGACACACACACAGACACACGCACACACACATACACACACACACACACACACACACCGCTCGCGTTTGTAAAGACATTTGCTATCAACTACATGTATTGTTTTCTATGCTAAGGAATGAAGTGGATAAGATTTGAAGTTCATTGAGCATTTAGTTTCTAATGTTTAGTTTAGTTGATTATTGCCCAGGAATTTAAAAGAAACACTGTATATTCGGTATATACACCCTAGAGTCCAACCCTACCTCACATCGGAGATCATGAACCAAATAACATTAATAATAAGGCTTCTCTCCTCATCACTACTATGCGCCAGGTTTGATTCCTTGATATTCAGGAATCAAGAAGACGATTTCACTTTTCATACACTTGATGGGGGTAATTGAGTATTAGAAAAAAGTTCGAATGAAATTAGACAGTGAACATCGGAATACAGCTTACATTACACATTCATTAAAACATTTCACAGGCTGGAATAAAATGTACTACATACTACATAATTACATAATGAACACTGCTCCTATCCCTACACGTGATTCTACCCTCTCCAATTCAGCAGTTGAATTGTTATTTTTACACAGTTTTCCCATAATTTTATAGTGATCATCGCTACTCATTCTTTAAAGGAAAGGTCTGGTCAATCAATACATTAAAAGTTTGTAAGGACTTTTTTTTTTTTTTAATCCAAATCATCATGAAAATGCCTTATAACAACAAGTGCGCAGCCGCTGCTGATTATATTTTTCATACTTATGTGTCTGTAGAATCTAGGTTTTTCAATAGAAATTTAAGCAGCAAACTCCAGATAGTGAGGAAAGCGCACTACAAATGGGCCAGTTTTATATTACCAATTTCAATTCTCAATTCTATTCCCCAAACCTAAATGGAGTTGTATTCATGGGCTTGTAGCAGAAACTCCAAACAGCAATTTACGTCAGAATCAGGTCTCTGACAACACCAGCCATAGTACGCAATAGTGACAGAGGAACTTGGCTTTTTGTGCACAGAGTATGCAACATAAGTTTCCCGAATTGAGTTTTCAAAACCTGTCGGGTACATATTTGGTGCCCGCACAGACAGGCAATACATATTTTATGTATATATGTTATACATACAGAGCTTAGAACAATTTCAGTAATGCTGTTGCTTTGAAGGGAAGTGTCTAGTATACCGGTCCCTAAAATGCATGATTGTGCATGAGCAGTTATTTCCCTTGCTAAGCGGAATGTAAACACGCTGCCATTTGCATTTTCGCCTGGGATACTGAGAAGTGAGAATCGCCAAATAAAAATAAAATCTTAGCGGCGTTTGAGTGTAATTAAGCGGGGGCTTGGGGATGGCAACCCTCGACAAGTAAAAAATGATTAAAATTTGCCTTACCTTACAACATGAAATCATCTAAGCTGCTATTTGGATTAATTAAATAGAAGAGTTGGAAATCTTTTCGTTGTTTGACAATCGAGGGTTCCTTTAGATGAAGTAAGTTCAGGTACGAGTAAGGAGGGGTCGTATACAGATTTGATAAGTTCTAGAACTTATAGGAATGGATCTTGAGAATGGATCTTGACAGTAAGATATTTTTTACGGATGCAATACTGGCTAAAGCAAGTATCGCACACGGATTTTACTGCATCGCTGAGTGGTAAAGACTTTTTTTAATGCACGCCAGGTAGACTCTATTGTATTGGTGTGTGCCCCTGTATCGGTATCTACAAACTTTACTGAATGATTTACTTTTAGATGTTCGAACCCTTCTTTATCTAGAATATTGTATGCTTTCCAGCAACCCCTTATTATTGTTGTACAGGACTGTGTGTTGGCTTTTATTATCTCGCGCAGAATCCCTCATCTTCGACCTACCCCATTGTTGTAAAAAAAAATAAATATTTTCATCCACCTTTATACCCCCCCCCCCCCCCGAAACCCAGACACAGTCAACTTTCCGTCCTTTGTGAAATTTTTCTTTACCAAATATACTTTCATCAATGTCAACAAATTTTGCCACTACTCCTATTGTTTCTGAATTTTTCACTGAAATACAGGTACACACTTTAGAGTAACTACACCAATCGACTACAGTCTGACTTGCAATTTCAAGTTCGTGTCTCACGAAATTTTCACTAGCTATGTATATCCAAAAATGCGTAATTAACAGAACTTTTTCAAGAGTTAATTTGTGCTTTCATACCAGCTACGAGTCCTGATTGAAGTCCCTCTGTTACAGGTCTTATTAGAACTTCTCTACACCTAGGATACACAAGGAAGAATCCTTTTCCCGTTGTCACAGTTGCCAATGTTTTGCCATCCAAATATATCAGAATAGATAATCCTATTAATCAGTGAATCAAATCTCTTGCATTAGCACGGTTAAAAAATATTTCAGTTTTAAGAGGATTTCATAGCAAATCAGCTGTTCAATTTGTTTACATCAACACAAGTGACATATGATATGCCTATTCATGAGAATTACGTGAAATAGAGCACAAGTGATAATTTTGCTCAATAGCAGATCCTATTTACTTGGGGACATAAGTTGTACGTCTTCTTACATTTCAAATTTTAAAACACTGGTTTTAAAAAACAGTTTTTTAAATTTATAATTTGCAAGGAATTTAAGTTTGAGCTTATTTTTGTGATTTTTGTCCGTTTTTAGCGTATTTTTTTTTATCTCTAACGCGATCTCTCTCTCTCTCTCTCTCTCTCTCTCTCTCTCTCTCTCTCTCTCACACACACACACACACACACACACACACACACACACACACACACACACATATATATATATATATATATATAGTCTTTGAACTTCAGAATCTCATCTCCACTGAGCAATAACTTTAATGATAAAGAAACTTGCAGTTACATCACATGGAATAGGCTATTATAATTAGAGTTGTTCTTTGTTTTGAAAACTGAACACATTCAAATAAAAAAATGAAAAAGCATTTTCAGTAGGGGGGGTCATGAATATCACAAATAACATTATCTCCTAGAAAATGACAATGTAAGCCAATTTTATATTACTGGAGGGATTTCTTAATTGGCAATTCAAGATATTTACTTGATTAATCAGTTTATTTATTTTTTCTTTTTTGTAGTGATATACTTATTTCTAATAGCAGTTTTAAATGATGTAAGACTAGTGAGGTTTCTAGTATGACTTTGAATAACTGTTCATATATGATGAAGTCCTAACGTAAGGAAGAATAAATTTAACGTCACCATTGTTTCTTAGTAGATATGAATTTTGTGGAGAAATGAAAGGTATAAAAGATCTTGAAGACACCGGGGAGCAATATCATAAGCTATTTTGTAAAATAAAATGAGTTAATAAACTTTTCTTCTTGTTAATAAAGAAACCTAACTTAACATTTAGATATATCAACGACGTTTAATCTGTTAATACTCATTCTCACTCGTATGTCAATTTGATACACCTCGCGACCGGTCCCTCAGTGAACTCAAAATAGAAGACCATAAAGAATCTTCCATAGCTGTTTCATTCCTGGATATTATATTGAACATAGATGTTAACGGCAAACTAAAAACTCAACTTTGTGACAAACGTGATGACTTCAGCTTGTCCATCGTCAACTTTCCATATTTATGTAGCAATATTATTTATGCATTGTTATCTGCATATGGCGTATATATTCCTCAACTGATTCGATACGCACGAACATGTTCTGCGTATGATCTGTTTTTGAATAAGATAACTGATAAATAAGTTGATGTTACAGGGTTTCAACAATTTCGTTTAAGATAAGCATTTCGCAAATTATATGGACGTTGCAACAATTCAATTTACAAATTCAACCTGCCATTAGATCGAATGCTGTCTGACATGTGTTTCATACCAATTGTTAGGCCGTTTGTTTTTACTTTGATGTCTGGTTACTCTGTTTACCTGATCAAGGTATGAGGCACACGGCTTACTCCTAGTCCCCTGATCCCACAGCTGGTATGTCAGTATCAAGAAGCGTTGGTTGTGACCTTTTATTGTTGCTGCCAATTTGATTCTGCAAGTTGATGGTATATCAACCAGGCCATTTACAATACTGTACATCATGATGATGTTGTTTGCTGATCTTTCCTGTAAGGTCGGCCACTGCAACTTCTGTCTGTAACATGGTGTTGACGCTGCTGGAGCGATGAAAGTCACCGATTACAAACCTGGCCATGGTCACACTGTGTTATTCCTTCTCTGAGTTGTGTATGTTGTTGGCTGCGTATGGGTCCCATGTAATGCTGGCATACTCCATCTATGATCTTACATGGATTTTGTAGCATAGACCCTTGGTATTTCTTGGATACTGGTATATGTTGCGTTGTAAGAAGGCCCTGGTGTTATTTGGCTTATTAATCACTTATTTATAGGCGCATTCCAGCTTAATTTGTTACGTATATTGCTTTGGGGAGTATTTTGCTGACCCAGCGACCTCCATGATGTAACCATGGATGGTATATGGATATTATAGTTGGTGACGCTTGTTGATGAAATATGGGATTTGGTATTTTTGGGATGGAATTCTGTTCTTATCCCATGCTTGGAGGGCCTCTAGATCTTCTTGGAAACGTAACTGTCTTTGTAGATGCATCTGTCGAGAACACATTCTCAACAACGAATCTGATTGATTATCTGTTGACTATGTGATCTGCAGGTCGTTGATGTACAACAAGATGAGTATGGGGCTGAGAACACAGCCCTGTGGGGCTCCTGACGGGAGCTATATCCGATCGAAATTAGGTCATCACCTGAAAATACACCCTGTTTGATTTGTTATCACCGTTCTTATTCAAGTTTAATGGTATAACCATCTATATCAGGTACCCCGCGTGGGGATCCGGATTGTTAGAATAGGTCCTCAGTACCCCTTGCTTGTCGTAAGAGGCGACTAAATGGGGCGGTCCTTCGGATGAGACCTCAAAAACCGAGGTCTTGTGTCACAGTAGGTGTGGCACAATAAATATCCATCCTTGCTCAAAGGCCCTGAGCGCCGAGCATAGGCCTAAATTTTGCAGTCCTTCACCGGCAATGGTGACGTCTCCATATGAGTGAAAAATTCTCGAGAGGGACGTTATACAATATATAAACAAACAATACAAATACATTAAGTACATAGTGAATATATAATATGAAGCGTACTTAAAAATCAATGTTATACAGATATGTACCTCAGTGCACTTCACACTATATGACTTCATAATGTTTTTGTTTTGTTTGTTTGTTTGTTTATAGCCGCCTGAGCAATTTTCAGCTACCCGGCGGCTGTCACCATTACCGGTGACAGGGCTGCAAATTTAGGCCTATGCTCGGCACGCAGGGCCTTTGAGCAGGGAGGGATCTTTATCGTGCCACACCTACTGCGACACGGGACCTCGGTTTATACGGTCTCATCCGAAAGACCGAAACCCACGTCCCACAGTGGGAGACTTCATAATGAAAAAGTACGTCATGACGTAAAGTTCTATAGTTGTATCGCAGGAAAATATCATTAGATTTTGTCGTTATATAAGTACCACTCCGTTATTAGGTATTAAAGCTATATATGTGTCAATCTGCTTGTTATGTATATGTATATATTCTTGCACGGTCTATCCTGATATGGGTTTTAAATCTACATGCGTTTCGGCGGGGTTAATGTAAATCTAATTTTAAATTATTTCTTCCAAAAATACTGTAATGTAAGTATTTAATTGGGGATTGAAATTATTGATAAGGATCAGGACCACGTTTGCCTGATTTGGCCCTGTGGTTTGACAAAAACAAAATAAAAATGAATTCTCAAAATGTTATATTTTTTTTTAATAAGTCTACACTTGGTATTGATACAAAGTGCATTTGAATTCCCGCTAAAACGTCCGCTGTCTGAGATATGTAAATGTCAAAACTGGTCCCTGGCCCGATTTCTTAAAAAAAAAGAGCACCTTTTCACAACTTTGGACTACTTTTTCGTCCATATCACAACATTTGATCTAAAATTTACTAGATGTAAGAGTTTATTTTTAATACAACTTTGTTTGCTTTTGGCATGAGGCCAAATTTGGTCAAACATGGTCCTGGTCCTTTTAGCGTTTGATTTGTATTAGGCGTATCTCTAGCGTATTTAAAATTTAAACATAATTGTCAAGTTGTTGTGTGTTTGTTTCGGGTTCAAGTTATTTCATTTATATCACTATTCGCTCATGAAGTACAAAACAGGGTGTGCATTGTTTTGTGGATTCAAGACTATTTTTACGAATTCGCTCAACTAATAATATATTCAAGTAGTGTTGAGGTGATAAGGGGAATCGAGTCTAAATAATAAAAACTTCAAAAATATACATAAATGCCTTTTAAAGTCGTTTATCTTCTGCGTAAATTGCCTTACTAATTCTGCTGTTTAAAAACATCTTAACTAAGGTATGACTTCACAATTAACATATCTTACAGGGATGTACAAAATGGCTATCGTCAGTATGGTCCGATCTGATAACAAGAAGTAATAATAATTATAAAAATCGAATGATTTCTTCCTATCTTCTGCGGCCTACTACCTCTGACGCTTGCGTCATGTTGCTTTCTTGTTTTTTCTTTGATACTATATAAGTCTCCTATTTCTATACATAGTATGCGCTACAGTAATTTTCACACACACACACACACACACACAGATATATATATATATATATATATATATATATATATATATATATATATATATATAGTGACCTTGAAATCGCCCCAATGTGCATCTATTAGACTTTTAAAATAAAAAAAATCCAGTCATGTCAATTTAACGACTTGGCGCAGGAGAAATATGAGGATTGTCTGCTGATATTTTGGTGAAACCAGGATTTGAAATAGTTATGTGACCTCTGCTTGGGGAAGGTACAAATTGTTCTGGTGCTGTCAATTTTGATCTAATATTAACGATGTGAGACATATTTATGATTTTCCCAAACTTTCAAGTAAATCTAATTACACTTTACCTCTCTAACTACTTTACATTTCAATGCTATGGGATCTCTTACATGTACCGAAGTATTTTATTGCCGGACCTTTAAAATGTGTAAGTATCGGTACACGTGGCTGTCACAATCTTTTGACAATAAAACGAGAGGGGGGATTCTCTCTGGTATATTACATATTCCTTATTTCGTCTTACTAGTGAACATCTACATGTACGAGGCGATATAGGTTTTAGCGACATAACAACGGATTTGTGAAGTGTTGTTTTTACTAACTTTACCTAGATCTGTCGGGTAGTCTTGACATTGCTGTAAAATATTGCAGTAATTAAAAGTTTCCGTTAAGTAAACGTTAGTATTTCTTTCCTTTAAAAGGAACACATTTATCTTTAGATGATTGTGAGTCTGTTTAGTCCAGTCATGAAATAAATAGGAGTTCAGAGTAGGTGAAGGTTAGTATGATGACTTTAAGGAACAATCAGTCAAAGGAGGCAATGGCTTTATGGTAGATGAACTAGATGAAGGGTTTGTTAACATCTAAATGAAATGTTATTTCAAGAACAATTTGTTTACGGTATCGATAAGAATAAATTTGGAGTGTTACTGCAATATGTGAATGCAATTTATTCATTAAAGTGGCTCAGTTTAACATTTCTTACAGAAAGTTGCCTTGATTAGTAAATACTGTATTCAATAATCAATTTATTTCAGAGTAATTGTGTTCATTAGATAAGGCGCTATACAAGTGTACAACAATAATCCATTTCTGTAGTATTGGAGAGAGATGTTTTGGAAGTAATATACTAGGGGCCTCATATCCCAGTTCACTTCAAAGAGGAAAACGGAAGTGGGACTTGCATTTGAAGCAGTTGCTAATGAAACATGTAGTGATGCTGTTGTTACTGACACATGCAGGTAAACGTAATCTGTTGATATTTAGTGTAAAACATTTACAGGGATTTCATATGATAATGTAATGCAGAAAAAAGTGATCCGCATGGAAATGCCCGCGAGACTAATAATAAATGAATTGTTGCATGGAGATGACCGAGAGACTAATAATAAATGAATTGTTGTATGCCCGAGTGACCAATAATAAATCAAGTGTTGTATGGAAATACCCGAATGAAATAATAAATCAATTGTTGCATGGAAATGCCCGAGTGATCAATAATAAATCAGTTGTTGTATGGAAATGCCCGAGTGATCAATAATAAATCAGTTGATACATGGAAATGCTGTATGACCAGTAATAAATGATTTTTTGCGAAAATTATCAGTCATTAGATTCATTTCACAACTACAAAATAAGACACTTTCCAAGTATAGATATTGTCATGCAAGATCGTTTATTTTGCTAATAAATTGAATGTTATTTCTATTTGGTTTTCCTACTCCTTTTCAAGGTACATGTAAAAAATTAAATAAAAGTGTATCCTGTTAAAAACATGAAGACGCTGTAAGATGTTTAACAGAATACCACTATCTAATTGTGAAAATTAATTGATTCTAAATATCTATGTGTGTATTGCGATGTGTCGTACATATTTGCTGTGTGTAGTATCAATTTTGTTTGTGTGTGTTAACAGTCATCCATTTTAATTTAAACAATTCAATCTATAACTGACGGTAAAAATATTGAAAAATAAAAGATTAATAAATAATAATCTAATTAAATTAGAGCAATAAACTCGTCAAATCAGCAGAAAATTTTGTCTTCCTGACAGCAATTCCTGTTCGCAATATCCGATGCGCATTGACCTCGGGGGGTCATCAATTCGGAAAAATGCGAAAGACACTGCTGTTACTTTTGTAGTCTATTTTGATCTGTGTTTACAAGAGAATGCGCCACAATGCACGTACAATTTATACATTTTAGCTATGTTTATTGCTGTACCTTTCAAATACATTAATCTAACTATAATTTCTATACCCTTCCTAAGATTTTTGTAATGTTTTCTTATATTAGCATTGTATACTTTATGTGAGAAAGAAGGTATGGCTTTTGGACGACAAAAATTTATCAAATGTATAATTTTGTTGGGTTTTCCTCTTTTAAGAAATATCTGTGCTTATAATATATATATATGCAACCTTTTTCTTCAATTTTTACCTTTGTGTATAATTAATATACATGTGTAATTTCTATTCATAGATGTTGGTACAGATTTAATCATCAGTTTTCAATAATGTGAAATTTAATTATATGATTCGAAATAATTAAAAAGTGTCACTAGAAATGTTGTTTTGTTATATTTTAAGCTAGGCATATCTCAAAAGACAGAATAAGGGGTTTTTAGAGTGTGTTGTTGAAAATTGATGAAATGCATTTTGAAAATTCATTTTAGGAAAAAAATTAAAAATTTTGGAAATTGAGACAAATACTTGTGATCTGGGATCATTACAAATATCCAGTATTAACCAGTTTATCTATGTTACCTGTGCAGCAAGCATGATGTCCTAGCAGGGTGTGCGCAACATATACGGGTCTTTTAAATGTTATCGTAGAACCTCAAGTTAACAAAACGAAAGTAGAAGAAAAGGAAATACCTAAAGATGTGTCACTAATGGACAGTCTCATCTGGGATCTACAGGTAATTAAAAAAAAAATCGTAATAGTATTCTTAAATAGGGTGTAGTCTTCTGGTCAGCGTGAGTGTCCTATTTCCTGTTTTGATATATCGCGATATAAGTCATATTTTCTGAGATACTCGGTTCTCGGGAAAGAAAGTACACATGGTATGCCTCATGACTCTTATGTAGTTAACGGTCATGTTGTTTAAAATGACCGGTGATGAGTGGATTAAAAGGCTACTGCTTTATAACCTATCACACATCTCGGCAAATTGCGCAGTGCACTGTATCTTTTCTGTAGGTAACCTGATATTCTAAAATATAAATAAATACACAAGACTTTCATGAAAACAGAGGTTTACTATTCTGATGTATTTTATATACAATGCACACGTACATTGCTATTACATGTACATGTTATATACACAGAGGTTTATAGATGAAAATACCTGTTGATGAAATATCTATACACGTAATTTCAAATAAGACAGGTAGAATTCAATATACATGTAAATCAGAATTGAAAGCGGCAGCAGTGTATGCAACGAACTTGATTAGAATCAAACGATCACAGAATCCTGGCTGCAGTTCAGAGATGGTATGCTCTCCTTTTTTCCTGTACAGTCGTGTTTTTATATAGTTCAAGTTCCTAGTTTTATGCTTAATTGCCATTAAATTCATTAAAGAGGCTTGATTTGAGCTGAATATTTTATTTTACCATTTTTAATGTTTACATTGCTTAACTAACTTAATTATTTCTAATGGTCAGCAAAACATTTAATGTCAGTTATCTAGCTACAAGAGAAATATAGAGCTCACAATTCTTTGCTATGGCTCGTGTCCTGTTTCTGTTTACATAGGTTAAATATGCTAGTAAAATCTTCGTTTAAAGCAAAATTTTCAATTTACAAGTTAATTCCAAACATAATTAAACATATTCTAGTGTTTGTCAAATCTCATTTTGTTTTGAACAGGATATTTTCTATTAAGCAATCTATATTTAAACAAAATCATGGCACGAGCCTTCTTTACATAACAAAGAATTGCGAGCTCTGTATCTATCATCTAACTCGAAAAACTGATATTCAAATATTTGTTGACTATTAGAAATACCCTGGTTAAGTAATGTAAATATCAAAAATGAGAAAAATAAAATTTGAAAATATTCAGTTGAAATTGTGTCCATGCCTCTTTAAATAACAGAATTCAAACCGGCAGCAGCGTATGAAACGGACATAATAAGATTCAAACGATCACAGAAACCAGGCTGCGATCAGAGATGGTATGTTCTCATTTTTTCCTGTATAGTCGTGTTTTCATATAGTTCAAGTTCCTGGTTTTGGGCTTGCTTCCCGTTCATTTCATTAATGTTGCGACAATATCTACCGGAAGTCGTACTCTTGCCATCATCACAATGTATGGATTGATATGAACTAAATTCGGAATCAAAGTCACAATCTTGTTCCGCTTTCCGCCTGGATTGTATGTTTCTCTTCACTAATGCTATTATTATAGACACAAAGAGCACTATAAGGCCAAGCACTATTGAACATCCTATTATAATGATTGTTATTAAGTTCTCTACGACAGCTGCGGAGTGCTCATCCCTTTCTGTGGTCATGTAAATAAGAATGATTTTGGTAGTATTATCTGCAAGAAATTTTGTGACACTAGCAACATATTACATAATAAAATTAATATCGTATTTATTGTATGTATTCTACTTTTAAAAGAAAAGAGACCGTTGCATAGAAGCGATCTTTCTCCCTAATCGGAATACCGAGCATTTTATTTAAATACTCGTGACGTAGAACTTACCTTTCGCTCTATTTAAACCTCTATTGCGTATTTGCCATTTAAATACCTGTAGGATTCCTCAGTACTGAGGGAAAGCCCAATACATTTTATGTTTCAAAAGAAGCATTATTTTAAACCTGTCAAAAATAAATGACAAATGAAATTGTCAAGACTTGATACATATATTGTCGGAAAACTGCTACAAATGAACAGTTGAATGCTCATGTACAAATGCCCGTGACCATAGAACAACATAAGGATACTGAAAGTTTCATAGTAATGATAAAGTTCAACAAAATGCATGCTCATATACCTGGGAAAAATGAAATATCTGCAATTGACACTCTTGGTTTTGCAGGTACTCTTACCAGACCTGTGTTTTTATGCTTACAAATGAAGCATGTAGACTTAGATTCCCCCGCACGAGGAAACGGCAGTACAATAATTTTACCCTTTTCTTCAATAGTTCTGTTTGTTATTTCTTTTGCGGGTTGTGTTTTTATTTCTCTGTAATATCTAGACAAACATTTTGAGCAAATCACTCCACTATTATCAACGTCAGTATCTTGTCTTTTTATCCACTCAACCTGTTTAACAGTTATTTTCCTTGTTTGGCCTTTTCCTTTCCAAGCTTTACATAGTTCACAGCGATTTTTCGTGAAAGGCATACTGCCTCTAACCGCTTTTATAAGTTAAAAAAGTATGCAGGACCTCGTTAGCAGTAATGGATAATTGATAAAGCACAACTATATGTACCACACAGTCTTTGACGTGAATCCCACTTGCTTCTTGGACAGGAAGTAGATTACAACATAAACAAAACACTGTCCTTGTGAGGAAAATATTTCAAAGTCGATGCAATGTACATAATTTACATAAAAACATATTTATGTAAACTAAAAATGTGTATTTTAATGAGGAAGCAAATGCTAAAAAAAATCATATATACATATAATCATGCGTGATTCGAACTCGGGCGTTTGAAAAAATATAGTTAAAGTCCACGACCTTTTCCACTAGACCACGACATCTCTATGTAGCAAGGAGGGACATTTAACTTGTAGATGAATTTGACAACAAAGAAAGGGAAATTGCTTTGATTTTTTTCTTTTTGCAAAAAAATGCCTCCGTGAAACAAAATTTCGAAGCGGTAGACTTCTAGCTGAAAACTTCAAGAACGTGTACATGCTAAATTTATCTTGTTTCACAGAGGCATTTTTTCAAAAAGTCGGGGATTCCCCCGTATTTTAAAGCTAAATATCCTACAAATCGCTTTTTACAGGATTTGATATTGGATTATTTTTGCTAATTCTTGTTAATACACGTCTTATAAACTATTTTCATAAATTATGGAATGAAGACATGATTTGCACTCGCTTTTATTATATATTTGAGCAAGTTTAATTTATTGATCTTTCATGCAACGCCTGTAGGTGATTTAACATGGGACGTGCAACCCCTTCTTTTTGAAGTCCTTTTTGAAGTAATTGTATTTAACTGACATTTCATTATTTATATGACTACATAATGCATAAACACAATTGCACATAAACAAGTTTATATCTTCATAACTAGGGCACCTGCAGCTCAGCGAATACATCCCCCCCCGAAGAATTACCAAAAAAAAAATCCATGCAGAGATCTAAAATATGGCTTCCTTTTGTTTAGCACAACCTATCTTGTAATTAATACATACACATGTTATATAATTAATATGTGATTTGTTTATCGAAATTGATTCGCGGTGGTTTAGTGATGTTTCGAAGTAAAGTAATCATGCACCTAATTATAATGATCATTTCAAAGTTTTCTATTTAAAAGGGCTTACCCTTTATTGTTGTCGTGTTCAACAGAATGTTAACTGTTTATTTTAAAAGAGAAATAGCGATAATAGCAACAGAATTATTATGTATTATTCCACTTTTTTGTACTTATATTTGGTTACCTGTCCTGGACTGACATCCCGTTGTATGACTACACAGTGTCTTGGTACAATTGCAGTAAGATTGACATTTCTCTCCATAATTAGGATATCTACAGGTCAGCGAGCAGTCCTTCCCGAAATATCCAAGTTCACAATCTGCAATATATTTGTTTTCATGAACTTCGAATAAATTACAGAAAATGAATATGTGCCGTCCATACATTCGTAATTAGTGTTACTATACATAGTTTTTAATTCACACATGGACATATTCTACTGAACGCTTCAAAAATTTAAACACACCAGCGTGAACAATTGACAATACTTGTATATCACTGAAACAATAGTTTATATGACTCTATGGAAGTAGTAGAATGATGACACAGTAACGTTATAAACTAAAGCAATACCATTTGTCATTACTCACTTGAATTTTCCACACACCCCTTATCGCTGGTACAGTATTCTACCGTACAGTTGCAAAGTTTCTGACATCGCTCACCATAGTTTGGATATCGACAGGGCTGGGAACAATTACGACCGTAATAACCAATTGGACAATCTAAAATATGTTCTTTTAATTAATGAAACTTAACGAAATCTATATTATTTCAAATAAAGAGAATTGATGTTATTTACAATGAAAAATTATGTATAAAAATTTACATAATATTTAAACTATAGATCATTGTTGTAATTCGTCTAACGTCAAATTCTGAGATAATTTAATTACTTTCGCACTGTTGAGAATCCTCATCCCAGTAAAGCCATGGGAGACATCTTTCTCCATCGTTGTTACTATACGTCAAGAAATGTAATACAGAAAAAAACTTCAATACTTACAAAACGATTATCAAACTAGTACTTCAATATAATTACCGTGACAATTAAACAAATTGTACAGATGAAGTTAGAAATATATTTTAGAACGTGGACTTACTATGTTGAAGCTGAATTCACAGTGACGAACATTATAAATAAGAAGATGACAACGATATATTCCATCATCGAATGTTTTAAACGAGTTTCATATACGGAAGATTTTAGCATGTTTCCCAGCATACACACTTGTAAGAGCGCCAAGAGGAATGTTAATCGTAGACCGACCACCTGAATGACACTTTTACTCACAAGAGTGTGTTTCACACACACACACACACGCACGCACGCACGCACGCACGCACGCACGCACGCACGCACGCACGCACGCACGCACGCACGCACGCACGCACGCACGCACGCACGCACACACACACACACACACACACACACACACACACACACACACACACACACACACACACACACACACACACACACACACACACACTTGTAAGCACCTGAATCTCACTACACATGACGTTACATCTGAATTCCACTACATTACTTTCCTAGTGGAATTGAAAGGAACAGAGTTCATAATCTTTTTATTTGCTACACTCTAATGACATTGTGGGATTTGAAATTCTTTAAATACTACTAATAAAAATTTGACATTTAGCCTGAAACCCCCTACTTCGACCACGTGATCATTTATATAAACACGCATGAATCCCACAACCTCAGAAAAAATCAGATACACACAGGAAACTGACTCGTATGTGCTTTATGATCAGATTATCTAACGAGAGCTGCAGTTGGCATATTCTCTCTCTCTCTCTCTCTCTCTCTCTCTCTCTCTCTCTCTCTCTCACATATATATATATATATATATATATATATATATATATATATATATTATATTTATTTGTGTGTGTATGAGAGAGAGAGAGAGAGAGAGAGAGAGAGAGAGAGAGAGAGAGATGTACATATGGTGGATTACATCACAATGGAGTGTTAAGACACGATTTGCTAAGGTGTTATTGTAGCAAGGGGTATTTTCGCCCCGTGTTAGTTGTGCTTCGATGCATTAATCCCCCCCCCCCCCCCCCCCCCCCCCCCCCCCCCATTTTTAAGATCATAAGAGATGTTTCGGACATTTTTACACCTCCTCGATATGATGACTTTTTGTATAAATTCCGAAATAGACTTAAGGTGTATATCATAGTAACATTACCACACTTTGTCTGTTCAGCTTAGATCAACTAACTATATACTAATACAAGGGTCCCGGGTTCGATCTATAACTGGTCCAGAGATTCTAACTTGTCACAACCAGGAACTATCAAAATATGCTAACTCTAAACCAAACCTCATAGTATACCTCTTTATTTCCTTTTTTGAAATAAGGTGAAATACAATTGGATTGTACCTAGAATGTCACGAACAACTATATGTTGTTGTAAAACGTCGCATATTACCTTCATTTCTCTCCAAGCCTTATATACATTGTAATATGATCATGATATGGACAAAAAGTAAACGAGGGCGAATATTTCCCCGTACTCAATAGTTCAATGAAAACTCCATAGTAAGTATGAAGATATTTAGCCCAGTCACTGTATTTGAAACCACATATAGGGTGTAATTTCTGACACATAAGATGATTTCAATTTTTTCATCGTCAACTTCCCTTATCCACGTAGAAATATTCCTATATCACTTGCATCTAGTGTTTATATCTCCCAACGGATTCGATACGCAAGAGCTTGTTCTGCATATGATCAGTTTTTAAATCGAGGCAGGTTACTGACAAAGAAGTTGATATTACAGGGCTTTGTACAGTCTCATCTAAAGTCAGCATTTCGCAACTTTTATGGTCGATATAACGATATAGTTTGCCAGTACAGCCTTCCATTAGGGCAAATGCTGTCTGACGTGTTTTATACCAATTGTTAGGCGGTTCTTGGCACACTGATTCTGGCTGCTTATTACTCCGTTTATCTGATCAAGATATAGGGTTCACGACGGCTCGACAGGGGGATACTTACTCCTCCTAGGCACCTGATTAGAACTCTGGTATAGCCAGTGATCTGTGTCTGCCCATCTCCCTGATTTGTATTTTCTATAGGAGTTGTGAGAATGAATACGGTTAACGTTCGTTACCTTAGCTTTTCACATAGAAATTCTTCTACAAAAGGAAGCAAATCGTATATCAAGAGCTCAATTTACTGTGAATGTTCTGTATATCTTAAAGTGAAGGTGGTTAAGGGGTGAAAGTATCCTCTAGACCATCAACTTCTTTATGTAACAGCCATTTAGTTCTAATTGTAATAATAATTTATGTTGTAAAAATTTGATGATTTTTGTATTTCAGAATTAGTGCATGACCAAGAAATTTACAAAAGAAAAGATGATATTATGTATCATTTTAGTTCTGATCGATCAGGTAAGCAGATTCTTTAATATAACATAGATGTTAATGACAAACTGACAGCTGTAACTTTTTGCTACTTATATTTATGTAGCAGTATTGCATTATCACCCGCATAAGGTTATCATCGTCTCAACCGATTCGATACGGAAGACCATGTTCTGAGGATGATAAATTTTTATATGTCTTTCAAAGACGTGACGTATTTTGGTATGGCGTAGTCCGTCTGTTTGTCCGGACTTTGTAGGTAAAATGCAACATGAACCGAAAGTTCCTGGATATTACCACTTGATAAATTTGATTACCATGATGAAAGATGCCCATTGTTATTCAAGGACAGAGGTCAAAGGTGAAAGTCGTAGTATCGTGTAATAGGAAAACCTTGTAGACAGAACACAGACTGAATTATTGGGGCTAGGACCGTCAACTTTGTATACATACTCTTCGTGTCAAGTGAAGGATGTCTATTATTTTTCAAGGTCAAAGGTCAAGGTTGTAGTATCAGTTGATTGGAAAAACGTGAAAGCTGGATACAGACTGAAATATTGGGGCTAGGACTGTCAAACGTTGTATACATACTCCTCGTACCAAGTTGACAATACCTATTTGTTTTTCAAAGTCGTAGTATCACTTAGTAAGGAAACCTTGTAGGCAGGATACATACCGAATAATTGGGTAAGGACTGTCAACTTTATGCACCATATGCCAAGTGGAAGATGCCCATTGTTTCTTGTTTGTTCGTTTGTTTATAGCCGCCTGAGCAATTTTTCAGCTATCCGGCGCCCATTGTTTCTTAGTCAAGGTCATATAATTACTTAGTAGATGGTCAAGGCTTTAGGTGACATGTATCGCTTGAACATTTGATGGAAGTATAGCTTGTGAACTTCAAGGTATACTTTATGGAAGAGATATATCTATACAATTTGAGATTGTCTTACAAAACATTTGATTTTCCTCTACAAAAATAATTAAAATAAAAGGCTAGTGACAAATATGTTTATGTTATAGGCTAGTGACAAATATGTTTATGTTATAGGCTAGTGACAAATATGTTTATGTTATTGGCTAGTGACAAATATGTTTATGTTATAGGCTAGTGACAAATATGTTTATGTTATAGGTATTTCAACCTGTCGTTAGGTCAGATGCTAACTGACGTGTTTCATACCAATTGTTAGATTCTTCTTTGCATGCTATGATTGAAAAAATTCCCCGAGCGGGACGTTAAACAATATAAAATCAATCAATCAATCTTTACATACTAAATACGCCATTTGCCTGATCAAGATATAGTGCTCACGGTATATAACCAATCAACAGGGGATATTTTTCTCCTCCTAGGCACCTGACCCCATTTCTGGTGTGCCCGTACCTGCCCCTCTCTTCATCTTGTCTTTTTTATAGGAATTATTAGATTGGTCACTGTTCGTTATCTTCAATTTCTCAAATATTACAGAAAATTCAATTGTTAGTCTGGTAATTATAAATTGATACATACCTACAAAGATATATTTCCTTTCAAATTTCAAAGTATATCAGTGAATATGTTACATTTATTATCAGTATCAATTATAGGGGTCCTCCGTGGCCGAGTGGTTAGAGCATCGGGCTTAAAAATCACAAAGCCTCTCACCTATGTCGGCGCGCGTTCGAATCTCGGCTGCGGCGGTATGTGAGCAAGTTTGCCAGTTTACTTAGAAGGTCGGTGGTCTCTTCCCAGGTACATTGTATCTGGGTTCTCTCCTCCACCAACAAAAACTGGACGCCACCAGATAACTGAAAAATTGTTGAGTGTGGCGGAAAGCAATAAATAATCAATCAATCAATCAATATATATATATATATATATATATATATATTAATCACATATCTATATACTACCTATATTTCTAATTTCTAATTGGTTGATATCCAACAAACTAAATAAATTAGAACACATTCGCCTCCGAGCTCAATTTGGCAATACCGGTCGCGGTAGCTCAGTGGTTAGAGCGTTCGCTTCGTAACCGGGAGGTCGTGAGTTCAAGCCCCGCCCGTGCCTTGGCCGCGTCAAACGTAAGACATAAGAATAGGTAGTACTTGCTCCTTCGCCAAATACTCGGCATTTTGAAGTGAGAATCACGGGTCTTTCGCATATGACCTTAAAAACAGAGGTCCTGTGTCATGGTTAGCGTTGGCACGTTAAAGAACCCTCACTGCTACGGCCATGAGCGCTAAGAATAGGTCTAAATTTGTGGTACTTCGCCTACAGCTGGTGACGTCACAATATGAATGAAAAATTCTCGATGGGACGTAAAACAAACAATCAATAACAATATAGATTTTACCAATATTGGACCAAAAATAAATTTAAAATTCCTAAATTGATATTGTGTATTATATTAGGTTACCAAATGAACGACCAGATATTCTTAAATAAGATCTAGTAACCGGTTTCCATCTTTTAAATCATTCAGTCATATATTGTCTTGGTGAATACGGTGCTTTACGCACCCTCGATGTAAAATATACCCATTGCACTCTCGAATCGATTGAAAGGAAAATAAAACGGGGATAAAGGAAATAAGGTAGGTTAGTTTCTTTGGTCCACTTAAAGTTCTCGATGGATTTCAGAGAAGGGATCTTGGACACCACCAAGGATTTCATATATTGCGTTTTAATTTTGGTTTGACTAAACCTCGCCGTGGTCATTGCTTTTTACAGTGTACTTTGATAAACCATGCTGTAGCTAGGAGACACTAACCAGCAGGCAATAGTCTCGCAGAAGTGACATGTAACTGTTACTAACGAAAGTCATTAAATAACCTAGAGTGTCGAAAATAGAGGATCTTGAATGAGTGCATGACATATGAAATTTATGATATAAGTTGCCAGCCAGATTTAATATTTCCCGAGCATTGGCGAGGGGAATATTAAATCTAGTAACGAATTTCATAAATTTCATATGCCATATGCACAAGTGTAAGATTCTATTTATCACACAACTATCAATAAACGCATGTTTTAGTTACTTTCCATTTTACGTTTCTGTATAAGAAAGTAATTTTCAGCCTCTTTGCATGGTCTGAAAATGTCCTTGAACGGGAAAAAGATAAACACGTCAACGCGATAGCTAGATTGAAATTTCAATCTTAGGATTTTGATTTTTAGCTTTGTCATTATATAACACAATGAAAGAAACAGGAATAAATATGATAGGCTTAAAGAACGTTTCTAGTAAAAGGTTTGTTTGTATGTCAGCACGCGCTGTCCTCACATGACCCTACAGAATTTGCATTGTTATTAACCTGTGCTGCGAGTTCATATCGTTTTTCAGAACTTGCGTTAAGAATCCGGAAATAGTACAGTTGTGTGATAGTATTCAATTTGAAACCTATTTGACTGGAATACGCCGGTTTCGAGATGTGTTCGAGTTGTTTCCTTTTGGAGAACTCGTGTACATAGTAAGACGGGAAACATTTTGTTTACTTGCGGGAGTGGGACAAATATTCATCACTGCATAAATGAATGTGTTCAGTAAGTTTCTCATACGCAGTTTCATCAACTGAGTTTTACTGATACACAAATTAGATAAATGATAAGTATTCAGGGAATAATTAAACACATGGAATTCTTATTATATCACGTTATTTCGTTACTCGTACATATCATATCCAGGATATTATTTACAAATATGATATTGTTTTAATGTTCCACTTTAGTAAAATACTTATTTCGGTAGTATTTTGTATTTTCTACACTTTACATATTTAAAGATAAACCACTTTAAATACATTTAGTCTTCCTCACAGACTGTAAATCCACTATGTCCCACTTAGGCACTCAAAACTACCCCAAATGCACCTCCTACACAAAAGAGCTCTTATCTTCGAAACCGGCGTATTAGAAAAGTCCGTTGTATCATACAGAGAAGAATAGTTCATAAGGTTTTGGACATGCAGAATATATAAGACACGAAAAGGATAGGGACCACGACGTTCACTGTTTTTGATACCCTACATCAAAAGATGTTACACAACCATGTTGGTGAAAAATGGCTATGCATTTTCTGAGAAGTGAAAAAAAGTGGGATAGATGATATGAGAAAATCTGAATATAGTAAACTTTTAAACATCTTATTTTTATACCTTTGGGCATCTAGTATAAAAACTGGGAACAACCAGGATAGGATAGGTGCATTGCATCGATGTGCCCAGGGTGAGTCTATATCAATCATAGAGTGGAAATCAGACTGTCTACTATTCAACATCATGGACAGCAGCTTGTTTCATAATTGCATTTTAAAAATGGAAGTAGGCTCAACCAAACTTATAACATCCATGTCTCCCATTCCCTGGACCAAAGATATGGCTAAATGAATAGTGAAAAATGAATTAAATTTTGAAACAAAACCTTTGAAAGGTTATGAAAGGTCTCGAGTGTTGTAGAACTACTTCTGGAAATTTTGATACACTTACAGTTTCTGCGTTTATCATTTTTCATCATTCCCCAAACAAGCGCAAACACTATTATGTATTTTGAAATCATTCATGGATTTTTTTGGGAATCGGCATGAAGGATTATTTCTAGTTTTCTAGCGTCTAGTTCTTAGTAAGCCTGTCTTGTCAATTTCAAATCCTTGAGATAAAAATCCATTTAATTGCTCCTATTTTCAAACAAGTCTTATGCTTGATATAAAAGAAAGTTATTACTCTGTATGTGTGTATCCATCATTGTCATAGATAATCTAGAGACAGAAGCAAAAAGAACTCCTATTTATTGCGGGAAATTAAAGTAAAACTACTGGAAAAATAAGTTACATGAATAGCAAATCGACCATGTATATAATATAGCATTACCTTCTGACAATGGTATTCCTTCATTACAAGAAATTAAACGATACGGCTCATTCTAAGATATTGTTTTATTACTTTGTCTTGTTTGAAGACGATGGATGAATAGTTACATATATTTCAGACTGGAGTTTTAAGCTGTCCTACATCTACAGCAACCATATCATATGTATCATCCTGTCCGAAAAACCAAGAGGAGTGGGAAAAGGCGTCAAAACTGAAGAATTGCGAAAGCATAGCGGTCATTCAGAATTGTACAGCACCTGCAAAGTTTCAATATCACTGTTTGATGAATCATTGGCGAAACGCAACATTGGAAGTCTGTGCACCAATATTCTACCTACAAGGTAGATCATCATCATCATCATCATCATCATCACTCTCTCTCTCTCTCTCTCTCTCTCTCTCTCTCTCTCTCTCTCTCTGCTTTACGACGTATTATTTACTAAGTGTTAGCTGTATGTAGTTTGTGATTACAGATTATTTTCCAAATTATTTGTTTGCTTAGTGTACTGTAACATTCATTTAAGGATATTGTGCCGATTACGACACCCGCGTCAAACAAGTGAGGGAAAACTACGACGAAGGATTTGAATGCTTGAAGTTCATTGAATCCCAACGATGTCCATCGAGATATGCGTCTAACGAGGCCTACAAATGTAATTTTATATGAAAACTTTACTGAAGGCAGATACATATTCTCATAGCTTATCATGCTATTTTCGTTTTAATTTCTCCCTTTAGATCAGGCGTGCTATACTTACAGTCATAAACGCGTCACAACAGTAAGAGCAGTGACTGCTTCATTAGACCGTACTGCAGTACCAATAGACAGAGTCACAGAAACAAGGTAATACATACCTGAATTATACGTAAATAACCACACATTAAAATATATATTAATTTATAACGAAGCTTTGTAATTGTATAACACACACACACACACACACACACACACACACACATATATATATATATATATATATATATATATATAAACACAGTCTGCCATGGCCGCATCAAACCTAAGACGAAAAATAGGTAGTGATTGCTCCTTCGCCAAACGCTCGGCATTTAGAATTGAGAATCACGGGTCTTTTGGATATGACCTTAAAAACGGAGGTCCCGTGTCACGGTAGGCGTTGGCACGTTAAAGAACCCTCACTGTAACAGTGAGCGCTAAGCATAGGTCTAATTTTGTGGTACTTCACCTACAGCTGGTGACGTCTCAATATGAGTGAAAAATTCTCGACGGGACATAAAACAAATAAACAATCAATCAATATAAACACACACACACACACACACACACAGACACACACACACACACACACACACAGAGAGAGAGAGAGAGAGAGAGAGAGAGAGAATATTCAAATTAAGAAAGTTAAATGTGTTACAGGTCTGAAGATAACAGTATAATTGGCCTTGTGTTCATATTCCTAGTATTACTGACCTTCGGCTTAATTACCTTGATACTTCTTCTGGTGAAGTATAGGAGACAAATTTACCATAAACTCTTCAAAAAAGGTAAGTCACTAGTTTTAAGGATGGTCACCTATATCACAGATACGTTTGTAACTTCAAAACGTAACAAGGAAGACTCGTATCAATACAATTTTTCGCATGTAATACACAATATAATAAAAGTATAAATACCCTGAACTAAAAATTTAAGTATTCCCCAGTAACTCTTTTTATGAAAAGGAATAAAAGCAAACCATATGTAAAGATTTTATTCATAGTTAATAACACATGTTTCTTTTAATTGTTGCTCCATTAAGTTCCCGGTATCTCATATAAAATCTTAGAAAGGCAAACATCCCCAGGCATGACATATCTTGAAAATGAAAAAAATCACAAACCATAATTAATTCGGCGTATGACCAACTGTGGCTCCAATGACGGCCAGACACCGTTGTCTCGTGGATAAAATGTGCTTCTGATTAATAAACTGATCTTTCTGCTACTATACCTGTTGTTAAGGACTCTGTACTTCGTTAATATTGCGTGGATGAGGGGGGGGGGGGGGGGGGGTGTTAATATTTCTTTTGACTAGGGATGCAAATGAATATTCGAATATTAATTGTATGACATGATATTATGCTCAGAATTTATGAATCGAATATTTCATCATATTTGTCATAATAGTATTAAACAAATTGAAGATCAATTTAGTTTACTAGAAAAAATAAAATGAATTTTAAAAAAAATCAGAAAGAGAAAATGAGCTTGAAAACAGCGCAAGCGAGCGTATTCAACATATGAAGGATCCATTGATATAGTGTCAGAAAAACCAGGAAAAACTATTCTGTTCTGTCTAAACTGTCAGAAAATTTCGTGTAGTACCGACGACTTTAAGTATCACACCGGTATTTGTCCAATCAAAATGAACTTAGTTAATTGTAGTTCCATATATTTAACAGAATTCTTTTTTTTTTTTTTCATACGCAATTTTTTTTTTCATTTCCCCTTCTTCTTTTCTCTTAATTTTTGTACCTCAGGTTAGGAAGTTGTGTAGTTTGTAGAAATAATCAATTGTTTACAGTGGAACTATATGATGTTAATAACTATGGCTACTTCCCGAGGTACACACATGTTGGTAAATAAATTCACGAAAAGACTAGTTAATTATATGAAATTAAACCTATTTAGACCATAGTGTTTGTTTTTATAACATTCAATAAATATAATCGCTCTTCTTGGATTATGCAAGTAATTACCTTCAGTACTGGTTATATTAAGTTATCATTCTTGTCTTTATCATAGGAGATCGTCTCATTCGCTGGAGATTTGAGACATTTAAAAGCTGAGTTATATTTATCCTAAGTAAGTTAATTTATTTCAAAATTGGACGTAAATTGCCTTGGTATAAACTTAGAAACGTTTGCATTTAATGCGAATTGATAAGAGAATGTTATGATAAAATATATCGGAGGTTATTTTTCACTTCGAATAATTGAATACATAATTATTTGTATATTTAAAGTACTATCATTAGATATTCAAATGTGAGTTGCTGATATCTTTTGACCAAATCACAAATGTGTTCAATGAGATTGAAATCCGGGGGTTTCGCAGGTCAATCCATAACGCGGGTGTTGTTTCCTGTTAAAAAAAAGTGTTATAGCACGATGACAATGACAATGACCATCATGTGCCAGAATTACGCCTTTGTAAGCTGTTCATGCGGAACTAGACCTAGTCTAAAATCTGCTATGGTGTTTTTCCGTTTTGGTGATACACGCCTTCCTACTATTATAACCCCGTAGCTTGAGTTTTGTCTCGTCTACGAAGAGGAGCTTTAACAAGTCAGCCTTAGTAAATCTCACGTCATCGTGTCAATGTCATGCGTTAAGTTCGATGTCTCAGGGTCAGTACTAAACCTTTCCTTGGACGCCCGGCACATGCATGTCGCTGTACTTCTTTAAGGCGGTTGCATGCTGTTTGAGGGGGTATCGGACGGCCGTAGATACCATTTGCTTGACTGATTGCTATCCAATTTCTGAAGTGGTTCAGAACAATATAGCGATCCTGACATCTGATTGTGACACCTTACCCGGACATTTCCTGACCAGCTTCGTAATTTTTTCAAAAGGTTCGCAAGAAGAATTTTAAGAAGAATTTTGAAGATTATATATATATATATATATATATATAATGACCTTTCGATCAAATTTTGTTCTATATCGTTCTACATTATATTTCTCGTTTAAGAGACAAAAGGATTTAAGCCTCCTTATAAACCTCTTAATACGTAACTAATGATCATTGTAATAATATCAGTAGTTTATGAACATCAAAACAAAACAATTTTACTTCAATAATGCTTCACAAATTCTTTGTACATTTTGAAATATTAAAGACAAATCTTTGATCATCTATGTCTACTTATATGAGGGGCTGTCCCCCCCCCCCCCCCCCCCCCCCCCCCCTCTCCTCTAACATGATATCTTCCAATATTCCATGTCATTACCTACCACTTTCGTTCTACAACGTGTAACACAATACATTTTAGTTTCGAGATGATTAGGATATTCCCCCTACATGCCATGCAGGAAAATGAAAAAAAGAATGTATGAATTTATTTTAATATGATAATTGTGCATTGACTTTATCAAATTTATATCCTTAATTAATGATCATGTCAATGTATTTTCATTTTTAAAAAGTAAGATATCAAAATATCGTACATAATGATACCGAAAAGGTAAAATAAGTTTTTTTAAAAGAAATTTATATCGGGATCGAAGTTAACATTATATTTCCACCGCGAGTGAACAGACGGATTTTTGTTTCTGACAACGCTTGCGAAATGTAGCGAAGATGTCATGTTGTTGTGATAGATGTGTGGTTTATCAACCCAATGGTTGACTGAACCTGATATACAACACCAAGTAAACAAGGTAGGGCCCAATATTTCGTTATCACAGGGAGACAGATTCAGGATGTTTTGCATAGGGACTTGTCATACATGCCATTTATACAGAAAAAGTTATTCTTCTTGGAAGTAAAATGATTATTACCACCTCCACCCCATCGAAGAGTATTTTTTTCTATACATGCCCAACTTGGATTTTGCTGGCCATATTTAAATCCGTGACCGAGTGGTTATAACTTATAGCAACATGACTAGAATAAACTATGCACACTTCACAAGCTCATGTAATATTCTGTACTGTGTTCTGAGGTGCCAAACTTATGTTAGAATCCCGTTCCACAAGTGCATATTTCTAACGAAACAGAATAGCATCCTTAGCATCAGTTTTTGACAAAATAAGCGTAAACCCACTGAGCAGTTCTTGCCTTAATATACTGTAACAGGAGATGCAGAAATCAACTGAAATTCTTTTTGACACTGTATGAAAACTACAACATTAAATCACACTCCTTCCTTTCCCCCAACCACCCAATGGCCTAAACCACTATACCGACTCTCTTTCAATAACTTTTAAACACACCAAGGCCCATATCAATTGTATACTAAAAATAATAATAATTATTACATAAGTAAGAATGTTACAAGGGGCTCCGTTGTTTTCCGCCACACTCAATAATTTTTCAGTTATCTGGTGGCGTCCAGTTTTTGTAGGTGGAGGAGAGAACCCAGATACAATGTACCCAGGAAGAGACCACCAACCTTCCAACAGTAAACTGGCAAACTTTCATGCTTTCAAACTGCATGCTTTCGGGGAAATACATGGGTAATCATCGTGTAAATTTTAGCAAAGAACGAGATTATGTAGGATTTTAACAGACTCACTATGTCTTCTGTTAAAACTTAAGTAAAATCAATTAAATAGTCGACATAAAACAATCAAAATTTTAACTAGTGTTTGATTTATTGTAATCAACGCTAGTACGCATGTAATGTACAAAAGTGCGATTTATCTGTATGAATATAGAGTGCTATGTCTATAAAAACAAAGCTTAGAATAATAAAAAAAAATTTGCATGCTCATTATGAATATGAGCTCAGTTTGGTTTGGTACTTGTATTGTCCTCCATGGGACCCAAGGACTTAAATTTGTGCAATAAACTTCACGATTTTCCAATTTTGCTACAGTCCTCTATGTGTAAAGAAAGGAGTTTCCAAAAATCGTATCATTGTTTTCAGTTTTGATCCCATTCCCATGACTCCAAGTGCTCAATGATAATGAAATTGACATATGTATTCATTTATGCTTTTCCTCGTGGGATCCAGGTTAGATTAGATCCTAAGTACGCCTTGCTTGTCGAATAAATAGGGCGGTCTTTCGGATGATATGTGGAGACGTCACCATTACGGGCAACGGGCTGCAGAATTTAGACCTGTTCTCGGCGCTTACGGCCTTTGAGCAAAGAAGGATCACTATCGTGTCACACCTGCTGTGGCACTGGACCTTTGTTTCTGCGCTCTCATCCGAAGAACCGCCCCATTTAGTCGACTCTTACGACAAGCAAGGGGTAATAAGGATCTATTCTGACCCTCATCCCCAAGGGATCATCTGTACATACATATTGATATAATCTTTTCTACCGTTTTATAAGGTAAAATGTTATATTTTATAAGGGTTAAGGTAATATTTCTTTCAGAGAGTACACGTAAAGATACCACCGCGACATCGGGGAAACATTCATCAAGTAAGTAATTATGTCAATTTTCATAAAAAAATCTTGTTACCGAAATCCATTTACAGTATGTATGTATCGTGCAAGTAAAATTTAATGCTGACAACACAGTATGAAGTTAATATGTGCAAATGTCTCCAGTGATGACGAAATTATATATATTGTTAAATCTGATCAGAAAATAATGAAGAGGAAAACATATGCCTTCTTGATGAAAACCCTAATGCAGACCGAGGTAAGTAAAAGTTGCATGTAAAGATAATAATTTGAAGGTTGGTGGTACTTTGAACAAAATTGAATGGTGTGATGTTATATTCCCATGACAAATTTTAACCACAATTATGGTTCCACAATTACAAGTGTCCCGAAGTCATGGTATGAATATTCATAAATCTACACTATATGAAATACTTGTTGACTTAAGGTAGGATATTACATAAAAAATCAGATACTTCGTTCGAATACTTCGTATGAAGTATGATTTCAACATCAAAAGAGTGACACAAGGTCTAAATTATTTTATATGAATTTTTTGTGTGATTTTTCTCGAAAAGCTGAATACAAGAAAAAAAAAAAGAAGAAAGAAAACCTGATTCATTTGGAAATGAGATTTTAAAGTCCAAATTTCGTTGTTAAATGATGCATAATATGAATAACTAATAAAACATGTATGAAACACCTATAGAAAAGTAGACATAGAGAACATCGTCATAAAACTACATTCCCTTGATGTAAAATTGTTTACAAATAAACTGAATTCATAAAGAAAACTATTGATGAAAAGTGCATACAATTAGCAAGAATATGACTATTCTAGTAATTTCTATCAATTGTGATCACGATCGGTGCTGTTTTCGCTGGTTTGGTTCAAATCCAAAAAATCGCCAAACTTCTGAATTTTGATCATTTGATTTCAATTTCTTTTTGAAATTTCTTTTTCAAATTCAGTTTTACGATATATCTTTTTGTTAATTGACATTTTTTGTATCCATATAATTTTAATACAATATAATACCATTAAGGTCTTCGTAAACGAATGTGACTTGTTGTGAGAGGATTATTGTAAATAAATCATGACCTTAATATAAAAAAAGTTTGAATCGTATGGCATTAGTTTTGATTTTCTTATTTTTCCAGAAGGGTTTGAGAGTGTATTTTAAATATCAATATGTATCTAAAAGTAAAGGATTGTAAATTGAATTGTCCTTGAAGGCACATATTACGGACATTTCTTATAGAATTTGAGTTTTCAGCATGGTTGATCCATTTCACATGCATCAGTATCATAATTAATGGTGGATAGAATTTTCAATTGGATGATTGTTGGTTAGTTGTTTATTTGTTTTACGTCCTGTCGAGGTTTTTTACTTATATTGAGACGTTACCAGTTGTAGGTGAAGGAAAAATTTATACCTGTTTAGTACTGACAGGTTTAACAGTGAGGGTACTTTAACGTGCCAACGGCCTGTCGCGACACGGGATCTCCAGTTTTAAGGTCATATCCGAAAGATCCGTGATTCTCAATTCTAAATGCCGAGCGTTTATCGAAGGAGCAATCATTATCTATATTTACATCATAGGTTTGAAGCGGTCATTGGCACGAGTGGAACTCGAACTCACGACCTCCAGGTTACGAAGCGAACGCTCTCCGCTTTTCAGTACTCTTTACATCATTATTATATAGTGTTTATAACATTTTCCATGACCCAATGCTTTGTATTTGTGACCCAGAAGTAAAATATTTAACTAGTTCTCATCCTTGTACCAAGTATGAGACTGAAACATAAAATATACATGAAAAGTCCAGAACATCGTCAAAATTGACTACTGCTAATGACCCTGATGTCCTTTTGATGTACAGACGAAAGGGTCTCTCTCCCTCTTCTCGTTGTCATCTTTAAATGTAGGACAGTATCAAAACATGAAAGAGGACATGGAATGCTTTATATGACTGTCATATAGTGTCAATGATATTTTTCCGGTCGCATTATTTATGACATGCCAATACCTGCCTTTTTGACACAGAAGGAAAGAATATATCATCTATAGTTCTTTGTGCATACTGTCCATAGCAATGGGCATTGTTTTATTGGATTGCTGTCTATGACAGTGAGCTATGATCTTTTAGTGCAGACATTAGTGGGAATCTTCTCTTCCCAACACCAGTCGCGGTAATGGCAACTCAGTGGTAGAGTGTTTGCGTTGTAACCGGGAAGTCATGATCTCGAGCCCCCTCTCATACCATAGCCGTCTCAAACTTATGAGGTAAACATAGGTTGCAATTGCTCCTTTGTTATACTCTCGGCATTTAGACGTGAAAATTACGATTCTTTCGGATATGACCAAAAAAAATAAAATAAAAATGGAGGTCCCGTATCGCGGAAGGTATTGGCACGTTGAAGAATCCTCACCACTACGGTCCTGATTGCTAAACATAGGTCTAAATTTGTTATACTTTACGTACAGCTGGTGTCGCCTCAATCAGTGTGAAAAATTCTTTACGAGACATAAACCAGTCAATTTGAAAAAAAAAAGTATGAGTAAAATAATTTTGAATTTAATTTGAATGTAGTTTAGATTTCTGCACATTTCATTAAGGTTATGACAGTGAATTTTGAATGACAGTAAATCTATCAATGAATTAAGGAGTTGCCGATTAAATTATGTTTCAAAGTACTGATATCTTATTCTTTCTGAGTTTTCGGAATAATAAATCCATTACACATGGATTAGCTTCCATAACGGTAAGTGATGATGGACATAATGGTGATTTGAAATATAAAATTGTCTATCTAAAAATCAAATTCGTTTTGCGCCCTCGGCATCAGAAATGGAAACTTTATAGGAATTTCATGGTAACCAAAATTCCAAATAATACGCAGACATGTTCAACATTATTACTTTAACTTAAAAAATGATATTGAATAATGAGTTTTAGAGAAAGTTAATGAGAGTCTTAATGAGAGTCTTAATAGCCAAATCAGAGAGCAAAATGGTAAAAGTTAGTAATATGATTAACTTACAAAAGTTGGGAGGTTGTACATGAATTTATTTAGGTGAACTATTGCAATTGGTCTGCGTCCGTCTTCGTCCGTCGTGCGTTAAGAATTGAACATTTTTAACTTCTTGGTTATTGGTATGAAACATCTTTGGGACAAGGCGGACAGAGATTGTAATTTCAGAACTCTGGGGCCCTAGGGGCGGGCTAAAACTAACAAAAAGTGAACAATTTTTAAAATTCTTCTAGAATTGTACATTTGTAAGAAAAACAAAATGCATAGTGCTGTAGAACAGGAAATCTTCTACCTAAAGTGTAAATTTCATGATCCTCGTGGTAGATGTTCTGACCCCAGGACAGGGTCAAACTTGGTATTTTTGTGTGAAATGCTATTGATACCAAATTGAAACTAAATGGATGCTTAGAATGAATAGGTAGCCCTTTACCAAAATTGTAAGCTGATGAGTCCAGGTGTAGAAGTTTTGGTGTGAGTGTGGGGCCAATATATTCAGCTATTAAATGTGTTAACAATTAACATTTTAAATTCTTAATCACTACCATTCCAATTCTTCCGAAATTTTGTAAAGCATCTTTGGGAGAAGGCGGACAAAAATTGTAAATTTCAGGACACCTGCTCCCTGGGGCCCAAAGGGCGGGGCAAAAAAAAAAACCTGCCAAAAGTGAACAATTTTCAAAAATCTTCTCTATAACTGCCCATTTGTAAGACAAGCTAAATGCATAGTAATGTAGAGCAGGAAGACCTCAACCAATATTGAAAATTTCATGATCCCCGGGGTAGAGGTTTTGACCCCTGGACGTGGGCCAAACATGATGTATAGTTTTTAAGTGTAAACATTAAGAAAACATCTTTGATTCTATCGATGCCAAATTAACACTAAATGGATATTTAGATTGAGTAGGTAGCCCTCTACCAGTGATGTAAATTTCGAGATCCCAATGATAGGGGTTTTGGTATGAGAATGGGGCCAAAATGATCAGGGACTTATTGTGTTCACAATTGCATAATTTAACTTCTTAATCACTCTTATTCAAATTCTTCCGAAATTCTGTATGAAGCATCTTTGGGATATGGGGGACACACGTTGTATATTTCAAGGCCTCTGCTCTCCTGGGGCCCTCTGGGCGGATAAAAACTGTAAGGATAAGAGAAATGTAAATTTTTATAACTCCCCAGGGCCTCATAATTGGAACCAAACACTAAAAGAAAAACGCGAAAGTTTTAAAATCTTCTCTACTCCCACAGGTGTGGTAGAAAAACCAAATGTATGATCAATATGTCCATGAAGCCCTTTACCAAAATTGTGAAATTCATAACACTTTGTTTCAGGAAATATGGGCTGCTTTAAACGCTCTAAAACTTCGTCTTCCCTTGTATTGTAATTGATTGGGAATTGTATGCATATTTAGAAAGATAATATAGCTGTGAACAAAAGAATCCAGAATGAGGCTTAAATGCAAATAAGAGACTCCCTGACAGGTCTATTATGGGCTATGGTTCTCAAAGCGACCGTTAAGACATGCAGGCCTCTTCTCTCATAGTAGCGTCACTGCCAGAAAAAGGAAGCACCGTCTGATATAAAATGAAACGTAACCACTGTATCTGATAAGCATAAACTAGACGTTACTTTGTAAAGTCCAGGTCAACTGAATATTTTCTGGAGCAAATAACAATTTATTCTGTAGAATGTAAGCAGCAGCTATTTTACTTGTTTCTATGATAAAATCCAGATAAGCTTTGAAGTAAGGTAGATCTCTTTTTTTTTTTTTAAATATCTATCAGTGGAAATTATATGTAAAACACATAGGGGCGTCCAATGCTGTAAAAATAAAATGAAATTTTGTCAAGATTTTGATATTCTTTTGAGTACCTTGGGTAATGTCTTTTGCTATGCGTGACGAGGAATTGGTTTTGTACATTCTGGGTGTCCAAATTTCTGAGTATTGTTCTTAATTTCTTTTATATTTAATGTAAAGTATGATATGTGTTGTGAATTTGTAAACCTTCAGTATGTGTATTGAAATAATACATATATATATCCTTGTAACAAATTTCGTATTGCAGAAGGAAATCGTCTTGATTTGAAAGCTGATGAAGAGCAATTAGGTAAATATAACCTTAGTCGATCTGTAATTCGTTGCTTTCAGTAGCAAAATCAATAACAATTTTCTGCTTCGTACTTAGACATTTAAAATCAATGCTGACGGCAAACTAAAAACTCAATCTTATGACTAATGGGATGATTTAAATTTCTCCATCGTCAACTTATCTATGTACAATATTCCATTATCACCAGTATATTGTGTTTATGTCTCTCAAATGATTCGATACACAATAGCTTGCTCGGCTTATGGTTAGTTTTTAAACTGAGGTAGGTCACTGACAAACAAGTTGATGTTACAAGGCTTTCTGCAGTCCGTCTAAAGTAATCATTTCGCAAATTTCGTGGTCGCTATAACGATCTAGTTTGCCACTATAACCTTCCATGGGGTCAAATGCTGTCTAACATGTTTTGTGCCAATTGTTAGGCCGATCTTGGCACACTAATTCTATATGTGTATTACTCCGTCTGCATAATCAAGATGTAGGGCTCACGGCGGGTGTGATAGGTCGACAGGGGATGCTTACCCCTCCTAGGAACCTGATCCCACCTCTGGTATGTCCAGGGTTCTGTGTTTGCCCATCTCTCTAATTTGCATTTTCTATAGGAATTACGAGATTGAGGACTGTTCGTTCTCTTTGCCATTTCATACATTACTATTAAGTTATTAAGAGCACCGCCAATCGAAACATCGCAAAATGAGTCACTGACAAGTGATGACCATGACCTGTGTTGTTTTATCTAGCAACAAAATGGAATATTCTGTACACCTGTAACTTGAAAAAGATGATGCTATGAACGTTTGACACAATATTGTCAAAGTGGAGAGCAATTTATAACCTGAATCTCTGACCTTTTGAGGTATAAACGACTACAGTACCCGCAACGTTATTCTTGATATGATAAACGATAGAACACAATACATGCACGATATGAGAGGATACACACAAAGAACCATAGGACAAAAGAGTTTCGCTATGGACTATGAAAGCAGGGAGAATGATTCCTATTATAATTAATTAATACAAATCTTCACGATAATCAGAAAATGATAAACGGTGTCACGATATATGAAAATCTGATGGAATTGTTGTAAAAGAAGTAATTTAGACAATAAAATGTTGATACGTACGAAAAGAATTGTAAATTTCTTTGTGTTGATGATGATGTTGACGAATTTTAACATCTGCTATATGTACTTAACACGTAATTCCAAAACAAAATATAAGTGGAAAGAAATATGCACATAAATAAAGGTATTTCTGTAATTGCTGTATTTTTAAGAAATTATATTGTTTTCTCTGTCGCAATCGAGAAATTTAATTGCATATGATCTTTGATTGACTTCAGCCTACAACAAAAGTATGTATTATAAATCATACACGACACCAATTTTGATGCACCAAATGCGCATTTCGACAAATAATGTCTCTTCAGTGATGCTCAAGTAAAAAATGTAGCAAATCCGAAATAAGAACACAGATGGAAGAGCTGCAAGAACTCCCTGCCCCCCCCCCCCCCCCACCCCCCCCACCCCCCCAAGCAAATAGTGGAGCTAAATCCAGCAGAGGATCAGAGCTATGCACGAGTCCTACATTTTGAAAATTTCGCAAATTTTATGGTCGTTATAACGATCTAGTTTGCCAGTACAACTTACCATGAAGTCAAATGCTGTCTGACGTGTTTCATACCAATTGTTGAGTCATTCTTGGCACACTGATTCTGACTGCGTATTGCTCCGTCTATCTGATCGGAATATAAGACTCACGGCAGGTGTGACCGGTTGACAGGGGATGCTTACTCGTCCTAGGCACATGATCCCACCTCTGGTATGACCAAGGGTCCGTGTTTGCCCATCTCTCTGATTTGTATTTTCTATAGGAATTACGAGATTGAGTACCGTTAGTTATCTAATCCTTTACATTGTTTCTTAAAAGATAGTAATGTTCATATTCTTTTTTGAAAAATGGAAATCAGACTTGAAAATGTCAATTTTCCGGCATGTCAATGTTTATGGAAAACTGAAACTTCATATTATGCACAGAAGACATGATCGAAAATACTATTTAATTTACATGCATATGCATGGTAATGGATAACCCTTTACAGAGAAATTCTCTGAGAGTACTGGTAACAAGTCCACAGAGCAGAATATGAAACGTGAATAACATAATAATTGTATAAAAGGTGGTTAGGCTCTGTTGAATCAGATGGAGATAAAGATATTCAAAATCTATGAAATTTTTCACTGTAGCTTCACCGTCAGAAGTGTCGTCTGATGTGAAATCAAGACCACCCACTGTATCTGGTAAGTATTACGTCCACGTTAATTTGTGTAGGTCTGTTTTCATGCAAGTATTTTCTATGACAAATAACAAGTTATTCTGTAGCGACACCATTTGCTTTTAATTTTTTCATGGAGAAATCTCAGAAAAGCATTGAAGTAAGAAAAACTCTCGTTGGTAATATCATCGGTGGAAATTATTTCTAAAATACCCGAGAGCTTCAATTTATATCGATGGGAAGAAATGCAATGGTTTGAAGATCTTTGTATTCCTTTTAAGTAGCGTGGTTTATTTATTTTGCAATGGATCTCTACGAATTGACTTGGTACATTGAAGAGATGTTCATATCTCAGAATGACCGCCCTTATTTTATATCGTTAATATAAAATATAATATGTATGTGAATCTTGGGATTCCATTAACCTTCTAAAGATTAACGATACCATGCAGTACAAATAAAACAATTTCACCTGAAGTATACAGTACAGTTAGTTTTTTGTGAGCTTGCCACAATGGGTGTCCACATTTGTAGCCATTTAGGCAGAAATAAGCTTTTCCTCGCTCAGTTCGACGAACCTCTTCGAATGCCGATAGAAAAGCAACAAATTATGTATTTGTGTGAGAGAAAGGGGAATTCAACCATGCTTACATTCTACTGGACTCAACTACTGCTATGTAAACAAAAATAACTTCCGTTGTCAAAAACGTGTTCGCATGTATTAACGCAACGGCGGAAAATTTGACAAAAGTCATAAAATGTAAGCATGCCAAATATTGTTTTTCTTTTATACCCACCAGAAGGTGTACTTTATTTGGTCATTATGTAATTTGAGTATAAAACGTAAACGGCAGTTGCGCATTTCGACAAACAATGAATCTCCAGTTATGCTCAACTCAAAAAGGTAGGGAATCCGAAATAGGCTCTATTGAAGCGCGCGACGAAGTTCGTTTTCAATACGAGGTTGACTTGACAAACGCCACATGTGCGTGTGGATACGAAAAGTGGATGATGTACGGAAAGCAAGCTCGTCGACTAATTATTCTTCCCAGAGTATGACGAGGACAGCCGTCAGGGCAATGAGCATCATTGAGAAAAAGACTTTCATAATTCTTTAAAGGTTCCCCACTCATTGAAAGGGAAATAATCAAGGAAATTAAATTACAACTGTTTATAGTTCCTTACTTGATATGTCCGAAGAAAACTGTCTAGCTTTGTACACAGTGCAAGTATTGTTTGTTTATATAGAGCAAACAATTCTCGAACCCTCCCCTGCATTTGTATTGTTTTCTGTGGGGATGACCACACTATATCCTAAATAAATCAGGTTGTTAAAAGTTATCTTTTGCAATAGTTTACACACTTCTTTATGTATACTCTGTAGAAATCTTGTTTATCAAACTGGATTGATTGATTGATTATTTATTGCTTTCCGCCACACTCAACAATTTTTCAGTTATCTGGTGGCGTCCAGTTTTTATTGGTGGAGGAGAGAATCCAGATAGAATGTACCTGGGAAGAGACCACCGACCTTCCGCAAGTAAACTGGCAAACTTGCTCACATAACGCCGCGCCCGAGATTCGAACACGCGCCGACAGAGGTGAGAGGCTTTGTGATTTTGAGCCCGATGCTCTAACCACTCGGCCACGGAGGCCCCTATCAAACTGGAAACTATAGTTAAAAAATACTATTTTATATATGCACATATAGTAATATTAACATTCTTTTGAATTTTTGAGAAATGCAAATTGGATTTCAAAAATGTCAATTTTTTCGGCAGTCCACGTTAAATCATATTATGCATATAAAGATATTCAAAGTCTTTGAACTTTTTCACTGAAGCTTCACCGTCAGAAGTGTCGTCTGATGTGAAATCAAGATCACTCATTCTATCTGGTAAGTATTACGTCCACGTTAATTTGTATAGATTTAGTTTCCATGCAAGTATTTTCTATGACAAATATCAAGCTATTTTGTAGAATATAACATAAGCGTTTTGCTTTCAACATTTTCATTGAAATATCTCAGAAAAGCATTAGGAAAAATCTCCTTGTTAATATAATCAGTGGAAATTATTTCTAAAATACCGGGGATGTTCCAATTCATATTGTTGTAAACAAATGCAATGGTTTGAGGATCTTTATATTCCTTAACGTAGCGTGGTTTATTTATTTTCAATGGATCTCGGGGAATTGAAGAGGTGTCCATAGTTCAGAATGACCGCCCATATTGTGTATTGGTAAAATGAAGTATGATATGTATGTGAATTCCGTTGACCTCAACAGATTAACGATATCATGCAGTAGAAATAAAACAATTTCACCTGAAGTATACAGTATAGTTTGTTTTTGTGGACTTGCCACAACGGGTCTCCACACTCGTAGTCTTTATGCAGAAATAACCTTTTCCTCGCTCAAATTCAACGATCCTCTTCGAACGCGGATAAAAAAACTATTACAATATCGAATGGTGAAGTTAACAATGTGTTAATCGTAATCATAAATCCCAAAGACATATACAAGTTCGAGTGTAAGGCAAGACGGACCTCTAACATAGCGAAGGTAGGGTCAGCTGTCATAGAGGAGTAAGCATCCTCTGCTGACCGGTTACACCCGCCGTGAGCCCTTAGTCGAAATTAAGTATACGGGATTACCCGTAGTCAAAGTTAGTATGAAAAATGACAGTCTAACAAAGGGTAGGAAACAGATCATTCAACATATGTCCTAGAGACACTTTGTAATCGCAAACAAGGTCATTAGAGCGACCGTAAAATTTGCGAAATGATGACTTCAAACGAGATTCGTTATAACTCTACAACATCAACTATTTTGTCAGTAGTTGACCTCGCTTTACAAAATTCTCACGGATGGCATGCTCTCGTGTATCAAATCAACTGGGGGATATACACACCTTAAGCAGGCGAAAGTGATATATTGCTATTACTACATAGATATGGAAAGTTGATGATTGCAAAGTTATCACGCTTGTCATAGAATGTAGTTGTCAGTCTGCCATTAGAGTCAATATTAAGTAAAATATCCAAATATGAAGCAGACACGTCCGATTCTGTAGTGTCCTTTATTTCGAATTCATCGGGATATATCAAATAGACATAATTATGAAAATTATGATTGTTGATTGATAAGACTTTATCGATATATCTACATTTATGGTTGAAGGACACGACAATGTATTTTGTTTTTATCCTGTAACAGTTTCTGAACAAATGCCGCCTCATATGAATATAAAAATAAGTCTGCCAATAACGGAGCACAATTAGTGCTCATGGAAATGTCAATGGATTGTTGGAAAACTTGGTCTCCAAACACTATGTAAATGTTATCTACAAGAAAGCCAAGCATACTTTTAATGTCTGCTTCAGAGTACTTGTGCGTGCTATTGAAGTGATGTCTGACAAAATATGTACCTTGTTATTCAATCACTAGATATTTGTATTTTCGAGTGCCATTTTTGTTGAAAAAGCAATTATCTAGTATCTGAAAAGTCTAGATTTTAATTTATCGTGAGGAATTTTTGTATAAAGTATGGATAAGTCATACGTTTTGATGCTGTCAATTTTAGAAAAAATCCTGAAACTTTATAAATTTTCCAAAAGTTCCTTAGAGTTTTTTTTAGAATCCACATCTGATTGACACCACTTCTGGAATATGTAGTGGAACAGTATCTCTGGAGTGACGCTTTAATAGCTGTTAGCAGTTTAGTTAGTAATAGAGATAAAGGCTTGGTAGAACACTTACTGGAACCAGCAATGTATCTTTGTAAGGATTTTTATGTAATTTCGGAATCCAATACAGGTATGGTAATTGAAACTGATCCTGATTCTTAGGAATGTCAAAAGTATTCAAAACTGTTTGTGAAGAATTTCATCCATTGTAAAATTGCTTCGAGTATAAGTAGGATTCCCAATTGTTGAGCACAAAGTTTTCAAGTAGTCTACGTAACTCTTTCGTCACTTCAGCTTTCTTAAAAACAGAAGGATAAATAGTGCACATTTTCGCCATCAAATAGTGAATGCGGGATTTAAAAAAAAATTCGAGTACTTTTGATCCACTCAGACAAAGTGTCAAGTTCCTCTCCCTTAGAATTCGTCCAACGTCTGGCATATTCTTCCACAAAATTTATGATAGCCATGAAATTATGTCGCCATCTAAGTGAGCGAGGTTCTCGGAATTTTGGAACTTTCAAAATCAGGGACTTAAGATCCTCATTTTGTACAATATTTATGTCCCCTGTAATGATATGACCAGCGGGACTGTAATTAAATGAGGAAGAACATGAACGCCTTGGAGGGCTTAGTTGTAATTGTTCAATATCAAGGCACTGCTACGTCTGTTTATAATTAATGATTTCATCATAAAGTAAAGCGGAATACAGGACTGTACTTTTTTATGGTTAAGGATGTTGTTAATGTTGACAGCATCAATTCCTTTGTTGTCAAATTTAAGATGAAGGAATCGGCGAGGTTTCTTGAGTTCATTGGCATCAATAATACGTGGAGAACCAAATAGTCTGTGATGAGCAACATCCCAAATCATATATTGAAGTCTGTATTCCGGTTTAGAGGAATCCAAGAAGGACTTAGCGTTAGCTTTTTCTTGTAATTCATACAAAATTTCCAAAGGGACAGAGTAGAGTTTGGTGCGAATGTGATGAGGACCCAAATGGTCTATTCACAAAAGGTAAAAGGGAGTCAAAAGAAACATAATGTATTATGGGTTTGTTGTGCGAACAATGTCCATAACTACGTTTACATCTAGATGTATTGTTAAAAAGTCTCATCACATTTACATTGTTGCACTGTGGGCTGGAAATATTTCCTATGCTTCCAATATTGTCGTTGCACCCATATGGAAAGGCAGTGCCTAATTTCCTAATCCAGTATTCTTCTCCTTGTGTACGGAAAGGTGTAATTAATGTAGGGCTATTGGTGTGATGATATTTTTTCCCCTAATAATTCTCACTTTCATTGATAAGATGGAATGGTCGGGGGAATCAAATGTTTTAATGCAGTTTTTAGCCTCCATTTTTAATTTCAAATCTATGGCCCGAAATGCATTTATTTAAGGACCCTTTTGTTTCCCCGATATAAATGAACCCGCATAGGCTACATTCAATTCCGTAGACAACATCGGAAGTTTAACATGTTAGATTTTCTCCAGTCTTGGTATAAAGCTCTTTGTTTGTTAAATTGATTTTAAAATCATTTCTAGTGATAGGAATATCACATGTTTTGCAATTCTTGACACCCCATTTAGAAATGGAACACATGAGGTCCGAAAATGGATCATCGAAAATATTTTTAAGGACAATTCAAGAACCAATTCAGGTATGTAACACTATAGTAGGGTCATGTTCAGTCGTTGAATCAAAGGAATAGAACTTATCAAACAGTGAGTACGAGTTCCAATTAAAGTATCCTACCTTGAAAGGGTCTGAAACTGACAAAGATGTGCACATCAGCAGGCATTTGTAATACCAACAACATACAGGAAGTTAGGAAGTTTCTATATGAATTCTAAGATATTTTGACTGACCTCTCAAGTCGTACAAATCTGGCACAGCATGAGATTCATCTTACCACAACAGAACCAATCCGCAATAATCCATATCTGATTCCTTGCTTTTCGAAATGCAGTGCGAGATGAAATAAGGAAAATGATAGAGAACCCTCCAAATCTTCATATGCCAGTTCTATCGTTGTTGTGAATAAATCTTATGGATCGAAAAGGATATAATATGTATTGACTTCAGAAAACTCAATAAGGTAACTGTATTTGACGCAGAACCTATACGGGGCACAGAAGAGGTTTTTGCAAGGTCAAGGTGAGTATTCCTCTAAAGTAGACATCTGTGAAGGATACTGGCAAATTCCCATGAGAGATGAGGACAAAAACCTGACACCATTTGTAACACCTGAATGTTTGTAGAAATTTAAGGTAACGCCTTTCGGTTTATCTAATGCTGTCGCAACATTCAACAGAATGACGCGAGTCTTATTAAAAGATCTTAAAGGCAATGGAAGTTTCATCGATGATATCTTAATTTATTCGGGAACTTGGGAACACATTGTGTCGATTAGAAATTTATTAGACTCAGTTTTGGGAAATTGTCAGCAAAACCATCAAAATGCTACACTGAGTCAAAAAAGAAACTTCACATTCTCTTGTCAAGGCACTTAAAACGAACAAGAGATAATAGGATGGTGCCAGTGATTTTATTTCATTGCTGAGATGTGTGTGATGTAATCAATACACTGACAGTGCCACAGATCTGTTCAGTTAGGCTACACGCCGTTCCAAAACATTTGTACACAGAATGTCAAGTCACAAGAATAAAACGTCGAAATGTCTCAGTTCAATATTGAGTATGGCCGCCTCGCGCATTCACCACAGCCATGCACCGTCTCCTCATCGACTGCCTGATGTTTGTGAACACATGGTTGGGGATTCGGCGCCATTGATCTTGCAAGGCAGCGCCAAGTTCCTGCAAATTCTGCGGTTGGTTCCTAAGTTCACGAAGCCCTCTCCTTAGTGCATCCCAAACGTGCTCGATGGGATTAAGGTCAGGGGACCTCGATGGCCAGTCCATGACGTTGATGCCAGCATTTTGAAGGAAATTACGTGTCAACAACGCGGTGTGCGGCCGTGCATTATCATGCTGGAACTGTAGACCTGGACCATGAGCCGCCCTGAAGGGAATGAGTTCAGGGTTGCGTACCTGATCGCGATAAGCAGCAGCTGTGAGGTTTGCATGGATGACCAGAAGTCTGGAACGGTTGTTCCCACAGAAAACACCCCATGCCATGCAACTTCCGCCCCCGAATCTGTCCACTTCCTGCACACAACACTGGGCATACCGTTCATTAGGTCGTCTCCAGACTCTTAGCCTGCCGTCCGCAAATCTGAGGGTAAACCGCGATTCATCACTAAAGACGACTCGATTCCAGTCTCTCTGGGTCCATCGGAGGTGACGTTGGGCCCACAGCAGACGCTGACGTCAATGAAATGGCGTCAAAATTGGCCCACGAGACGGACGTCGAGCTTGGAGATTGGCAGACCGCAACCGATTTCGGATGGTCTGTGCGGACAGCCGACCTTGAAACATCTCAGCTCTGGTTCGTGCAGCCGGCAGAAATCGGTTACGAAGGTGACGTAGGACGATGTTCCGGTCTTCAACTCGTGACGTTACACGTGGACGACCCAACCTTGGACGATCAGCAGTGGTGCCAGTTTGTTGTAGACGATGTCGCAAGTCATACACAGTACGACGGCTGCATCCCATTGCTGTTGCGATGTCAATAACTGATCGCCCCGCTTGCAACATGCCAACGGCACGTTTACGTTGCACATTTGACAATCGCGGCATTTCAAGTACTGTTACAAATGTGGCTTAAAAGTGTTTTTTAATGTTTGAGGCCATGGCAAACATGTGCAAATGAATCCAACTTCGATGTGGAGTTCATAACATTCAATGCACGTGCAAAACCTGATTTGGCACGAAAGGCATTTACACAAGAAATGGATGGCTATGAGTGGGTTTGGCTAACGGTTTTCCAGAGTCGACAGATAGGGATCCCATGTTGGCTACACAGGTGTATCATCAGGGGGAAAGTATTCAATATTTTACAAAATTAATTTTGTGAAGTTTCTCTTTTGACTCAGTGTATGTTGGGTTCAGTTCATCAGGACATTCAGTTGGTGATCATGTCATGAAACCTAACAATGAGAAATTAGACACAAGCAAAAATGTTCCACGTCCTGACACTAAGATAAAAAAATTAAGATCTTTCTTATATCTCATAGGTTATTATCGCAGAGTAGTCCCTAATTTTGCCACTATATCATGTCCATTGACAGATTTGACTAAAAGCGTGTTCCTAACAAAAGTAAGTGGTGCAAGGATAACGAAATGTTGTGTCAGTCATTAAAGTCTTTGTTGTTGCTTTCACCTATTTTCAGGCTTCCAGATTGTGGAATGGATTTTTATCTTAGAACCGAAGCTTCAGAAATGGTATTGGTTCAGTGCTATTGCAAGGTCACAGTAAATTGTTACATGTTGCTTACTCTAGTCGCAAGTTGAATGAAAAAGAAAAAAGATATTCTGTAATTGAGAAGGAATGTTTCGCAATAGTGTGGGCTGTGAAGAAGTTTCAGGCGTTCTTGTATGCAAGACATTTCTTCTTGCATCGACCTTTAGTCTACCAAAATAGGTTGAAAGTAGAAAATGGTAGATTGATGCGTTGGGCAATTTATTTGCAGTCTTATAATTTTACAATTCAGGCTATCAAAGGTGTTGAGAATGTTGGCGTCGATTTCCTCACCCGTCATGTACAGTAGTCAGTATCACTATTATCAAAATATGGGTTCACCAATTGTGAAGTTAAAGAGGGGAGGTATTGTCACAATGGTTGTATGTAGTTGTTTATTGTGTCCATATTTGTACACCATATATTGTATATGAGTAACTATATTTCGGTGAAAGCGAGATCACGTCTTCTTTTATAGTTGTGCGTCAGTTCAGTACGAGTCGTCTACAAGGTGTGTCCTTCATAGTGAGCCCTGAAGTTGTGTATGTATAGACCTGTGTGGTCATATAAGTGACCTGTGTGGTCATAGGACTATGCTGTTGGTGGTACCAGGATTTTTCTGTGTGAAATCATGGGTGAATTGACCGTGACCTCTGATGTGTTCTCATTGAGGCGATTCACGTGTTCTGTACTACTTGAGTGTTCCTACACAGCTAGCAATGCCAAACTATATATATATGGTATCTATAAGCTGACAGTGGAAATTTAACACACTGATCATACGATGAACACGTGATGTAATAATATAATGCTCAGTAGCATGAACCACCATCATCTGTACAAGAACATCACCAAGCGGGGCGGCAGAAAATGAATCAATAAGAATGACCTTGATCTGTTATTTTCGCCCAAATAGAAATACGAATATACTCTCCACTTGAGCTTGAAAAGGTTATGTGAATGTGGTATCCAAAATTCTCTCTCTCTCTCTCTCTCTCTCCCTCTCTCTCTCTCTGTGTGTGTGTGCTACATGCATATATAAACGTAGTATCAAACTTTTGTCCGAGCACATGTACATATACACAGAACTCAACTAGGTGAGCTATTTGCTACTGACAGCGTCAGATCTATAAAATTTCCAAAGGCTAATGTGATCCAACATTGTACATTTCCGACCTCTTGATGCGCTACTGTCCTTGTATAACCTCTACCTTTTTGTTGCGATGGGAAATGTCAGATAGATTATGAATTCAGATTGAAAGGATGTTCCCTTTATGGAGTTTGGTTTGAAATAAGGTTTTGAAAGCGAAGTTTAAACATCAGTTAATATTACAAAGACTTGTCAGATGAATTATGTTTGAATATACATATTACTGACATATCTTATTCATTGCAAGTTTTCAGAATAGCTCATCTATTTCACAAAGATCATTATTCATAGATTAAGTAATGGCTGACATAAGGTTGATTGGAAAAAAGAGATTATTTTTTAAACGATATTAATGTTCTACCTCTAACATCACATTCGTTTTATTTTTGAAAATAACAACTCCACAGAGCAGAATATGAAAGGTGAGTGACATAATGATTCTATAAAACATGAGGGGGTTCTGTTGAATCATATGTATGTAAAGTTATTGAAAATCATTGAAATTTTTCATTGCAGCTTCTCCGTCAGAGGTGTCGCCTGATGTACAATCAAGATCAGCCACTGTATCTGGTAAGTATTACGTTCACGTGACTATGTGTAGGTCTGTTTTTATCCAAGTATTTTCTATGACAATGACAAATTATTCTGGAGAATATAGCGGCATCCTTCTCGTTTTTTTCTTTTTCTTGAAAAATCTCAGAGAAACATTAAAGTAAGAAAAAAAATCTCCAATTCAAATTGATATCGTTGTAAAGAAATGTAATGGTTTGAAGATCTTTGTATTCCTTATAAGTAACGCGGTTTATTTATTTTGCAATGGATGGCGACGATTTGACTTGGCACATTGAAGATGTGTCCATATTTCAGAATGACCGCCCTTATTTTGTATTCGAAATATAAAATATGATATGTATTTGAATCTTGGGATTCCGTTAACCTTCAACAGATTATCGATATCACGCAGTACAAATAAAACAATTTCACCTGAAGTATACAGTATGGTGAGTTTTTGCGGACTTGCCACAACGAGTCTCCACCTTCATACCATTTAGGCAGAAATAACCTTTTCCTCGCTCATTTCGACGAACCTCTTCGAATGGCGAATATCACAAGCAACAAATTGTGTACTTTTGTGAGAGAAAGTGCGATTCAATGATACTTACATTCAATTGGACTGACCTGTTGCTATGTAAAAAAAATGAATAGCTTCCGTTTTTAAAAGCGTGTTGGCAGGTATAAAGGCAACGGTGGAAAAATTGATAAAAGTAATAAAATATAAGCATGCTAAATATTGTTTTTCTTTTATGCCTACCAGAAGCTATACTTTATTCTCAGTATGTAATTTGATGAAATTGAGAATAAGGCATAATAAGAGTAATCTTTGAATAGCTGAAAGAAACAAATAATACCGAATATTGGAGCCAAATCCGGCAAATTCTATCTATTTCTAACAATATAGCGTTATTTCATTATGATATTGATATACTACTATTATAGCGGAATTTACTCCGCGGAAATCTGTTAATGTGTGTTCGAAAAATAACACACACACACACAGAGACACACACATACACACACATAGACACACACACACACACACACACACACACACACACACACACACACACATATATATATATATATATATATATATATATATATAGAGAGAGAGAGAGAGAGAGAGAGAGATTATTGCTTAGATTACTTAACACGTTGTGTTTTCCGGACGGAAGTATTCCTAATGTCTTTGTTTTTTTGTTTGGTTTTTTTTATTTATAGTCGCCTGAGCAATTTTTCAGCTATCCGGCGACTGTATCCTAATGTCAATGTTGAAGAAGTAATCTTACGTAATACTAACCTTTTCGATTAATCATTCATTAAAAATGAAGATCTAAAGTCACTTATTTTAAAAGGTCCTAAATTCAGAGATTCTGGGTCTCCATTCCGACAGAACTTTATCTCTATGATGAATTCTGTCGAAGATTATGCCAGACGATGGGATAAATCTGAAAAAGAAGAACTTGATACCTTGTCAGAATGGATAAAAAGTATAAGACGAATATTAAAATCCCGTATCAAACATGTCAAACAAAAATGTGTACCATCTATCCTTCTGTGTCTAGTAAATCGAAAGTGATAAAAGAGTTAGATAGGTTACATGACGAATTTGTTTTAGTTCCAGCTGACAAAGTTGGCAACAACATTGTATTTGTTTGCAAGCGCGGATCTAGTGGGGGGGGGGGGGGGGTCGGGGGGGTCCGGACCCCCCCCTGGAATTTGCAAAGATTTTACATTTTATCGTAAGTATTAGCCACATATTATGTAAAGAATGAACGTAAAACAATAGTCAATCATTCATTCAATTAATGTCTTTCAAATGCGAGACCATATAAACCGAGGTCCCGTATCGCAGTAGGCGTGACACGAAAAAGAACTCTCAGTGCTAAAAGCCTTGAGTGCTAAGTATAGATCTAAATACAGTCCCGTCACTGGTAATGGTGACATCCGCCGCAGAGCTGAAAAATTGCTCAGGCAGCTATTTCAATTTTGGGTACAGATTTCGCATAGTCTACTATCTGTGAAAATGTGAGAATCCCGGAGTCTCCTGGGGCTTCGCCAGACTTTCAGTCTTTTGGACCCCCCTGGTAAAAAAAGCTGGATCCGCGCCTGGTTTGTAAGGATCCTTATTACAACTGCATTGTAAAGGAACTTGGCATTAAATCCACATTTATTAATCGCACGTATACTCCAACTGCCCTTTCAAAAGATGAAATTCTTCAAAATCATGCTTCAGTTTTACATAAATTTAATATCCCAGTCAATGAAGCTGATGAATATGAGTTACCGTACCTATACTGGATCCCCAAACTCCACAAAACCTCTTGGAAACAAAGATACATTGCTGGATCCAGTAAATGTTCTACCAAACCCCTATCTTTGCTCCTTACGAAAATATTAACTGTTGTGAATTAGAAATCCAAACGTATTGTACCACTACATATGCCAGAAGTGGTGTTAATTAAATGTGGAGTCTTAAATATTCTAAAGAACTTTGATAGAATAAAAAATCACAAAACTTTTCTCGAATTCTCAACATTAAAACGTATGATTTTACAACTCTTTAGATGATCATACCTCACAATATATTAAAGACTAGACTTTTTGACATCATAGACAGTTGTTTCGTGAACCAAAATGGTAAAAGGAAATATTTATATGTAGTGATTAGTCATACGAAAAATTATTTTGTTAAATACCACTCTAATTCCAGGGACAACTACTCTGAAGTTGATATTAAAAAGATGCTAGAGTTCCTCATTGACTATATTTTCAAAGTATTTGGTGATCAGGTCTTCCAACAGTCTGTTGGAATTCCCATGGGGTACGAATTGTGTTCATTTGTTAGGTGACCTATTTTGATATTCTTACGAAGCAGAGATCATTCAAAAACGTCTACTCGAGAAAAAGAACATGTGTTGCTGTGGCCTTCAATTTGACATATAGATATATCGACGACGTTTAGTTTATTAACAATGACAGAAGCTTCGGAACCGTTGGTCCTCGACTTTGGAACGATCTACCTCTAGAGATAAAACAGTCGAAATCACTGAACAGTATTAAGGCGAAATTGAAAACTCATTTATTTAGAAACTTTTAAGATACAAAACCAAAAAAGAAAAGAAAAAAATAAAAAAAAAAAACCAAAAAAAAAACCAAAGAAACCAAAAAAAAAAAAAAAAAAAAAAAATAAATTTTAGTATCGTACTAGACATTGATTCAGTTTTGTAGAATGTATGTACTTGTATGTTTTATTTACTTATTTACTTACCTATCTTATGCTTCTACTATTACCTTTTATGCATATCATCTCTTTTACTATTTTATTGTAGAACGCCACTGAATACATGCATGTAAAATTAGGCGTTTTAATCAAATAAACTAGTTTTAGTTTTAATGATCATCTACATTCATATGTGGATTCGATATATTCCAGTGAGCGTTACCACAGAGTCTTCCACTTCTGCTTCGAACTTAGATATTTTACTGAAAATAGATACCGGCGGCAAACTAACAACTCAACTTTATGACAAACAGGATGGTTTCAATTTCTCTATCGTCAACTTCCCTTAATGATGTGACAATATCCCATCATCACTTGCATTATAGTGTTTGTATCTCCCAACTTATTCGATAGGCAAGAGCTTGTTGTCCTTATGATCAGGTTTTAAATCGATGTGGTCTACTGACAAAGAAGTTGATGATACATGGGTTTGTACAGTCAAGTCTAAAGTCAGCATTTCGCAAATTTTATGGTCGTTATAACGATCCAGTTTGCCAGTACAACTTACCATTAAGCCAAATGCTGTCTGATGTGTTTCATACCAATTGTTAGGCAGTCCTTGGCACACTGATTCTGACTACGGATTGCTCCTTTTGCTTGATCGGCATATAGGGCTCATGGCGGGTGTGACCGGTCGACAGGGGATGCTTACTCCTCGTGGGCGCCTGATCCCGCCTCTTGTGTGTTTGCCCATCCCTCTGATTTGTATTTTCTATAGGAATTTCGGGATTGAATACTATGGGTTATCTTAGCCTTTTCATCTTGTAATGACGAGAAAGCGAAAATAACGAATTCACTTAAGAAGTTCCGTTTTGTGAAAAAGCGAAAATAACGAACAGTGATCAATCTCACAAATCCTATAGGGAATACAAATTCGAGAGTTTGTCAATGACGGATCCTAAAATATGCCAGAGGCTGAATCAGGTGCCTAATAGTAATCATTCCCTGTTGACCACCCTCTCTCTCTCTCTCTCTCTCTCTCTCTCTCTCTCTCTCTCTCTCTCTCTCTCTCTCTCTCTGTGTGTGTGTTTGAGGCTGTCTTTGTGTCACACGTGTATGTAAATGTTGTACAAAACATTTGTCCGAGGACTTATACATATATGCAGACGCTCAATTGATGATCTTGTTACCACTGACAAGGTCGAATCCAAAAAATTCCAGATTCAAATATAACCCAAATTGGTATTTTTTCCGACCTCTTTATACTTGTACAAGCGCTACATTTTTGTTGCATGCGGAAATGTTGTAAAAGAAATGATGAAATCAATTTAAAAGGATGCTAAGTGTATAGAGGATGGTTTTCGAATAGGATTTGACAACATATTATGTAGTTTCAGTTATGTTTGAATATACATATTACTGACATTTCCAATTCACTGTAAGCTTTCAGAATATTTTATCTACTTCTCAAGGATTATTATTCATTAACTAAGTAATGGTGGACCTACTATTGATTGGAAAGAAAGACATTGTTTCTTAAAAGATAGCATTGTTCACATTCTTTTTCTTTTTGAGAAATGCAAATTTGTCTTCAAAAATGTCAATTTTTCCGGCAGTCCATGTTAATGAAATTTCATATTATGCATAGAAGACATGATCAAAAATTCTATTTTAACTTGCATGCATATGGATGGTAATTAATAACTCTTTACAGAGACAGATCCTGAGAGTACTGGTAACAAGTCCACAGAGCAGAATATGGAACGTGAGTGGTGTAATAATTGTGTAAAAGATCAGGAGTTTCTGTTGAATCAGATGGAGATAAAGATATTCAAAATCTTTGAAATTTTTCACTGTAGCTTCACCGTCAGAAGTGTCGTCTGATGTGAAATCAAGACCACCCACTTTATCTCGTAAGTATTACGGTCACATTAATATGCATATGTTTGTTTTCATTCAAGTATTTTCTATGACAAATGACAAGTTATTCTGTAGAATATAACCTCGCGGTTTTCTTTTCTTTGTTTTTTTTTTTTTTTCATTGAGATATATCAGAAAAGCATTGAAGTTCGAATGAATATCCTTGTTAATATCATCAGTGTAAATTATTTCTAAAAGACCAGGAAGACTCCAATTGATATCGTTGTAAAGAAATGGATTGGCGCGAAGATCATATTCTTTTTAAGTAGCATGTGTTATTTGTTTCGCAATGGATTGCGATTAATTAACTTGATACAATAAAGAGGTGTCCGTATTTCAGAATGACTGTCTTTTGTATTTTGTATTGTTAATATAAAATATGATATGTATGTGAATCCTGGGATTCCGTTAACCATCAACAGGTTAACAATATCATGCAGCACAAATAAAGCATTCACTTGAAGTACAGATTATGTTTTTCTACACTTGCCAAAACGGGTGTCCATACTCGTAACCGTGTAGGCAGAAATACCCTTTATCTTCATAAATAACAAGAAGCTCTTCCAATGGCTGTAGAAAATTAATACAAGCCACCATTCGTGTACATGTGTGTGAGAAAGTGAGATTCAGCCATGCTTACACACTACTGCACTATTGTTGGCTTTTATACCCACTGCAATTAATCGGCCGGTATGTAATTGAATACAATTTGCGCTATCTATTTCTTAAAATTGAGCGTAATCTCAATATGATAGTGATATACCGCTATAACAGCAGTATGTAAACCCTTCCACCCAAACCTGTTGCATATGTGTTTGAAAAAGAATACATATATTTTGTTTTGCTTTGGACACTTAACAAGTTCTGTTTTGAGAACGGAAATCGTCCTAATGTCAATGTTAAAGAAGAGCTCTTAAGTAATTACTACCTTTTGGGTTAATCATTCATCTCGTAATGATGAAAAAAAGCGAAAATAACAAACAGTGATCTCAAAAATCCTGTATGGAATACAAATTAGAGTTGGACAAAGACGACTCTCCAGAGATACCAGATGTGGGATCAGGAGCGTAGGAGTAGTAAGCATTCCCTGTCGACCGCCCACACCCGCCGTAAGCCCCACACTCCGACCAGGGAAACGGAGCAATACGTAGGCATAATTATGTGCAAAGAACGACCTAACAATTCGTATGAAACACATCAGACAGCATTTGACCCAATGAAAGGTATTGGGAAACTGGGTGATTTTTGTTTCTTGAAATGCTGACTTTAAATGAGACCGTTAAATCTCTTGTAACATCAACTTCTTTGTCAGTAGAATGTCTCAATTGAAAAACTGCTCATAAGCAGAAAAAGCTCTTGCATATCGAATCGCTGAGAGATATGATTCAACACCACTTGCAGGTGATAATGGAATATTGCTTCATAGATATAGGAAGCTGACAGTGGAAATTTAATACACGGATCATACGATGAACACGTGATGTAATAATATAATGCTCAGTAGCATGAACCACCATCATCTGTAGAAGAACACCACCAAGCGGGGCGGCAGAAAATGAATCAATAAGAATGACCTTGATCTGTTATTTTCGCCCAAATAGAAATACGAATATACTCTCCACTTGAGCTTGAAAAGGTTATGTGAATGTGGTATCGAAAACTTTCTCTCTCTCTCTCTTTCTCTCTCTCTCTCTCTCTCTGTGTGTGTGTGTATGTGCTACTTGGATATATAAACGTAGGATAAAGCTTTTGTCCGACCACATGTACATGTACACAAAACTCAACTAGATGAGCTATTTGCTACTGACAGCGTCAGATCTATAAATTTCCAAAGGCTAATGTGACCCAACATTGTACATTTCCGACCTCTTGATGGCTACTGTCCTTGAATAACCTCTACCTTTTTGTTGCGATGGGAAATGTCAGATAGATTATGAATTCAGATTGAAAGGATGTTCCCTTTATGGAGTTTGGTTTGAAATAAGGTTTTGAAAGCGAAGTTTAAACATCAGTTAATATAACAAAGACTTGGCAGATGAATTATGTTTGAATATACATATTACTGGCATATCTTATTCATTGCAAGTTTTCAGAATAGCTCATCTATTTCACAAGGATCATTATTCATAGATTAAGTAATGGCTGACATAATGTTGATTGGAAAAAAGAGATTATTTTTAAACGATATTAATGTTCTACCTCTAACATCACATTCGTTTTATTTTTGAAAATAACAACTCCACAGAGCAGAATATGAAAGGTGAGTGACATAATGATTCTATAAAACATGAGGGGGTTCTGTTGAATCATATGTATGTAAAGTTATTGAAAATCATTGAAATTTTTCATTGCAGCTTCTCCGTCAGAGGTGTCGCCTGATGTACAATCAAGGTCAGCCACTGTATCTGGTAAGTATTACGTTCACGTGACTATGTGTAGGTCTGTTTTTATCCAAGTATTTTCTATGACAAATTATTCTGGAGAATATAGCGGCATCCTTCTCGTTTTTTTCTTTTTCTTGAAAAATCTCAGAGAAACATTAAAGTAAGAAAAAAAATCTCCAATTCAAATTGATATCGTTGTAAAGAAATGTAATGGTTTGAAGATCTTTGTATTCCTTATAAGTAACGCGGTTTATTTATTTTGCAATGGATGGCGACGATTTGACTTGGCACATTGAAGATGTGTCCATATTTCAGAATGACCGCCCTTATTTTGTATTCGAAATATAAAATATGATATGTATTTGAATCTTGGGATTCCGTTAACCTTCAACAGATTATCGATATCACGCAGTACAAATAAAACAATTTCACCTGAAGTATACAGTATGGTGAGTTTTTGCGGACTTGCCACAACGAGTCTCCACCTTCATACCATTTAGGCAGAAATAACCTTTTCCTCGCTCATTTCGACGAACCTCTTCGAATGGCGAATATCACAAGCAACAAATTGTGTACTTTTGTGAGAGAAAGTGCGATTCAATGATACTTACATTCAATTGGACTGACCTGTTGCTATATAAAAAAAAAATGAATAGCTTCCGTTTTTAAAAGCGTGTTGGCAGGTATAAAGGCAACGGTGGAAAAATTGATAAAAGTAATAAAATATAAGCATGCTAAATATTGTTTTTCTTTTATGCCTACCAGAAGCTATACTTTATTCTCAGTATGTAATTTGATGAAATTGAGAATAAGGCATAATAAGAGTAATCTTTGAATAGCTGAAAGAAACAAATAATACCGAATATTGGAGCCAAATCCGGCAAAGTCTATCTATTTCTAACAATATAGCGTTATTTCATTATGATATTGATATACTACTATTATAGCGGAATTTACTCCGCGGAAATCTGTTAATGTGTGTTCGAAAAATAACACACACACACACACACACACACACACACACACACACACATATATATATATATATATATATATATATATAGAGAGAGAGAGAGAGAGAGAGAGAGAGAGAGAGAGATTATTGCTTAGATCACTTAACACGTTGTGTTTTCCGGACGGAAGTATTCCTAATTTCAATGTTGAAGAAGTTCTCTTACGTAATACTAACCTTTTCGATTAATCATTCATTAAAAATGAAGATCTAAAGTCACTTATTTTAAAAGGTCCTAAATTCAGAGATTCTGGGTCTCCATTCCGACAGAACTTTATCTCTATGATGAATTCTGTCGAAGATTATGCCAGACGATGGGATAAATCTGAAAAAGAACTTGATACCTTGTCAGAATGGATAAAAAGTATAAGACGAATATTAAAATCCCGTATCAAACATGTCAAACAAAAATGTGTACCATCTATCCTTCTGTGTCTAGTAAATCGAAAGTGATAAAAGAGTTAGATAGGTTACATGACGAATTTGTTTTAGTTCCAGCTGACAAAGTTGGCAACAACATTGTATTTGTTTGTAAGGATCCTTATTACAACTGCATTGTAAAGGAACTTGGCATTAAATTCACATTTATTAATCGCACGTATACTCCAACTGCCCTTTCAAAAGATGAAATTCTTCAAAATCATGCTTCAGTTTTACATAAATTTAATATCCCAGTCAATGAAGCTGATGAATATGAGTTAACGTACCTATACTGGATCCCCAAACTCCACAAAACCCCTTGCAAACAAAGTATTAACTGTTGTGAATTAGAAATCCAAACGTATTGTACCACTACATATGCCAGAAGTGGTGTTAATTAAATGTGGAGTCTTAAATATTCTAAAGAACTTTGATAGAATAAAAAATCACAAAACTTTTCTCGAATTCTCAACATTAAAACGTATGATTTTACAAGTCTTTAGATGACCATACCTCACAATATATTAAAGACTAGACTTTTTGACATCATAGACAGTTGTTTCGTGAACCAAAATGGTAAAAGGAAATATTCATATGTAGTGAGCGTCGGGTTCAAAGATCTGATGATCCTTGAGTCGGGGGTTCGAATCCCACTGTGGGACGTGGGTGCCGGTCTTTCGGATGAGACCGTATAAACCGAGGTCCCGTGTCACGTGGCACGATAAAGATCCCTCCCTGCTCAAAGGCCCTGAGTGCCGAGCATAGGGCTAAATTTGCAGCCCTGTCACCGGTAATGGTGACAGCCGCCGGATAGCTGAAAAATTGCTCAGGCGGCTATAAACAAACAAACAAACAAAACAAACAAAAGCTTCTACTATTACCTTTTATGCATATCATTTCTTTCACTATTCAGCCGCCGGATAGCTGAAAAATTGCTCAGGCGGCTATAAAAAACAAACAAACAAACAAAATCTTTCACTATTTTATTGTAGAACACCAGTGAATACATGCATGTAAACTTAGGCGTTTTAATCAAATAAACTAGTTTCAGTTTTAATGATCATCTACATTCATATGTGGATTCGATATATTCCAGTGAGCGTTACCACAGAGTCTTCCACTTCTGCTTCGAACTTAGATATTTTACTGAAAATAGATACCGGCGGCAAACTAACAACTCAACTTTATGACAAACAGGATGGTTTCAATTTCTCTATCGTCAACTTCCCTTAATGATGTGACAATATCCCATCATCACTTGCATTGTAGTGTTTGTATCTCCCAACTTATTCGATAGGCAAGGGCTTGTTCTCCTTATGATCAGGTTTTAAATCGATGTGGTCTACTGACAAAGAAGTTGATGATACATGGGTTTGTACAGTCAAGTCTAAAGTCAGCATTTCGCAAATTTTATGGTCGTTATAACGATCCAGTTTGCCAGTACAACTTACCATTAAGCCAAATGCTGTCTGATGTGTTTCATACCAATTGTTAGGCAGTCCTTGGCACACTGATTCTGACTACGGATTGTTCCTTTTGCTTGATCGGCATATAGGGCTCATGGCGGGTGTGACCGGTCGACAGGGGATGCTTACTCCTCGTGGGCGCCTGGTCCCGCCTCTTGTGTGTTTGCCCATCCCTCTGATTTGTATTTTCTATAGGAATTTCGGGATTGAATACTATGGGTTATCTTAGCCTTTTCATCTTGTAATGACAAGAAAGCGAAAATAACGAATTCACTTAAGAAGTTCCGTTTTGTGAAAAAGCGAAAATAACGAACAGTGATCAATCTCACAAATCCTATAGGGAATACAAATTCGAGAGTTTGTCAATGACGGATCCTAGAATATGCCAGAGGCTGAATCAGGTGCCTAATGGTAATCATTCCCTGTTGACCACCTCTCCCCCCCCCCTCTCTCTCTCTCTCTCTCTCTCTCTCTCTCTCTCTCTCTCTCTGTGTGTGTGTTTGAGGCTGTCTTTGTGTCACACGTGTATGTAAATGTACAAAACATTTGTCCGAGGACTTATACATATATGCAGACGCTCAATTGATGAGCTTGTTACCACTGACAAGGTCGCATCCAAACAAATTCCAGATTCAAATATAACCCAAATTGGTATTTTTTCCGACCTCTTTATACTTGTACAAGCGCTACATTTTTGTTGCATGCGGAAATGTTGTAAAAGAAATGATGAAATCAACTTAAAAGGATGCTAAGTGTATAGAGGATGGTTTTCGAATCAGGATTTGACAACGTATTATGTAGTTTCAGTTATGTTTGAATATACATATTACTGACATTTCCAATTCACTGTAAGCTTTCAGAATATTTTATCTACTTCTCAAGGATTATTATTTATTAACTAAGTAATGGTGGACCTACAATTGATTGGAAAGAAAGACATTGTTTCTTAAAAGATAGCATTGTTCACATTCTTTTTCTTTTTGAGAAATGCAAATTGGTCTTCAAAATGTCAATTTTTCCGGCAGTCCATGTTAATGGAATACTGAAATTTCATATTATGCATAGAAGACATGATCAAAAATTCTATTTTAACTTGCATGCATATGGATGGTAGTTAATAACTCTTTACAGAGACAGATCCTGAGAGTACTGGTAACAAGTCCACAGAGCAGAATATGGAACGTGAGTGGTGTAATAATTGTGTAAAAGATCAGGAGTTTCTGTTGAATCAGATGGAGATAAAGATATTCAAAATCTTTGAAATTTTTCACTGTAGCTTCACCGTCAGAAGTGTCGTCTGATGTGAAATCAAGACCACCCACTTTATCTCGTAAGTATTACGGTCACATTAATATGCATATGTTTGTTTTCATTCAAGTATTTTCTATGACAAATGACAAGTTATTCTGTAGAATATAACCTCGCGGTTTTCTTTTCTTTGTTTTTTTTTTTTTTCATTGAGATATATCAGAAAAGCATTGAAGTTCGAATGAATATCCTTGTTAATATCATCAGTGTAAATTATTTCTAAAAGACCAGGAAGACTCCAATTGATATCGTTGTAAAGAAATGGATTGGCGCGAAGATCATATTCTTTTTAAGTAGCATGGGTTATTTGTTTCGCAATGGATTGCGATTAATTAACTTGATACATTAAAGAGGTGTCCGTATTTCAGAATGACTGTCTTTTGTATTTTGTATTGTTAATATAAAATATGATATGTATGTGAATCCTGGGATTCCGTTAACCATCAACAGGTTAACAATATCATGCAGCACAAATAAAGCATTCACTTGAAGTACAGATTATGTTTTTCTACACTTGCCAAAACGGGTGTCCATACTCGTAACCGTGTAGGCAGAAATACCCTTTATCTTCATAAATAACAAGAAGCTCTTCCAATGGCTGTAGAAAATTAATACAAGCCACCATTCGTGTACATGTGTGTGAGAAAGTGAGATTCAGCCATGCTTACACACTACTGCACTATTGTTGGCTTTTATACCCACTGCAATCAATCGGCCGGTATGTAATTGAATACAATTTGCGCTATCTATTTCTTAAAATTGAGCGTAATCTCAATATAATAGTGATATACCGCTATAACAGCAGTATGTAAACCCTTCCACCCAAACCTGTTGCATATGTGTTTGAAAAAGAATACATATATTTTGTCTTGCTTTGGACACTTAACAAGTTCTGTTTTGAGAACGGAAATCGTCCTAATGTCAATGTTAAAGAAGAGCTCTTAAGTAATTACTACCTTTTGGGTTAATCATTCATCTTGTAATGATGAAAAAAAGCGAAAATAACAAACAGTGATTTCAAAAATCCTGTATGGAATACAAATTAGAGTTGGACAAAGACGACTCTCCAGAGATACCAGATGTGGGATCAGGAGCGTAGGAGTAGTAAGCATTCCCTGTCGACCGCCCACACCCGCCGTAAGCCCCACACTCCGACCAGGGAAACGGAGCAATACGTAGGCATAATTATGTGCAAAGAACGACCTAACAATTCGTATGAAACACATCAGACAGCATTTGACCCAATGAAAGGTATTGGGAAACTGGGTGATTTTTGTTTCTTGAAATGCTGACTTTAAATGAGACCGTTAAATCTCTTGTAACATCAACTTCTTTGTCAGTAGAATGTCTCAATTGAAAAACTGCTCATAAGCAGAAAAAGCTCTTGCATATCGAATCGCTGAGAGATATGATTCAACACCACTTGCAGGTGATAATGGAATATTGCTTCATAGATATAGGAAGCTGACAGTGGAAATTTAATACACGGATCATACGATGAACACGTGATGTAATAATATAATGCTCAGTAGCATGAACCACCATCATCTGTAGAAGAACACCACCAAGCGGGGCGGCAGAAAATGAATCAATAAGAATGACTTCGATCTGTTATTTTCGCCCAAATAGAAATACGAATATACTCTCCACTTGAGCTTGAAAAGGTTATGTGAATGTGGTATCGAAAACCTTCTCTCTCTCTCTCTTTCTCTCTCTCTCTCTCTCTCTCTCTCTCTCTCTCTCTCTCTCTCTCTCTCTCTCTGTGTATGTGCTACTTGGATATATAAACGTAGGATAAAGCTTTTGTCCGACCACATGTACATATACACAAAACTCAACTAGATGAGCTATTTGCTACTGACAGCGTCAGATCTATAAATTTCCAAAGGCTAATGTGACCCAACATTGTACATTTCCGACCTCTTGATGGCTACTGTCCTTGAATAACCTCTACCTTTTTGTTGCGATGGGAAATGTCAGATAGATTATGAATTCAGATTGAAAGGATGTTCCCTTTATGGAGTTTGGTTTGAAATAAGGTTTTGAAAGCGAAGTTTAAACATCAGTTAATATAACAAAGACTTGGCAGATGAATTATGTTTGAATATACATATTACTGACATATCTTATTCATTGCAAGTTTTCAGAATAGCTCATCTATTTCACAAGGATCATTATTCATAGATTAAGTAATGGCTGACATAATGTTGATTGGAAAAAAGAGATTATTTTTAAACGATATTAATGTTCTACCTCTAACATCACATTCGTTTTATTTTTGAAAATAACAACTCCACAGAGCAGAATATGAAAGGTGAGTGACATAATGATTCTATAAAACATGAGGGGGTTCTGTTGAATCATATGTATGTAAAGTTATTGAAAATCATTGAAATTTTTCATTGCAGCTTCTCCGTCAGAGGTGTCGCGTGATGTACAATCAAGGTCAGCCACTGTATCTGGTAAGTATTACGTTCACGTGACTATGTGTAGGTCTGTTTTTATCCAAGTATTTTCTATGACAAATTATTCTGGAGAATATAGCGGCATCCTTCTCGTTTTTTTCTTTTTCTTGAAAAATCTCAGAGAAACATTAAAGTAAGAAAAAAAATCTCCAATTCCAATTGATATCGTTGTAAAGAAATGTAATGGTTTGAAGATCTTTGTATTCCTTATAAGTAACGCGGTTTATTTATTTTGCAATGGATGGCGACGATTTGACTTGGCACATTGAAGATGTGTCCATATTTCAGAATGACCGCCCTTATTTTGTATTCGAAATATAAAATATGATATGTATTTGAATCTTGGGATTCCGTTAACCTTCAACAGATTATCGATATCACGCAGTACAAATAAAACAATTTCACCTGAAGTATACAGTATGGTGAGTTTTTGCGGACTTGCCACAACGAGTCTCCACCTTCATACCATTTAGGCAGAAATAACCTTTTCCTCGCTCATTTCGACGAACCTCTTCGAATGGCGAATATCACAAGCAACAAATTGTGTACTTTTGTGAGAGAAAGTGCGATTCAATGATACTTACATTCAATTGGACTGACCTGTTGCTATATAAAAAAAATGAATAGCTTCCGTTTTTAAAAGCGTGTTGGCAGGTATAAAGGCAACGGTGGAAAAATTGATAAAAGTAATAAAATATAAGCATGCTAAATATTGTTTTTCTTTTATGCCTACCAGAAGCTATACTTTATTCTCAGTATGTAATTTGATGAAATTGAGAATAAGGCATAATAAGAGTAATCTTTGAATAGCTGAAAGAAACAAATAATACCGAATATTGGAGCCAAATCCGGCAAAGTCTATCTATTTCTAACAATATAGCGTTATTTCATTATGATATTGATATACTACTATTATAGCGGAATTTACTCCGCGGAAATCTGTTAATGTGTGTTCGAAAAATAACACACACACACACACACACACACACACACACACATATATATATATATATATATATATATATATATATATGTATATATATATATATATATATATATATAGAGAGAGAGAGAGAGAGAGAGAGAGAGAGAGAGAGATTATTGCTTAGATCACTTAACACGTTGTGTTTTCCGGACGGAAGTATTCCTAATTTCAATGTTGAAGAAGTTCTCTTACGTAATACTAACCTTTTCGATTAATCATTCATTAAAAATGAAGATCTAAAGTCACTTATTTTAAAAGGTCCTAAATTCAGAGATTCTGGGTCTCCATTCCGACAGAACTTTATCTCTATGATGAATTCTGTCGAAGATTATGCCAGACGATGGGATAAATCTGAAAAAGAACTTGATACCTTGTCAGAATGGATAAAAAGTATAAGACGAATATTAAAATCCCGTATCAAACATGTCAAACAAAAATGTGTACCATCTATCCTTCTGTGTCTAGTAAATCGAAAGTGATAAAAGAGTTAGATAGGTTACATGACGAATTTGTTTTAGTTCCAGCTGACAAAGTTGGCAACAACATTGTATTTGTTTGTAAGGATCCTTATTACAACTGCATTGTAAAGGAACTTGGCATTAAATTCACATTTATTAATCGCACGTATACTCCAACTGCCCTTTCAAAAGATGAAATTCTTCAAAATCATGCTTCAGTTTTACATAAATTTAATATCCCAGTCAATGAAGCTGATGAATATGAGTTAAAGTACCTATACTGGATCCCCAAACTCCACAAAACCCCTTGCAAACAAAGTATTAACTGTTGTGAATTAGAAATCCAAACGTATTGTACCACTACATATGCCAGAAGTGGTGTTAATTAAATGTGGAGTCTTAAATATTCTAAAGAACTTTGATAGAATAAAAAATCACAAAACTTTTCTCGAATTCTCAACATTAAAACGTATGATTTTACAAGTCTTTAGATGACCATACCTCACAATATATTAAAGACTAGACTTTTTGACATCATAGACAGTTGTTTCGTGAACCAAAATGGTAAAAGGAAATATTCATATGTAGTGAGCGTCGGGTTCAAAGATCTGATGATCCTTGAGTCGGGGGTTCGAATCCCACTGTGGGACGTGGGTGCCGGTCTTTCGGATGAGACCGTATAAACCGAGGTCCCGTGTCACGTGGCACGATAAAGATCCCTCCCTGCTCAAAGGCCCTGAGTGCCGAGCATAGGGCTAAATTTGCAGCCCTGTCACCGGTAATGGTGACAGCCGCCGGATAGCTGAAAAATTGCTCAGGCGGCTATAAACAAACAAACAAACAAAACAAACAAAAGCTTCTACTATTACCTTTTATGCATATCATTTCTTTCACTATTCAGCCGCCGGATAGCTGAAAAATTGCTCAGGCGGCTATAAAAAACAAACAAACAAACAAAATCTTTCACTATTTTATTGTAGAACACCAGTGAATACATGCATGTAAACTTAGGCGTTTTAATCAAATAAACTAGTTTCAGTTTTAATGATCATCTACATTCATATGTGGATTCGATATATTCCAGTGAGCGTTACCACAGAGTCTTCCACTTCTGCTTCGAACTTAGATATTTTACTGAAAATAGATACCGGCGGCAAACTAACAACTCAACTTTATGACAAACAGGATGGTTTCAATTTCTCTATCGTCAACTTCCCTTAATGATGTGACAATATCCCATCATCACTTGCATTGTAGTGTTTGTATCTCCCAACTTATTCGATAGGCAAGGGCTTGTTCTCCTTATGATCAGGTTTTAAATCGATGTGGTCTACTGACAAAGAAGTTGATGATACATGGGTTTGTACAGTCAAGTCTAAAGTCAGCATTTCGCAAATTTTATGGTCGTTATAACGATCCAGTTTGCCAGTACAACTTACCATTAAGCCAAATGCTGTCTGATGTGTTTCATACCAATTGTTAGGCAGTCCTTGGCACACTGATTCTGACTACGGATTGTTCCTTTTGCTTGATCGGCATATAGGGCTCATGGCGGGTGTGACCGGTCGACAGGGGATGCTTACTCCTCGTGGGCGCCTGGTCCCGCCTCTTGTGTGTTTGCCCATCCCTCTGATTTGTATTTTCTATAGGAATTTCGGGATTGAATACTATGGGTTATCTTAGCCTTTTCATCTTGTAATGACAAGAAAGCGAAAATAACGAATTCACTTAAGAAGTTCCGTTTTGTGAAAAAGCGAAAATAACGAACAGTGATCAATCTCACAAATCCTATAGGGAATACAAATTCGAGAGTTTGTCAATGACGGATCTAAGAATATGCCAGAGGCTGAATCAGGTGCCTAATGGTAATCATTCCCTGTTGACCACCTCTCCCCCCCCCTCTCTCTCTCTCTCTCTCTCTCTCTCTCTCTCTCTCTCTCTCTCTGTGTGTGTTTGAGGCTGTCTTTGTGTCACACGTGTATGTAAATGTACAAAACATTTGTCCGAGGACTTATACATATATGCAGACGCTCAATTGATGAGCTTGTTACCACTGACATGGTCGCATCCAAACAAATTCCAGATTCAAATATAACCCAAATTGGTATTTTTTCCGACCTCTTTATACTTGTACAAGCGCTACATTTTTGTTGCATGCGGAAATGTTGTAAAAGAAATGATGAAATCAACTTAAAAGGATGCTAAGTGTATAGAGGATGGTTTTCGAATCAGGATTTGACAACGTATTATGTAGTTTCAGTTATGTTTGAATATACATATTACTGACATTTCCAATTCACTGTAAGCTTTCAGAATATTTTATCTACTTCTCAAGGATTATTATTTATTAACTAAGTAATGGTGGACCTACAATTGATTGGAAAGAAAGACATTGTTTCTTAAAAGATAGCATTGTTCACATTCTTTTTCTTTTTGAGAAATGCAAATTGGTCTTCAAAATGTCAATTTTTCCGGCAGTCCATGTTAATGGAATACTGAAATTTCATATTATGCATAGAAGACATGATCAAAAATTCTATTTTAACTTGCATGCATATGGATGGTAGTTAATAACTCTTTACAGAGACAGATCCTGAGAGTACTGGTAACAAGTCCACAGAGCAGAATATGGAACGTGAGTGGTGTAATAATTGTGTAAAAGATCAGGAGTTTCTGTTGAATCAGATGGAGATAAAGATATTCAAAATCTTTGAAATTTTTCACTGTAGCTTCACCGTCAGAAGTGTCGTCTGATGTGAAATCAAGACCACCCACTTTATCTCGTAAGTATTACGGTCACATTAATATGCATATGTTTGTTTTCATTCAAGTATTTTCTATGACAAATGACAAGTTATTCTGTAGAATATAACCTCGCGGTTTTCTTTTCTTTGTTTGTTTTTTTTTTCATTGAGATATATCAGAAAAGCATTGAAGTTCGAATGAATATCCTTGTTAATATCATCAGTGTAAATTATTTCTAAAAGACCAGGAAGACTCCAATTGATATCGTTGTAAAGAAATGGATTGGCGCGAAGATCATATTCTTTTTAAGTAGCATGGGTTATTTGTTTCGCAATGGATTGCGATTAATTAACTTGATACATTAAAGAGGTGTCCGTATTTCAGAATGACTGTCTTTTGTATTTTGTATTGTTAATATAAAATATGATATGTATGTGAATCCTGGGATTCCGTTAACCATCAACAGGTTAACAATATCATGCAGCACAAATAAAGCATTCACTTGAAGTACAGATTATGTTTTTCTACACTTGCCAAAACGGGTGTCCATACTCGTAACCGTGTAGGCAGAAATACCCTTTATCTTCATAAATAACAAGAAGCTCTTCCAATGGCTGTAGAAAATTAATACAAGCCACCATTCGTGTACATGTGTGTGAGAAAGTGAGATTCAGCCATGCTTACACACTACTGCACTATTGTTGGCTTTTATACCCACTGCAATCAATCGGCCGGTATGTAATTGAATACAATTTGCGCTATCTATTTCTTAAAATTGAGCGTAATCTCAATATAATAGTGATATACCGCTATAACAGCAGTATGTAAACCCTTCCACCCAAACCTGTTGCATATGTGTTTGAAAAAGAATACATATATTTTGTCTTGCTTTGGACACTTAACAAGTTCTGTTTTGAGAACGGAAATCGTCCTAATGTCAATGTTAAAGAAGAGCTCTTAAGTAATTACTACCTTTTGGGTTAATCATTCATCTTGTAATGATGAAAAAAAGCGAAAATAACAAACAGTGATTTCAAAAATCCTGTATGGAATACAAATTAGAGTTGGACAAAGACGACTCTCCAGAGATACCAGATGTGGGATCAGGAGCGTAGGAGTAGTAAGCATTCCCTGTCGACCGCCCACACCCGCCGTAAGCCCCACACTCCGACCAGGGAAACGGAGCAATACGTAGGCATAATTATGTGCAAAGAACGACCTAACAATTCGTATGAAACACATCAGACAGCATTTGACCCAATGAAAGGTATTGGGAAACTGGGTGATTTTTGTTTCTTGAAATGCTGACTTTAAATGAGACCGTTAAATCTCTTGTAACATCAACTTCTTTGTCAGTAGAATGTCTCAATTGAAAAACTGCTCATAAGCAGAAAAAGCTCTTGCATATCGAATCGCTGAGAGATATGATTCAACACCACTTGCAGGTGATAATGGAATATTGCTTCATAGATATAGGAAGCTGACAGTGGAAATTTAATACACGGATCATACGATGAACACGTGATGTAATAATATAATGCTCAGTAGCATGAACCACCATCATCTGTAGAAGAACACCACCAAGCGGGGCGGCAGAAAATGAATCAATAAGAATGACCTTGATCTGTTATTTTCGCCCAAATAGAAATACGAATATACTCTCCACTTGAGCTTGAAAAGGTTATGTGAATGTGGTATCGAAAACTCTCTCTCTCTCTCTCTCTCTCTCTCTCTCTCTCTCTCTCTCTCTCTCTCTCTCTCTCTCTGTGTGTGTGTATGTGCTACTTGCATATATAAACGTAGGATAAAGCTTTTGTCCGACCACATGTACATATACACAAAACTCAACTAGATGAGCTATTTGGTACTGACAGCGTCAGATCTATAAATTTCCAAAGGCTAATGTGACCCAACTTGGTACATTTCCGACCTCTTGATGCGCTACTGTCCTTGTATAACCTCTACCTGTTTGTTGCGAGGGAAATGTCAGATAAATCATAAATTCAGATTCAAAGGTTGGTTTGAAATAAGGTTTTGAAAGCGAAGTTTAAACATCAGTAAATATAACAAAGACTTGAAGAGTTGCCAGATGAATTATGTTTGAATATACATATTACTGACATATCTTATTCATTGCTTTTCGGAATAGTTCATATATTTCACAAGGATCATTATTCATAGATAAAGTAATGGTGGACATAATGTTGATTGGAGAAAAAGACATTATTTCTTAAACGATAGTAATATTCTACCTATAACATCACATTCGTTTTATTTTTGAAAATAACAACTCCACAGAGCAGAATATGAAACGTGAGTGACATAATATTTCTATAAAAGATGTGGGAGTTCTGTTGAATCATATGTATGTAAAGTTATTGAAAATCATTGAAATTTTTCATTGTAGCTTCTCGGTCAGAGGTGTCGTCTGATGTGCAATCAAGGTCATCCACTGTATCTGGTAAGTATTACGTTCACATGACTATGTGTAGGTCTGTTTTTATCCAAGTATTTCCTATGACAATGACAAATTATTCTGGAGAATATAGCGGCATCGTTTTCGTTTTATTCTTTTTATTGAAAAATCTCAGAGAAACATTAAAGTAAGAAAAAACATCTCCAATCCCAATTGATATCGTTGTAAAGAAATGCAATGGTTTGAAGATCTTTGTATTCCTTTGAAGTAGTGTGGTTTATTTATTTTGCAATGGATGACAACGAATTGACTTGGCACATTGAAGATGTGTCTATATTTCAGAATGAATGTCCTTATTTTGTATCGGTAATATAAAATATGATATGTATTTGAATCTTGGGATTCCGTTAACCTTCAGCGGATTAACGATATCATGCAGTACAAATAAAACAATTTCACCTGAAGTATACAGTATGGTGAGTGTTTGCGAACTTGCCACAACTAGTCTCCACCTTCATACCATTTAGGCAGAAATAACCTTTTCCTCGCTCATTTCGACGAACCTCTTCGAATGCCGAATATCACAAGCAACAATTTGTGTACTTGTGTGAGAGAAAGTGCGATTCAATGATGCTTACATTCTACTGGACTGACCTGTTGCTATGTAAAAAAAAAATGAATATCTTCCGTTTTTAAAAGCGTGTTGGCAGGTATAAAGGCAACGGTGGAAAAATTGATAAAAGTAATAAAATATAAGCATGCCAAATATTGTTTTTTTATACCTAGCAGAAGCTATATTTTATTTGGTCAATATGTAATTTGATAAAATTGAGTATAAAGCATAATAGGAGCAATCTTCAAATAGCTGAAAGAACCAAAAAAAAAAAATACCAAATAGTGGAGGCAAATCCGGCAAATTCTACCTATTTCTAACAATATAGCGTTATTTCATTATGATATTGATATACTACTATTATAGCGGAATTTACTCCGCGGAAATCTGTTAGTGTTCGAAAAATAACACACACACACACACACATATATATATATATAGAGAGAGAGATAGATAGATAGAGAGATACATTCTTGCTTAGATCACTTAACAAGTTCTGTTTTGCGGACGGAAGTCTTCCAAATGTCAAGGTTGAAGAAGAATTCTTAGGTAATACTAACCTTTTCGGTTAATCATTCATTAAAAATGAAGATCTAAAATCACTTATTTTAAAAGGTCCTAAATTCAGAGAACCTCGGTCTTTCCATTCCGACAGAACTTCATCTCTGTTATGAATTCTGTGAAAGGTTATGCCAGACGATGGGCTAAATCTTAAAAAGAACTTGATACCTTGTCAGAATGGATAAAAAGTATAAGAATAATATTAAAATCCCGTATCAAACATTTCAAACCAAAAATGTGTACCATCTATCCTTCTGTGTTTAGCAAATCAAAAGTGATAAAAAAGTTAGATAGGTTACATGAAGAATTTGTTTTGGTTCCAGCTGACAAAGTTGGCAATAACATTGTATTTGTTTGTAAGGATCCTTATTACAACTGCATTGTAAAGGAACTTGGCATTAAATCCACATTTATTAATCGCACGTATACTCCAACTGCCCTTTCAAAAGATGAAATTCTTCAAAATCAAGCTTCGGTTTTAAATACATTTAATATCCTAGTCAATGAAGTGGATGAATTTATCTAATGGCGAAGTAAACAATGTGTATATCGTAATCATAAATCCCCAAGACATATACAAGTTCGAGTGTAGGGCAACACGGACCTCCGACAAAGCGAAGGTAGGATCAGGTGCCATGGAGTAGTAAGAATTCTCTGCTGACCAGTCACACCCGCCGTGGGCCCTTATTCCAAATTAGGTAAACGCGATTATCCGTAGTCAAAGTTAGTATGCAAAATGCAAAAAGTCTAACAAAGGGTATGAAAATAATCATTCAACATATGTCCCAGAGACACTTTGTAATCGCAATCAAAGTCATTATAGCGACCGTAAAATTTGCGAAATGATGACTTCAAACGAATTCGTTATAACCCTGCAACGTCAACTTTTTTGTCAGTAGTTAACCTCGTTTTAAAAAATTCTCATACGCATATTGGATCCCCAAACTCCACGAAAACCTTTACAAACAAAGATACATTGCTGGATCCAGTAAATGTTCTACCAAACCCCTATCTTAGATCCTTACGAAAATATTAACTGCTTTGAAGGAGAAACTTCAAACGTACTGTGCCACTACATAGGCCAGAAGTGGTGTTAATCAAATGTGGATTCTTAAAAATTAGAAAGAAAGTTTAGTGAATTTAAAATCACAAACCTTCTCTCGAATTCTCAACATGAAAACGTTTGATTTTACAACTCTTTACATGACCATACTTCAAGATATATTAAAGACTATACTTTGTGACATCATAGACAGTTGTTTCGTGAACCAAAATGGTAAAAGAAAATATTCATATTTAGTGATTGGTCATCCCAAAAATTATTTAACTCTGCCTCCAGGCACAAGTACTCTGAAGTCGATATTTAAAAGATGCTAGACTTCCTCATTGACAATATTTTCGTAGTATTTGGTGATCAGGTCTTCTAACGGTGCTCGTTTGTTAGCTGACCTATTTTTATATTCTTGCGAAGCAGAATTCATTCAAAAGCTTCTGCACAAGAAGAAAAATGTCTTGCTGTGGCCTTCAATTTGACATTTAGATATATCGACGACGTTTTGTCTATTAATAATGGTCATTTTCATTTATATGTCCGAAGGTCAGTGGTGTCTTCCCGCCTATCTGGGTTCTCTCCTCCACCTAGAAAACCTGGACGCCACCAGATGTCTGAAAAATTGCTGAGTGTGGCGGAAAACAACAAAACAATCAATCAATCAATCCATTCGATATATCCCAGTGAGCTTGAAATAAAAGACACCACAGAGTCTTCCACTTCTCCTTCGTTCTTAGACCATTTACTGAAAATAGATGCCGGCGGCAAACTAACAACTCAACTTTATGACAAACAGGATAATTTCAATTTCTCCATCGTCAACTGCCTTTATTTATGTGGGAATATCCCATCACCATCTGCAAATGGTGTTTGTATCTCCCAACTGATTCGATAGGCAAGAGCTTGTTCTCCTTATGATCAGTTTTTAAATCGAGGGGAGCTACCGACAAAGAAGTTGATGATACATGAGTTTGTACAGTCACGTCTAAGGTCAGCATTTCGCAAATTTTATGATCGTTATAACGATCTAGTTTGCCAGTACAACTTACCATTAATTCAAATGCTGCCTGATGTGTTTCATACCAATTGTTAGGCCGTCCTTGGCACACTGATTCTGACTACTGATTGCTCCGTTTGCCTGATCTCAATATAGGGCTCACGGCGAATGTGACCGCTCAACAGGGGGTGCTTACTCCTCTTGAGCGCCTGGTCCCGCTTCTGGTATGGCCGGGGTCCGCGTTTGATCATCCCTCTGATTTTTATTTTCTATAGGAATATCGGGATTGAATACTGTTAGTTATCTTAGGTTTTTCATCGTGTAATGACGAGAAAGCGAAAATAACGAATTGTAATCAATCTCACAAATCCTCTATGGAATACAAATTCGAGAGTTTGTCAATGACGGATCGTAGAATATGCCAGAGGCTGAATCAGGTGCCTAGTAGTAATAATGACCTGTTGACCACTTCTCCCCAATCTCTCTCTCTCTCTCTCTCTCTCTCTCTCTCTCTCTCTCTCTCTCTCTCTCTCCATCTATCTACCTATATATCCCTGTGTGTGTGTCTTTGTTTGTGCCACACGTTTATGTGAATCTAGTACAGAACATTTGTCCGAGGACTTGTACATATATGCAGACTCTCAATTGATGAGCTAGTTACCACTGAGAAGGTCGCATCCAAAAAAAATTCCAGAGGCAAATGTTATCCAAATTGGTACCTTTTCTGATCTTTTAATGCGCCACTGTACTTGTTGCGTGCGGAAATGTTGTAAAAGAAATGATGAAATAATCTTAAAAGGATGTTAAACGCATGAGGTATTGACAACGTATTTTGTCGTGTCAATTATGTTTGAATGTACATATTACTGACATTTCTATTTCACTGTAAGCTTTCAGAATATTTTATCGATTTCCCAAGGAGTATTATTTATTAATTAGGTAATGGTGGACCTACTATTGATTGGAAAGAAAGCCATTGTTTCTTAAAAGATAGTGATGTTCATATTGCTTTTCGTTTTGAGAAATGCAAATTGGACTTCAAAAATGTCAAAGTTTCCGGCAGTCTACGTTAATGGAAAACTGAAATTTTATATTATCCATAGACGACATGATCGAAAATTCTATTTTAACTTGCATGTATATGGATGGTAATTAATAACTCTTTACAGAGACAGTTCCTGAGAGTACTGGTAACAAGTCCACAGAGCAGAATATAAAACGTGAGTGATATAATAATTGTATAAAAGATGGGGAGTTTCTGTTGAATCAGATGGAGATAAAGACATTCAAAATCTTTGAAATTTTTCATTGCAGTCCCATCGTCTGATGTGTCGTCTGATGTGGAACCAAAACCACCCACTGTATCTGGTAAGTATTATGTTCGCGTTAATTTGTATATGTTTGTTTTCATGCAAGTATTTTTTATGACAAATGGTAAGTTATTCTGTAGAATATAACATCACTTTTTTCTTTTTGTCATTGAAATATCTCAGAAAAGGATTGAAGTTAGAATGAATATCCTTGTTAATATGATCAGTGAAATTATTTCTAAAAGACCAGGGAGACTTCGATTGATATCGTTTTTAAGAAATGGAATGGCGCGAAGATCATATTCATTTTAAGTAGCAATGGATTGCGACTAATTGACTTGGTACATTAAAGAGGTGTAAGTATTTCAGAATGACTGTCTTTTGTATTTTGTATTGTTAATATGAAATATGCTATGTATGTGAAGCCTGGGATTCCGATAATCTTCAAAAGATTAACGATATCATGCAGTACAAATAAAACAGTCACCTGAAGTATACTGTATGGTTAGTTTTTCTACACTTGTCACAACGGGCGTCCATACTACTAACCTTGTAGGCAGAAACACCCTTTACCTTAGCAAATTCGAAAAACCTCTTCCAAGAGCTGTAGAAAATCATTACAAGCCACAATTTGTGTACATGTGTGTGAGAAAGTGAGATTCAGCCATGCTTACACACTACTGCACTATTGTTGGCTTTTATACCCACTGCAATTAATCGGCCGGTATGTAATTTAATACAATTGGCGCTATCTATTTCTTAAAATTGAGCGTAATCTCAATATAATAGTGATATACCACTATAACAGCAGTATGTAAACCCTTCCACCCAAACCTGTTGAATATGTGTTTGAAAAAGAATACATATATTTTGTCTTGCTTTGGTCACTTAACAAGTTTTGTTTTGTAAACGGAAATCGTCCCGATGTCAATGTTGAAGAAGAGGTCTTAAGTAATACTAACCTTTTGGATTAATCATTCATCTTGTAATGATGAAAAAGGGAAAATAACGAACAGTGATCAATCTCATAAACCCTATATGGAATACAAATTAGAGAGTTTGGGGGTTTCAAAGTGTCTCTGGGATATATGTTGAATGATTTGTGGTGCGCCGGTGTGTCAGAGTGTTTAATTGAGAGTGTGTAAATGAATGTATTTACTTGGATATATATAGTCTGGGTGTTCACACGATAGGCTAAACTTTATTAGTGAATAAAGCTATAAGCTATATATTTTGCAAATTTTTAACCTTAGTTATGTCTCCAATGTTGTTTTGAGATTAGCGTTTTCTTTAAAAAAAAAAAGAAATTGTTGCATTGTATGCAAGTTTTTCTGCTTTTTTTTTGAGAACTTACATTGTGTCCACAAAGATTTCTAGTGAAATTATTCGGGGAGATTAAGACAAGATTATCGCTTGGTCATAATATTTTGCAGCGTATAATACAGACGAATTTTGATTTTCCCTCACTTTTCATCCCCCCCACTCAGAAAAAACAGGGGGTGCATATTAAATACTGCACAAAATACTGTATCTTTCATGATTTACGTGTTTGTTTAACTAAAACTGTGTAAAACTATTTACGCCATTAATATCAAATTTAATCTCAATTTAAAGCTATGAAAAGTGCCTAAAATAATACACACACAGAGAATTAAAGAAATGAAATAAGACTTAGATGGTAGATCCAGCATCTTCTCTCTTTCAAATTAGAATGTTGTTCTCTGGAATGACATTAAAAACGTCCTGACGTTACGCTGATGCTATATAGAATATATATCTGTGGAAAATACGACTTAGAAGTGAGGGGGAGCCAGAAAATTTCATATTTTAAATATTCTAGGCATTATATATCTCAATCTGCCAAAGGTGAAAATCGGCAAAAACTGCCGCAAGGACCCTTCTGTCGTGGTCGCAATCATATGTCATGCATTGTATAGAATATATTTTAATTCAAATTTCACCATTACAGTTATAGATAGATATATCTGATATATAACACTTCCTTATGTATGTTTCTAGTTTCAGGTGAAAATACAAATTCCATAAAAGAGAACCCATTAAGTTCCAAAGCAGGTAAGAATCTTAGATGCATGTATATACTGAAATGATAGTTTTATGATATCAATTATATTTTACTTTTTACTAACTGGTCGCGGTAATCCTGTGGTTAGAGCGCTCGCTTCCAACTTGGAAGACCTGACTCTCATTCCACCGCCTATTATCCAAAACGTTTAGCATTGTTAGTGAGTGCTCCTTCACAACGTCTAGCATTAGAAGAGAAGGTCACGGGTCTTTCGGATATAACGTTAACACAGAGGTCAGGTGTCACGGTAGAATTTACAAAATAGAATAACCCCTTTTGTATCAGATATGTTAAAAGTCCTTTATATTTGTCCTTATGTTGATTAATAATTATCATCTTATTTGTGTTATTTTTTTTGTTACAGAAAGGTATAAATGGGTAAATAGGTAGATTGATCTATTGTGCTATATTTTGTATTCAATTTTATTCAATAGTGGATATACCGCATCAAAAAGCAAGAGCACCACCACGACCACCAATACTACCAAAGGCTATCCGAAGTGGTAAGATTATATCCTTTGATTAGAGAGATTGACATGCAACTCAGACATAAAATAATATATTTATTCTAATAAAGACAACATCAAATACTTTTTTTTTTTTTTTTTTTTTTTTTTTTTACAAAAGTTTGGATGCCTTGGTGTCTTGAAAATGCACCTAAAATCCATTTTATTAAAGAAAATATCAAATTCAATGAGGAGAGTGATCCGAATTATAAATTATCGGAGAGATTAGCATAGCTATGATTTTTTTTACAGACTACACTGAATTTCTCTCTACTATACTTTTTAAAAAAAATGATTATTATTATTATTTGTCATTGTGCTAAATTTGTTTTTGAACATTTTTTTTTAATGAAGCTATCTTCATCACGTCAGTTGGAGTTATCATTGGATTTACATCTGCTTGTGCTCCGTAGCATAACCCTATTTTGATATGTAGCATTTACATGATGCGAAGAAGAAAACGTTCGATTATAGGAATGATTGATTACTATTCATCAAGGAAATATAAAGTTGACACAAATTGATATTATGGGAGTTTAAGAGTCTCGTTTCCAGTTAGCACTTTGAAAATTCTATGTTCGTTATAACGATCTCATTTGCCAATACGGTCTTTGATTGGCTCAAGTGTTGTCTGAATTGTTTCATATGAATTGTTTGGCCGTGTGTTTGGCAGACTGATTTTAACTACGGGCTGCTCCGTTTATTTGATCACGGCGGATGTGACCGGTTGACGGGGGTGGATGGGTGCTTACTCATCTTAGGCACCTGATCTCACCTCTGGTATATCCAGGGTCCGTGTTCCCTTACTTATTATTCCATATAATATTTACAGTCCCTGAAACGTTCTACTTTCCCCCTTGAACGGTGAACGAACGCTAAACGAACACTGAACGAACGCGAAACGGAAAGTGAACGGAGAACGGAAAACGGTGAACGATAAACGGAAAACGGTGAACGATAAACGGAAAACGATGAACGATAAACGGAGAACGGTGAACGATAAACGGAGAGCGGTAAGCGTAAGCACACAGAAAGCACATACACTCAGACACACCATAACAACACACACACACACACACACACACACACACACACACACATATATATATATATAATGTAAGGACAAATTTCACTATGAGAGGACAGAACTGCACTATGAGGACAGCAATCTTGTTCACTCGGTGAAGTTCTCATAAAAGTGACCTAGCCACAGCATGTGAGAGATGTAAATACAAATTTTAGATTAGGAGAGAGAGAGAACAAGGTATGTGTGCATTCTCTTCTAAACATTGTGAGGATATCCAAACTTTACAGGTTTTGAGAGAGAGAGAGAGAGAGAGAGAGAGAGAGAGAGAGAGTCGATCATTGTTTAGAAATGTTGATTACCTTGATTACAAGAAATTAAATGAGTTTAATAATTTGATTTTACTTTATAAAATCGATTATTTAACTGAAAAGGAAATATCATGTCTGATTTTAAATACTTTAATTCCACAAAAGCCCGTGCATTGCTGAAATTAACACGAGATTACCTGTGTATTTCTCCTCAGACATTCAGTGAAGATTATTAGTTAAGATGACTGCTATTGCAAAACTATAGCTACATAGTTTGTAAAGTTTAGAATTCATTACTTTCGCATAAAATATCCAGTGAACGATATATTTCCTTTTGATTCAATTTTTACTGCGTATTACACGAACACACCCGAAGTGCGTTTCCCCTAATTTTCCAGGCCCAAACTAGGGGGGTGGGGGTAAACGATAAACGGTGAACGATGAACGGAGAACGGTGAACGATAAACGGAGAACGATAAACAGAAAACGGTGAACGATAAACGGAGAACGGAAAACGGTAAATGATAAACGGAGAACGGAAAACGCAGAACCATAAACGGAGAATGCTTTGTGAATGGAAAACGGTGAACGAACGCTAAACAAACGGTGAACGAACCCTTAACGAACGGAAAAATGGGAAAGTAGAACGTTTCAGGGACTGTATGAGTTTGATCACTATTCGCTATCTTTTCCTTTTCAATCATTGCCCAATAGATATCATTAAAGGGATACATCTTTGAACATTTCAAGAATTACTGTATTATAGAATTAATTTGTTTTATTAAGTAAAACTTCTGCATACCCCTTCAAAAGTGCTGCCTTAAGCGAAGCTATGTTTTGAGCTATTAATTGTAAAAGAACAGAAAAAACAAATATGTAGTTTTCCACAAATGTCATTTATTAAAAATGACGAAATATTGTGCTGAAATTATATAAATATACTGGGAGGCCAAACAAACATAATATGACAAAGTATGGATAAGACAATTGGATTCAACCTAAATCAAATCTTGCATAATACACAAGCAGGTTGAGAATTGAGGGGGCCTCCCAGTAAACCTTAAAATAACAGAAAAAGGTGGCCTAAAAATATGCCATGACAAGGTGAAAATATCCGTGTTCAAACAATTATTGAACCTTGAAGGCCCCCCGAAGCGAAGGCAGCAAGAAAAATGGGCAGAACACTGATGAAAAAATACATCAAATATACAAACGTTAGATGTGTACATGTGTAATAGAAAACATATCCGTGCAACCATAAGCTGACAACGAACTAACGGACAACGGCATGTACCATGAACAACAACAACAATAAAAAGGAATTAATACAAAACAAAACCTCGACCAATAACTCATATGATTAGCGGGGGTAACGGTTATGAGGGGACCCACGATGGTGCAACCAAACAGCTGACCACCAAAGCGGGAAAGGAAACCAAAAGGTATAAGTATGGGGGTGTTAAAATGCTAGTGCAACCAAACAGCTGACCACTAACAAGCGGCAGAGCCCACCCACCCATCTACAGCAGGAATTTTAATTGGTTGAAAACCTGATGTAGCGTTGGAATGCAGTAGATTTCCATCGACCAAACTTCTGAATAAAGGAATCAGATAAGCCCTTTGCTGCAGCATCAGTTGCAGCCCCCATTCGAAAACTGTGACCTTTGTAGGATTGGGGATTTAAACCACATCGACGTATGGCCTGGCTAAATGTACTGGAGACAAAATAGTAGGACAGTGGCTTGCCTGATTTAAATTGAAATAGGGGACCCGTTGTATGCTGGAAAACTGAAACATAGGCCTTTATAGCCGCGACAGAGCACAACGAGGGAACAGCATGAAAATATACGTGCAGAGATATGGGATAGGGACTGTCTTTGGTCTTATGATATCGGAGAGTCAACAGTATGGATCGGTCACTGTCAAAGATGAGGTCTTGCCGTTGAATGACCTTGTCCAGATGTGATTTACTTTTGGGGACCAACTCACCTAGGGGAAGGAAAGCATGGTAGGCTAGGAGGAAGATAGCTCGTAACAGAACACATAAATCAGGGTCAGGTAACACATCCCGTAATATGGTTACCAATTTTTCCAATACTGCGTAAGTGATAGGTAAGCGGGAGTCAGGGGTGGGATGAAGCCTAGAAGCTCGTGAGCCTTTTAAACGTGTTTTTACTAGGAAGGAATGACAGGGGTCTGGTCTTTCAAACAGCTTGTGGACATAGGAAATAGCAGCACAATGGGAGCCTATGGAAGAAGTGCGTACCCCCGAGGAGTGCAAGTAACCTATAAAGTTGGCGATGATTAAAGCTGAGAGTGGGAATTTTAACACAGGGGTGGTACTGGACTGTTGAAACCGGAGCAACAACGACCAATTTCTAGCGTAGGCGCGCCGGGTAGCAGGAGAAAGTGAACAACATAGCAACTGTCACGAGTCAGCACTCAAAGTTCCATCAATTTGGAGGGAAAGGGTGTGGGTTCCCGCGCCAACCATGGAGCCTTTAGTAAAGTTTCCTGAAATTGTAGACGGATAAACCATCAGCAATAATATTCACTTTTCCCGGAATGTGACGTGCTTTGAAATGGATGTTTTTGCACATACAAACGACCACCAGCCTACACACAAGTTGCATGAGAATGGGTTCCTTTGAAGATTGCTTATTTGTCACAAATGCAACAGCTTCGTTGTCCGTATAGAAATGAACATGTTTGTTTTCCAAAACTGAGCCCCAAATTTCTAGGGCCAAAACAATAGGAAATAATTTCTTGATAGCAATTTGGAAGGACTTGAAAGAGGCCGGCCAAGCAGAGGCAAACCACTGAGAACCTAACACGCCAGCAAACCCTAGGGAACCAGATGCGTCAGTGAACAGTTTCAAATGTGTAGAGGAAATGAAATTTGTGTCTTTGAGCACAGATTTATTGTTAAAATATTCAATAAATAATAGCCAGTCGTTGATGTTTAAGCGAGCCTCTTTGTTAAGGCGGATTTTATAATGGTGGGGTTTTGCGGGGCCCTTGGTGAGATCAGTAAGACGGCGGAGGAAAGCGCGACCCGGACAAACAACAGATGTAGCGAAGTTTAACAAACCCAATAAGGATCGCAACTCCGTAAGTGTGACCTTTTTTCGAGAAGAAAAACTGCATAACTGAGCACGTATCTTGCAAACCTTGTTTAAGGGGCAATCGACACTCCATCAACTCAGAATCAATTTCGATACCATAGATAGTGATAACTGTGGATGGCAACAACGTTTTTTCATGTTTAATTGGAACCCCTATTTTAGAACACAGAGATAGAAAATTATTTTAAATCCCTTGCACATCCGTCAGAACCTTTTGAACCAATGAAAAAGAAATCATCGAGCATGTGATACATGCCCCCTGCGTGAAATCTGGAACACATAAGCCACTGCAGAGCACAACTAAAGGTTTCAAATATTTTGTAACTGCTTCGTGCACCCATGGGCAGGCATCGATCATAAAATAATTTGTCCTGCCAAGTGAACCCTAAAAGATGGTAACAACTAGGGTGAATAGGAAAGCATCCTCTATGTCGGCTTTTGCCATCAAACAGCCCTGACCAAACTTTAGAACAAGGGAGATAACTGTATCTATGGTATCATATTGAACCTTAACCGCCTCGTCAGGAATATGTGAGTTGACCGAATCTTGTAAAGGGAACGATAGGTCATGAATAAGGCGAAATTTACCAGGAACGGATTTAGGAACAATACCTAACGGGGAGCAAACAAAATGAGGAAAAGGGGAAACATCAAACGGGCCCTGAACCCTACCAAGGTCAATTTCTGTTTGTAATTTTTGTTGCACTTCAAATGAATGTGAGCGAGCAGAAGAATGATTGGTACATGATTTTGGGGCAGGGGAGCATGTACAACCTAACAAAAAAAAAAACTACAGAAAATCCATCGATCAAATATTGGGAAAGATTTGAGTCATAACCATCTAGTAATTGTGTAACTTATTTGGGTATACTGAACTGGGTAACTTTTGATTTTGGGGCCAAGGGTGAGGGTTTGTTAGCATGGCTGGGCTGCCCACTAGAGGATGTGGAGGGTTTGGCTTTAAAGCATTTGAACCGGGGGTGGGGGTCTTTGCAATAGATGCAAACATGCTTAAAGGAACAAGGAGAGGTGGAACAGGGCTGCCCATTGTTGTATGCATAGCAGAGATTTCCTCGAAAGGGTTGTGCACTTTTTTGAGCAGAGGTACGAAAGGAGCCCTGTGATTTGGGGATAGTGGATACACGCACCATAAGTTCCCCTAATGGCTGTTGCCAGTGGAGAGGACTGAATTCCCGGAGTTTCCGGAAATTCTCATCATAGTACTGCCAAGCAGCATCCCCATTTGTCGCATGCAACTGGCGGATAGTGGACATATATTTGAGGATATGGGGGAATTCAGTAGGTTTTACCTCAACATAAGTACAAGCAAAAACCAGGAACGCATTGGTCCACTGGTAAATAGTGAGTGGAGGTTTTTTGTTGCCCGGTTTAGACAGAGTGATGCTCCCTTGTTCCATCTGCAGGGAAAGTTTATCTTCCTGAGTATCAGGTAATAAGGAAGTCAAATCTAAAAAATCGTCAGCCCAAATTTTCTGTTTAAGGCGGTGGGGAATAGTGCCCCCCCCCCCCCCCAGGGGAATCCCTGCAGATAGTTGCAAAGGAGCAACACTTGTTACAGAAGATTGGCCAAGCCTCCGTCTCTTCTGTGGCCCCTTGCCGGTGGTGGATTGCCCCGGCTGCTTCTTCGGCATTGCTAAAATATAAAATGTGACCATAAAAGAATACAAGTTAAAATTGGACAATGCTTACCATGTGAAGGAATGTCTATACTTGCATCAAGGAACAAGAATCTGTTCCCCAAAAGCCCTTAAGATGCAAAATCCAAGAGCCTATAACAAGAGTTCGTGCAAGTATAGAGGTAATGAATACCAAGCCTGAGGTACACATACCGTTAATGCACTTGATAATTAAGTAAATTACAAGAAAACTTGGGTAATTTACAGGATACATCAGGCATAAATAGTAAACATTCATTGCACCAACAACAAAAATGCAATATAACCAGGATATTTTAGTCTACCTGTAATAGTACCGAGTGACAAGTATTTGCTATCCAGAAATCCTCAAAGATGTAATAAAACCCAAGAATGTTTCAGACAAGGGTTTGTATTCTTAAAATGGAGACCAAGTGCATGGTACTTGTTTTCATAATTGCACCGGCTAACCCATCTAAATACAAACTTGGGTAATTACAGGATCAAGCAGACTAGGCCAAGCATTTGCTCACAAGACTTATGCAGAAGTTGTATATTGGAAATGAATACCAAGTACAGATATTTCTATCTACAAATGAACCTGATAAACTTTCTCAACTTAGAGGATAAAGCAGAATCAAGAAATATTATCTTGCAAAATGATAGAACAAAGATACTTAAGTCAGGTGTCACTATGTCAAAGGCAAGGGAAATTCAAAAGATGTCAAAATTCAAGCATATTTCCAAACAAGAATTATTGAAAGCATTTATAAATACACTGGTAAATGGATACCAAGTACAGGATACTTATCCATGAAATGCACTTGATATAAACTAATGTAAAATTCAAACAGCTTGGGTAATTACATGATAAATCAGAAAATTGAGGGCGTGTGTGTATATATATATATATATATATATATATATATATATATATATATACTGGACAAAAAAGTTAAGGATCGTGATTTCAGAATTATTTTATTCATAACAAAACCAAATAAATTATGTTAAATATACACTTAAAATGTTCAACGACAATCGAACAATACATTTTAAACCTGTTTTTATAAAATCATCAATACGATAAGCAGCCAGAGCAACCATTGTCAGGTAACCCCCCAAAACAGTTTGAAAATCGGTATGAGCAACAATAACAAATTTCATTACAAATGATTGAATCTTTATAAAGGCAATATCAATAGAGTGTATGTCCACCCTGAGCCTGTATAACGGCACGACACCGCCTCTGCATACTTCTGATGAGCCTGCGGAACGCAATTTGTGGCAACCTTGCCCATTACTGCTGTAAACCTAACGTAAGCTCCTGGCGGTTTGTCGAAAGTACAGGGCGTCTGGAAACAGTTTGCTGCAACATGTCCCAGGCATGTTCTATTGGATTTAAATCCGGAGAACAACTCGGCCAATCCATACGTTTAATTGTCTCTGTAGCAAGGTAGTCTGTCACTATACGTGCTCTGTGGGGACGAGCATTATCATCCATTAACACAAAGTCGTTGCCTATAGCTCCCGCATAAGGTCTCACAATTGGATGCAGTATCTCGTCCCTGTAAATTGCACCGGTAAGATTGTCATTAATCACGTGCAAGTCAGTACATCCACCAGTACTGATTCCGGCCCAAATCATCACAGAGCCACCTCCAAAACGATCATGCTCTGCTACACAGCAATCAGCGTACCGCTCTCCACGCATGCGCCATACACGCCTACGACCGTCATGAAAGTCCACGCAGAACCGTGACTCGTCTGTGAAAAGAACAGGCGTCCAATGACGCAGTTGCTAGTTTATGTGATTTTGAGCCCAATTGAGTCGTGCTACACGATGTCTTCTCCTCAAAATGGGACGAACAGCAGGTCGATGAGCCCGAAGGTTAGCAGCATGAAGTCTCTGTCTGAGAGTTTGTGGTGTTATGCGCACCCCACTTGCTGCATGAAAGTCAGTATTGAGTTGGACAACACTCTGAAACCTGTGTCTACGAGCCGCAAGTGACATATAGCGATCCTGGCGAGCGGTTGTGGACCTTGGACGACCTGATGTCGGTCTCTCAGAAACATTACCTGACTGCCTAAAACGATTCCACAACCTTGAAATCACACTTTGGGACACATTATAGGAATGGATCTTGAGAATGGATCTTGACAGTAAGATATTTTTTACGGATGCAATACTGGCTAAAGCAAGTATCGCACACGGATTTTACTGCATCGCTGAGTGGTAAAGACTTTTTTTAATGCACGCCAGGTAGACTCTATTGTATTGGTGTGTGCCCCTGTATCGGTATCTACAAACTTTACTGAATGATTTACTTTTAGATGTTCGAACCCTTCTTTATCTAGAATATTGTATGCTTTCCAGCAACCCCTTATTATTGTTGTACAGGACTGTGTGTTGGCTTTTATTATCTCGCGCAGAATCCCTCATCTTCGATCTACCCCATTGTTGTAAAAAAAAAAAAATATTTTCATCCACCTTTATATCCCCCCCCCCCCCCCCGAAACCCAGACACAGTCAACTTTCCGTCCTTTGTGAAATTTTTCTTTACCAAATATACTTTCATCAATGTCAACAAATTTTGCCACTACTCCTATTGTTTCTGAATTTTTCACTGAAATACAGGTACACACTTTAGAGTAACTACACCAATCGACTACAGTCTGACTTGCAATTTCAAGTTCGTGTCTCACGAAATTTTCACTAGCTATGTATATCCAAAAATGCGTAATTAACAGAACTTTTTCAAGAGTTAATTTGTGCTTTCATACCAGCTACGAGTCCTGATTGAAGTCCCTCTGTTACAGGTCTTATTAGAACTTCTCTACACCTAGGATACACAAGGAAGAATCCTTTTCCCGTTGTCACAGTTGCCAATGTTTTGCCATCCAAATATATCAGAATAGATAATCCTATTAATCAGTGAATCAAATCTCTTGCATTAGCACGGTTAAAAAATATTTCAGTTTTAAGAGGATTTCATAGCAAATCAGCTGTTCAATTTGTTTACATCAACACAAGTGACGTATGATATGCCTATTCATGAGAATTACGTGAAATAGAGCACAAGTGATAATTTTGCTCAATAGCAGATCCTATTTACTTGGGGACATAAGTTGTACGTCTTCTTACATTTCAAATTTTAAAACACTGGTTTTAAAAAACAGTTTTTTAAATTTATAATTTGCAAGGAATTTAAGTTTGAGCTTATTTTTGTGATTTTTGTCCGTTTTTAGCGTATTTTTTTTTTATCTCTAACGCGATCTCTCTCTCTCTCTCTCCTCTCTCTCTCTCTCTCTCTCTCACACACACACACACACACACACACACACACACACACACACACACACACATATATATATATATATATATATAGTCTTTGAACTTCAGAATCTCATCTCCACTGAGCAATAACTTTAATGATAAAGAAACTTGCAGTTACATCACATGGAATAGGCTATTATAATTAGAGTCGTTCTTTGTTTTGAAAACTGAACACATTCAAATAAAAAAATGAAAAAGCATTTTCAGTAGGGGGGTCATGAATATCACAAATAACATTATCTCCTAGAAAATGACAATGTAAGCCAATTTTATATTACTGGAGGGATTTCTTAATTGGCAATTCAAGATATTTACTTGATTAATCAGTTTATTTATTCTTTCTTTTTTGTAGTGATATACTTATTTCTAATAGCAGTTTTAAATGATGTAAGACTAGTGAGGTTTCTAGTATGACTTTGAATAACTGTTCATATATGATGAAGTCCTAACGTAAGGAAGAATAAATTTAACGTCACCATTGTTTCTTAGTAGATATGAATTTTGTGGAGAAATGAAAGGTATAAAAGATCTTGAAGATACCGGGGAGCAATATCATAAGCTATTTTGTAAAATAAAATGAGTTAATAAACTTTTCTTCTTGTTAATAAAGAAACCTAACTTAACATTTAGATATATCAACGACGTTTAATCTGTTAATACTCATTTTCACTCGTATGTCAATTTGATACACCTCGCGACCGGTCCCTCAGTGAACTCAAAATAGAAGACCATAAAGAATCTTCCATATCTGTTTCATTCCTGGATATTATATTGAACATAGATGTTAACGGCAAACTAAAAACTCAACTTTGTGACAAACGTGATGACTTCAGCTTGTCCATCGTCAACTTTCCATATTTATGTAGCAATATTATTTATGCATTGTTATCTGCATATGGCGTATATATTCCTCAACTGATTCGATACGCACGAACATGTTCTGCGTATGATCTGTTTTTGAATAAGATAACTGATAAATAAGTTGATGTTACAGGGTTTCAACAATTTCGTTTAAGATAAGCATTTCGCAAATTATATGGACGTTGCAACAATTCAATTTACAAATTCAACCTGCCATTAGATCGAATGCTGTCTGACATGTGTTTCATACCAATTGTTAGGCCGTTTGTTTTTACTTTGATGTCTGGTTACTCTGTTTACCTGATCAAGGTATGAGGCACACGGCTTACTCCTAGTCCCCTGATCCCACAGCTGGTATGTCAGTATCAAGAAGCGTTGGTTGTGACCTTTTATTGTTGCTGCCAATTTGATTCTGCAAGTTGATGGTATATCAACCAGGCCATTTACAATACTGTACATCATGATGATGTTGTTTGCTGATCTTTCCTGTAAGGTCGGCCACTGCAACTTCTGTCTGTAACATGGTGTTGACGCTGCTGGAGCGATGAAAGTCACCGATTACAAACCTGGCCATGGTCACACTGTGTTATTCCTTCTCTGAGTTGTGTATGTTGTTGGCTGCGTATGGGTCCCATGTAATGCTGGCATACTCCATCTATGATCTTACATGGATTTTGTAGCATAGACCCTTGGTATTTCTTGGATACTGGTATATGTTGCGTTGTAAGAAGGCCCTGGTGTTATTTGGCTTATTAATCACTTATTTATAGGCGCATTCCAGCTTAATTTGTTACGTATATTGCTTTGGGGAGTATTTTGCTGACCCAGCGACCTCCATGATGTAACCATGGATGGTATATGGATATTATAGTTGGTGACGCTTGTTGATGAAATATGGGATTTGGTATTTTTGGGATGGAATTCTGTTCTTATCCCATGCTCGGAGGGCCTCTAGATCTTCTTGGAAACGTAACTGTCTTTGTAGATGCATCTGTCGAGAACACATTCTCAACAACGAATCTGATTGATTATCGGTTGACTATGTGATCTGCAGGTCGTTGATGTACAACAAGATGAGTTTGGGGCTGAGAACACAGCCCTGTGGGGCTCCTGACGGGAGCTATATCCGATCGAAATTAGGTCATCACCTGAAAATACACCCTGTTTGATTTGTTATCACCGTTCTTATTCAAGTTTAATGGTATAACCATCTATATCAGGTACCCCGCGTGGGGATCCGGATTGTTAGAATAGGTCCTCAGTACCCCTTGCTTGTCGTAAGAGGCGACTAAATGGGGCGGTCCTTCGGATGAGACCTCAAAAACCGAGGTCTTGTGTCACAGTAGGTGTGGCACAATAAATATCCATCCTTGCTCAAAGGCCCTGAGCGCCGAGCATAGGCCTAAATTTTGCAGTCCTTCACCGGCAATGGTGACGTCTCCATATGAGTGAAAAATTCTCGAGAGGGACGTTATACAATATATAAACAAACAATACAAATACATTAAGTACATAGTGAATATATAATATGAAGCGTACTTAAAAATCAATGTTATACAGATATGTACCTCAGTGCACTTCACACTATATGACTTCATAATGTTTTTGTTTTGTTTGTTTGTTTGTTTATAGCCGCCTGAGCAATTTTTCAGCTATCCGGCGGCTGTCACCATTACCGGTGACAGGGCTGCAAATTTAGGCCTATGCTCGGCAGTCAGGGCCTTTGAGCAGGGAGGGATCTTTATCGTGCCACACCTACTGCGACACGGGACCTCGGTTTATACGGTCTCATCCGAAAGGCCGAAACCCACGTCCCACAGTGGGAGACTTCATAATGAAAAAGTACGTCATGACGTAAAGTTCTATAGTTGTATCGCAGGAAAATATCATTAGATTTTGTCGTTATATAAGTACCACTCCGTTATTAGGTATTAAAGCTATATATGTGTCAATCTGCTTGTTATGTATATGTATATATTCTTGCACGGTCTATCCTGATATGGGTTTTAAATCTACATGCGTTTCGGCGGGGTTAATGTAAATCTAATTTTAAATGATTTCTTCCAAAAATACTGTAATGTAAGTATTTAATTGGGGATTGAAATTATTGATCAGGATCAGGACCACGTTTGCCTGATTTGGCCCTGTGGTTTGACAAAAACAAAATAAAAATGAATTCTCAAAATGTTATATTTTTTTTTAATAAGTCTACACTTGGTATTGATACAAAGTGCATTTGAATTCCCGCTAAAACGTCTGCTGTCTGAGATATGTAAATGTCAAAACTGGTCCCTGGCCCGATTTCTTAAAAAAAAAAGCACCTTTTCACAACTTTGGACTACGTTTTCGTCCATATCACAACATTTGATCTAAAATTTACTAGATGTAAGAGTTTATTTTTAATACAACTTTGTTTGCTTTTGGCATGAGGCCAAATTTGGTCAAACATGGTCCTGTGGGCATGTTCACGAAGCTATCTTAAGACTAAGATATGTCTCAGACTACTCTTAGGACGCATGTTAGTCTTAAGACAGTTTCTTGAAGCTATCCTAAATTAGGATGCATCTTAAAATTTGTCATAAACTTAAGACATCCTAAAAGCTGTCTTATCTTGACTCGAGAAGAAATATGGCGGTTGTTTACCACCGTTTCTTGAGGAGACGTGATCAAAATTTACGCCGTGAGCGTGTGTTTAGGGATATAGACAACCCCATCGAAAAAAGAAAAAAGAATACTTTTATTTTTCTCCACTTCTTTCAATAACGTTTGCAGTTCACTTTCCGAAAAATTTGGACTTCGCTTTCTTCTCAGTGATTCCATGATTGTGGCTATAGATCTATACAATAGGTTTGAACGCACGGACGATTCTAAATTGGTGCGAATACGTATACATGTATACCACTTGAAGGACAAATTACTGCATAAACACAATCAGTAGACACGTTGTTTTAAAATATAAATTTTTGATCGATAGTACAAACATCTTGTTTAAATTCAATATATTTTTTGTCATTTCTATATAAAAAATAATGTGAAATTGTGTGTGTGTGTGTGTGTGTGTGTGTGTGTGTGTTTTTTTTTAAATATTATTATTCATACAAATGATATTTTTCGACATGGACTTACTTGCATATCACTAACTTAAGACATCATAACTTAAGATATGACTAAGATAGCTTCGGTTTACATCCTAAGATATATCTCAGAGTGGTCATAAGATATGTCTTAAGATATATCTTAAGACGTGTCTTAAGACTATTTTTAAGATAGCTTCGTGAACATGCCCCCTGGTCCTTTTAGCGTTTGATTTGTATTAGGCGTATCTCTAGCGTATTTAAAATTTAAACATAATTGTCAAGTTGTTGTGTGTTTGTTTCGGGTTCAAGTTATTTCATTTATATCACTATTCGCTCATGAAGTACAAAACAGGGTGTGCATTGTTTTGTGGATTCAAGACTATTTTTACGAATTCGCTCAACTAATAATATATTCAAGTAGTGTTGAGGTGATAAGGGGAATCGAGTCTAAATAATAAAAACTTCAAAAATATACATAAATGCCTTTTAAAGTCGTTTATCTTCTGCGTAAATTGCCTTACTAATTCTGCTGTTTAAAAACATCTTAACTAAGGTATGACTTCACAATTAACATATCTTACAGGGATGTACAAAATGGCTATCGTCAGTATGGTCCGATCTGATAACAAGAAGTAATAATAATTATAAAAATCGAATGATTTCTTCCTATCTTCTGCGGCCTACTACCTCTGACGCTTGCGTCATGTTGCTTTCTTGTTTTTTCTTTGATACTATATAAGTCTCCTATTTCTATACATAGTATGCGCTACAGTAATTTTCACACACACACACACACACAGACACACACACACACACACACACACACACAGATATATATATATATATATATATATATATATATATATATATATATATAGTGACCTTGAAATCGCCCCAATGTGCATCTATTAGACTTTTAAAATAAAAAAAATCCAGTCATGTCAATTTAACGACTTGGCGCAGGAGAAATATGAGGATTGTCTGCTGATATTTTGGTGAAACCAGGATTTGAAATAGTTATGTGACCTCTGCTTGGGGAAGGTACAAATTGTTCTGGTGCTGTCAATTTTGATCTAATATTAACGATGTGAGACATATTTATGATTTTCCCAAACTTTCAAGTAAATCTAATTACACTTTACCTCTCTAACTACTTTACATTTCAATGCTATGGGATCTCTTACATGTACCGAAGCATTTTATTGCCGGACCTTTAAAATGTGTAAGTATCGGTACACGTGGCTGTCACAATCTTTTGACAATAAAACGAGAGGGGGGATTCTCTCTGGTATATTACATATTCCTTATTTCGTCTTACTAGTGAACATCTACATGTACGAGGCGATATAGGTTTTAGCGACATAACAACGGATTTGTGAAGTGTTGTTTTTACTAACTTTACCTAGATCTGTCGGGTAGTCTTGACATTGCTGTAAAATATTGCAGTAATTAAAAGTTTCCGTTAAGTAAACGTTAGTATTTCTTTCCTTTAAAAGGAACACATTTATCTTTAGATGATTGTGAGTCTGTTTAGTCCAGTCATGAAATAAATAGGAGTTCAGAGTAGGTGAAGGTTAGTATGATGACTTTAAGGAACAATCAGTCAAAGGAGGCAATGGCTTTATGGTAGATGAACTAGATGAAGGGTTTGTTAACATCTAAATGAAATGTTATTTCAAGAACAATTTGTTTACGGTATCGATAAGAATAAATTTGGAGTGTTACTGCAATATGTGAATGCAATTTAAAGTGGCTCAGTTTAACATTTCTTACAGAAAGTTGCCTTGATTAGTAAATACTGTATTCAATAATCAATTTATTTCAGAGTAATTGTGTTCATTAGATAAGGCGCTATACAAGTGTACAACAATAATCCATTTCTGTAGTATTGGAGAGAGATATTTTGGAAGTAATATACTAGGGGCCTCATATCCCAGTTCACTTCAAAGAGGAAAACGGAAGTGGGACTTGCATTTGAAGCAGTTGCTAATGAAACATGTAGTGATGCTGTTGTTACTGACACATGCAGGTAAACGTAATCTGTTGATATTTAGTGTAAAACATTTACAGGGATTTCATATGATAATGTAATGCAGAAAAAAGTGATCCGCATGGAAATGCCCGCGAGACTAATAATAAATGAATTGTTGCATGGAGATGACCGAGAGACTAATAATAAATGAATTGTTGTATGCCCGAGTGACCAATAATAAATCAAGTGTTGTATGGAAATACCCGAATGAAATAATAAATGAATTGTTGCATGGAAATGCCCGAGTGATCAATAATAAATCAGTTGTTGTATGGAAATGCCCGAGTGATCAATAATAAATCAGTTGATACATGGAAATGCTGTATGACCAGTAATAAATGATTTTTTGCGAAAATTATCAGTCATTAGATTCATTTCACAACTACAAAATAAGACACTTTCCAAGTATAGATATTGTCATGCAAGATCGTTTATTTTGCTAATAAATTGAATGTTATTTCTATTTGGTTTTCCTACTCCTTTTCAAGGTACATGTAAAAAATTAAATAAAAGTGTATCCTGTTAAAAACATGAAGACGCTGTAAGATGTTTAACAGAATACCACTATCTAATTGTGAAAATTAATTGATTCTAAATATCTATGTGTGTATTGCGATGTGTCGTACATATTTGCTGTGTGTAGTATCAATTTTGTTTGTGTGTGTTAACAGTCATCCATTTTAATTTAAACAATTCAATCTATAACTGACGGTAAAAATATTGAAAAATAAAAGATTAATAAATAATAATCTAATTCAATTAGAGCAATAAACTCGTCAAATCAGCAGAAAATTTTGTCTTCCTGACAGCAATTCCTGTTCGCAATATCCGATGCGCATTGACCTCGGGGGGTCATCAATTCGGAAAAATGCGAAAGACACTGCTGTTACTTTTGTAGTCTATTTTGATCTGTGTTTACAAGAGAATGCGCCACAATGCACGTACAATTTATACATTTTAGCTATGTTTATTGCTGTACCTTTCAAATACATTAATCTAACTATAATTTCTATACCCTTCCTAAGATTTTTGTAATGTTTTCTTATATTAGCATTGTATACTTTATGTGAGAAAGAAGGTATGGCTTTTGGACGACAAAAATTTATCAAATGTATAATTTTGTTGGGTTTTCCTCTTTTAAGAAATATCTGTGCTTATAATATATATATATGCAACCTTTTTCTTCAATTTTTACCTTTGTGTATAATTAATATACATGTGTAATTTCTATTCATAGATGTTGGTACAGATTTAATCATCAGTTTTCAATAATGTGAAATTTAATTATATGATTCGAAATAATTAAAAAGTGTCACTAGAAATGTTGTTTTGTTATATTTTAAGCTAGGCATATCTCAAAAGACAGAATAAGGGGTTTTTAGAGTGTGTTGTTGAAAATTGATGAAATGCATTTTGAAAATTCATTTTAGAAAAAAAATTAAAAATTTTGGAAATTGAGACAAATACTTGTGATCTGGGATCATTACAAATATCCAGTATTAACCAGTTTATCTATGTTACCTGTGCAGCAAGCATGATGTCCTAGCAGGGTGTGCGCAACATATACGGGTCTTTTAAATGTTATCGTAGAACCTCAAGTTAACAAAACGAAAGTAGAAGAAAAGGAAATACCTAAAGATGTGTCACTAATGGACAGTCTCATCTGGGATCTACAGGTAATTAAAAAAAAAATCGTAATAGTATTCTTAAATAGGGTGTAGTCTTCTGGTCAGCGTGAGTGTCCTATTTCCTGTTTTGATATATCGCGATATAAGTCATATTTTCTGAGATACTCGGTTCTCGGGAAAGAAAGTACACATGGTATGCCTCATGACTCTTATGTAGTTAACGGTCATGTTGTTTAAAATGACCGGTGATGAGTGGATTAAAAGGCTACTGCTTTATAACCTATCACACATCTCGGCAAATTGCGCAGTGCACTGTATCTTTTCTGTAGGTAACCTGATATTCTAAAATATAAATAAATACACAAGACTTTCATGAAAACAGAGGTTTACTATTCTGATGTATTTTATATACAATGCACACGTACATTGCTATTACATGTACATGTTATATACACAGAGGTTTATAGATGAAGATACCTGTTGATGAAATATCTATACACGTAATTTCAAATAAGACAGGTAGAATTCAATATACATGTAAATCAGAATTGAAAGCGGCAGCAGTGTATGCAACGAACTTGATTAGAATCAAACGATCACAGAATCCTGGCTGCAGTTCAGAGATGGTATGCTCTCCTTTTTTCCTGTACAGTCGTGTTTTTATATAGTTCAAGTTCCTAGTTTTATGCTTAATTGCCATTAAATTCATTAAAGAGGCTTGATTTGAGCTGAATATTTTATTTTACCATTTTTAATGTTTACATTGCTTAACTAACTTAATTATTTCTAATGGTCAGCAAAACATTTAATGTCAGTTATCTAGCTACAAGAGAAATATAGAGCTCACAATTCTTTGCTATGGCTCGTGTCCTGTTTCTGTTTACATAGGTTAAATATGCTAGTAAAATCTTCGTTTAAAGCAAAATTTTCAATTTACAAGTTAATTCCAAACATAATTAAACATATTCTAGTGTTTGTCAAATCTCATTTTGTTTTGAACAGGATATTTTCTATTAAGCAATCTATATTTAAACAAAATCATGGCACGAGCCTTCTTTACATAACAAAGAATTGCGAGCTCTGTATCTATCATCTAACTCGAAAAACTGATATTCAAATATTTGTTGACTATTAGAAATACCCTGGTTAAGTAATGTAAATATCAAAAATGAGAAAAATAAAATTTGAAAATATTCAGTTGAAATTGTGTCCATGCCTCTTTAAATAACAGAATTCAAACCGGCAGCAGCGTATGAAACGGACATAATAAGATTCAAACGATCACAGAAACCAGGCTGCGATCAGAGATGGTATGTTCTCATTTTTTCCTGTATAGTCGTGTTTTCATATAGTTCAAGTTCCTGGTTTTGGGCTTGCTTCCCGTTCAGTTCATTAATGTTGCGACAATATCTACCGGAAGTCGTACTCTTGCCATCATCACAATGTATGGATTGACATGAACTAAATTCGGAATCAAAGTCACAATCTTGTTCCGCTTTCCGCCTGGATTGTTTGTTTCTCTTCACTAATGCTATTATTATAGACACAAAGAGCACTATAAGGCCAAGCACTATTGAACATCCTATTATAATGATTGTTATTAAGTTCTCTACGACAGCTGCGGAGTGCTCATCCCTTTCTGTGGTCATGTAAATAAGAATGATTTTGGTAGTATTATCTGCAAGAAATTTTGTGACACTAGCAGCATATTACATAATAAAATTAATATCGTATTTATTGTATGTATTCTACTTTTAAAAGAAAATTTTTGAAGTCCTTTTTGAAGTAATTGTATTTAACTGACATTTCATTATTTATATGACTACATAATGCATAAACACAATTGCACATAAATAAGTTTATATCTTCATAACTAGGGCACCTGCAGCTCAGCGAATACATCCCCCCCCCCCCCCCCCCGAAGAATTACCAAAAAAAAAAAATCCATGCAGAGATCTAAGATATGGCTTCCTTTTGTTTAGCACAACCTATCTTGTAATTAATACATACACATGTTATATAATTAATATGTGATTTGTTTATCGAAATTGATTCGCGGTGGTTTAGTGATGTTTCGAAGTAAAGCAATCATGCACCTAATTATAATGATCATTTGAAAGTTTTCTATTTAAAAGGGCTTACCCTTTATTGTTGTCGTGTTCAGCAGAATGTTAACTGTTTATTTTAAAAGAGAAATAGCGATAATAGCAACAGAATTATTATGTATTATTCCACTTTTTTGTACTTATATTTGGTTACCTGTCCTGGACTGACATCCCGTTGTATGACTACACAGTGTCTTGGTACAATTGCAGTAAGATTGACATTTCTCTCCATAATTAGGATATCTACAGGTCAGCGAGCAGTCCTTCCCGAAATATCCAAGCTCACAATCTGCAATATATTTGTTTTCGTGAACTTCGAATAAATTACAGAAAATGAATATGTGCCGTCCATACATTCGTAATTAGTGTTACTATACATAGTTTTTAATTCACACATGGACATATTCTACTGAACGCTTCAAAAAATTAAACACATCAGCGTGAACAATTGACAATACTTGTATATCACTGAAACAATAGTTTATATGACTCTATGGAAGTAGTAGAATGATGACACAGTAACGTTATAAACTAAAGCAATACCATTTGTCATTACTCACTTGAATTTTCCACACACCCCTTATCGCTGGTACAGTATTCTACCGTACAGTTGCAAAGTTTCTGACATCGCTCACCATAGTTTGGATATCGACAGGGCTGGGAACAATTACGACCGTAATAACCAATTGGACAATCTAAAATATGTTCTTTTAATTAATGAAACTTAACGAAATCTATATTATTTCAAATAAAGAGAATTGATGTTATTTACAATGAAAAATTATGTATAAAAATTTACATAATATTTAAACTATAGATCATTGTTGTAATTCGTCTAACGTCAAATTCTGAGATAATTTAATTACTTTCGCACTGTTGAGAATCCTCATCCCAGTAAAGCCATTGGAGACATCTTTCTCCATCGTTGTTACTATACGTCAAGAAATGTAATACAGAAAAAAACTTCAATACTTACAAAACGATTATCAAACTAGTACTTCAATATAATTACCGTGACAATTAAACAAATTGTACAGATGAAGTTAGAAATATATTTTAGAACGTGGACTTACTATGTTGAAGCTGAATTCACAGTGACGAACATTATAAATAAGAAGATGACAACGATATGTTCCATCATCGAATGTTTTAAACGAGTTTCATATACGGAAGATTTTAGCATGTTTCCCAGCATACACACTTGTAAGAGCGCCAAGAGGAATGTCAATCGTAGACCGACCACCTGAATGACACTTTTACTCACAAGAGTGTGTTTCACACACACACACACACACGCACGCACGCACGCACGCACGCACGCACGCACACACACACACACACACACACACACACACACACACACACACACACACACACACACACACTTGTAAGCACCTGAATCTCACTACACATGACGTTACATCTGAATTCCACTACATTACTTTCCTAGTGGAATTGAAAGGAACAGAGTTCATAATCTTTTTATTTGCTACACTCTAATGACATTGTGGGATTTGAAATTCTTTAAATACTACTAATAAAAATTTGACATTTAGCCTGAAACCCCCTACTTCGACCACGTGATCATTTATATAAACACGCATGAATCCCACAACCTCAGAAAAAATCAGATACACACAGGAAACTGACTCGTATGTGCTTTATGATCAGATTATCTAACGAGAGCTGCAGTTGGCATATTCTCTCTCTCTCTCTCTCTCTCTCTCTCTCTCTCTCTCTCTCTCTCTCTCTCTCTCTCTCACATATATATATATATATATATATATATATATATATATTATATTTATTTGTGTGTGTATGAGAGAGAGAGAGAGAGAGAGAGAGAGAGAGAGAGAGAGAGAGATGTACATATGGTGGATTACATCACAATGGAGTGTTAAGACACGATTTGCTAAGGTGTTATTGTAGCAAGGGGTATTTTCGCCCCGTGTTAGTTGTGCTTCGATGCATTAATCCCCCCCCCCCCCCCCCCCCCCCCATTTTTAAGATCATAAGAGATGTTTCGGACATTTTTACACCTCCTCGATATGATGACTTTTTGTATAAATTCCGAAATAGACTTAAGGTGTATATCATAGTAACATTACCACACTTTGTCTGTTCAGCTTAGATCAACTAACTATATACTAATACAAGGGTCCCGGGTTCGATCTATAACTGGTCCAGAGATTCTAACTTGTCACAACCAGGAACTATCAAAATATGCTAACTCTAAACCAAACCTCATAGTATACCTCTTTATTTCCTTTTTTGAAATAAGGTGAAATACAATTGGATTGTACCTAGAATGTCACGAACAACTATATGTTGTTGTAAAACGTCGCATATTACCTTCATTTCTCTCCAAGCCTTATATACATTGTAATATGATCATGATATGGACAAAAAGTAAACGAGGGCGAATATTTCCCCGTACTCAATAGTTCAATGAAAACTCCATAGTAAGTATGAAGATATTTAGCCCAGTCACTGTATTTGAAACCACATATAGGGTGTAATTTCTGACACATAAGATGATTTCAATTTTTTCATCGTCAACTTCCCTTATCCACGTAGAAATATTCCTATATCACTTGCATCTAGTGTTTATATCTCCCAACGGATTCGATACGCAAGAGCTTGTTCTGCATATGATCAGTTTTTAAATCGAGGCAGGTTACTGACAAAGAAGTTGATATTACAGGGCTTTGTACAGTCTCATCTAAAGTCAGCATTTCGCAACTTTTATGGTCGATATAACGATATAGTTTGCCAGTACAGCCTTCCATTAGGGCAAATGCTGTCTGACGTGTTTTATACCAATTGTTAGGCGGTTCTTGGCACACTGATTCTGGCTGCTTATTACTCCGTTTATCTGATCAAGATATAGGGTTCACGACGGCTCGACAGGGGGATACTTACTCCTCCTAGGCACCTGATTAGAACTCTGGTATAGCCAGTGATCTGTGTCTGCCCATCTCCCTGATTTGTATTTTCTATAGGAGTTGTGAGAATGAATACGGTTAACGTTCGTTACCTTAACTTTTCACATAGAAATTCTTCTACAAAAGGAAGCAAATCGTATATCAAGAGCTCAATTTACTGTGAATGTTCTGTATATCTTAAAGTGAAGGTGGTTAAGGGGTGAAAGTATCCTCTAGACCATCAACTTCTTTATGTAACAGCCATTTAGTTCTAATTGTAATAATAATTTATGTTGTAAAAATTTGATGATTTTTGTATTTCAGAATTAGTGCATGACCAAGAAATTTACAAAAGAAAAGATGATATTATGTATCATTTTAGTTCTGATCGATCAGGTAAGCAGATTCTTTAATATAACATAGATGTTAATGACAAACTGACAGCTGTAACTTTTTGCTACTTATATTTATGTAGCAGTATTGCATTATCACCCGCATAAGGTTATCATCGTCTCAACCGATTCGATACGGAAGACCATGTTCTGAGGATGATAAATTTTTATATGTCTTTCAAAGACGTGACGTATTTTGGTATGGCGTAGTCCGTCTGTTTGTCCGGACTTTGTAGGTAAAATGCAACATGAACCGAAAGTTCCTGGATATTACCACTTGATAAATTTGATTACCATGATGAAAGATGCCCATTGTTATTCAAGGACAGAGGTCAAAGGTGAAAGTCGTAGTATCGTGTAATAGGAAAACCTTGTAGACAGAACACAGACTGAATTATTGGGGCTAGGACCGTCAACTTTGTATACATACTCTTCGTGTCAAGTGAAGGATGTCTATTATTTTTCAAGGTCAAAGGTCAAGGTTGTAGTATCAGTTGATTGGAAAAACGTGAAAGCTGGATACAGACTGAAATATTGGGGCTAGGACTGTCAAACGTTGTATACATACTCCTCGTACCAAGTTGACAATACCTATTTGTTTTTCAAAGTCGTAGTATCACTTAGTAAGGAAACCTTGTAGGCAGGATACATACCGAATAATTGGGTAAGGACTGTCAACTTTATGCACCATATGCCAAGTGGAAGATGCCCATTGTTTCTTGTTTGTTCGTTTGTTTATAGCCACCTGAGCAATTTTTCAGCTATCCGGCGCCCATTGTTTCTTAGTCAAGGTCATATAATTACTTAGTAGATGGTCAAGGCTTTAGGTGACATGTATCGCTTGAACATTTGATGAAAGTATAGCTTGTGAACTTCAAGGTATACTTTATGGAAGAGATATATCTATACAATTTGAGATTGTCTTACAAAACATTTGATTTTCCTCTACAAAAATAATTAAAATAAAAGGCTAGTGACAAATATGTTTATGTTATAGGCTAGTGACAAATATGTTTATGTTATAGGCTAGTGACAAATATGTTTATGTTATAGGCTAGTGACAAATATGTTTATGTTATTGGCTAGTGACAAATATGTTTATGTTATAGGCTAGTGACAAATATGTTTATGTTATAGGTATTTCAACCTGTCGTCAGGTCAGATGCTAACTGACGTGTTTCATACCAATTGTTAGATTCTTCTTTGCATACTATGAGTGAAAAAATTCCCCGAGCGGGACGTTAAACAATATAAAATCAATCAATCAATCTTTACATACTAAATACGCCATTTGCCTGATCAAGATATAGTGCTCACGGTATATAACCAATCAACAGGGGATATGTTTCTCCTCCTAGGCACCTGACCCCATTTCTGGTGTGCCCCGTACCTGCCCCTCTCTTCATCTTGTCTTTTTTATAGGAATTATTAGATTGGTCACTGTTCGTTATCTTCAATTTCTCAAATATTACAGAAAATTCAATTGTTAGTCTTGTAATTATAAATTGATACATACCTACAAAGATATATTTCTTTTCAAATTTCAAAGTATATCAGTGAATATGTTACATTTATTATCAGTATCAATTATAGGGGTGTCCTCCGTGGCCGAGTGGTTAGAGCATCGGGCTTAAAAATCACAAAGCCTCTCACCTATGTCGGCGCGCGTTCGAATCTCGGCTGCGGCGGTATGTGAGCAAGTTTGCCAGTTTACTTAGAAGGTCGGTGGTCTCTTCCCAGGTACATTGTATCTGGGTTCTCTCCTCCACCAACAAAAACTTGACGCCACCAGATAACTGAAAAATTGTTGAGTGTGGCGGAAAGCAATACATAATCAATCAATCAATATATATATATATATATATATATATATATATATATATATATATATATTAATCACATTACTTATATTTCTAATTTCTAATTGGTTGATATCCAACAAACTAAATAAATTAGAACACATTCGCCTCCGAGCTCAATTTGGCAATACCGGTCGCGGTAGCTCAGTGGTTAGAGCGTTCGCTTCGTAACCGGGAGGTCGTGAGTTCAAGCCCCGCCCGTGCCATGGCCGCGTCAAACCTAAGACATAAGAATAAGTAGTACTTGCTCCTTCGCCAAACACTCGGCATTTTGAAGTGAGAATCACGGGTCTTTCGCATATGACCTTAAAAACAGAGGTCCGGTTAGCGTTGGCACGTTAAAGAACCCTCACTGCTACGGCCATGAGCGCTAAGAATAGGTCTAAATTTGTGGTACTTCGCCTACAGCTGGTGACGTCACAATATGAATGAAAAATTCTCGATGGGATGTAAAACAAACAATCAATAACAATATAGATTTTACCAATATTGGACCAAAAATAAATTTGGAATTCCTAAATTGATATTGTGTATTATATATCTGGGACCTACTACGATCTGTTTTTATATACCTCATTTCACTTATTTTATTGTTGTTTAAATAGCGTTTAGAGCAGTATGGACTTTACGCTTTACAAAATAAATTTATTATTATTATTATTATTATTAGGTTACCAAATGAACGACCAGATATTCTTTCATAAGATCTAGTAACCGGTTTCCATCTTTTAAATCATTCAGTCATATATTGTCTTGGTGAATACGGTGCTTTACGCACCCTCGATGTAAAATATACCCATTGCACTCTCGAATCCATTGAAAGGAAAATAAAACGGGGATAAAGGAAATAAGGTAGGTTAGTTTCTTTGGTCCACTTAAAGTTCTCGATGGATTTCAGAGAAGGGATCTTGGACACCACCAAGGATTTCATATATTGCGTTTTAATTTTGGTTTGACTAAACCTCGCCGTGGTCATTGCTTTTTACAGTGTACTTTGATAAACCATGCTGTAGTTAGGAGACACTAACCAGCAGGCAATAGTCTCGCAGAAGTGACATGTAACTGTTACTAACGAAAGTCATTAAATAACCTAGAGTGTCGAAAATAGAGGATCCTGAATGAGTGCATGGCATATGAAATTTATGATATAAGTTGCCAGCCAGATTTAATATTTCCCGAGCATTGGCGAGGGGAATATTAAATCTAGTAACGAATTTCATAAATTTCATATGCCATATGCACAAGTGTAAGATTCTATTTATCACACAACTATCAATAAACGCATGTTTTAGTTACTTTCCATTTTACGTTTCTGTATAAGAAAGTGATTTTCAGCCTCTTTGCATGGTCTGAAAATGTCCTTGAACGGGAGAAAGATAAACACGTCAACGCGATAGCTAGATTGAAATTTCAATCTTAGGATTTTGATTTTTAGCTTTGTCATTATATAACACAATGAAAGAAACAGGAATAAATATGATAGGCTTAAAGAACGTTTCTAGGAAAAGGTTTGTTTCTATGTCAGCACGCGCTGTCCTCACATGACCCTAAAGAATTTGCATTGTTATTAACCTGTGCTGCGAGTTCATATCGTTTTTCAGAACTTGCGTTAAGAATCCGGAAATAGTACAGCTGTGTGATAGTATTCAATTTGAAACCTATTCGACTGGAATACGCCGGTTTCGAGATGTGTTCGAGTTGTTTCCTTTTGGAGAACTCGTGTACATAGTAAGACGGGAAACATTTTGTTTACTTGCGGGAGTGGGACAAATATTCATCACTGCATAAGTGAATGTGTTCAGTAAGTTTCTCATACGCAGTTTCATCAACTGAGTTTTACTGATACACAAATTAGATAAATGATAAGTATTCAGGGAATAATTAAACACATGGAATTCTTATTATATCACGTTATTTCGTTACTCGTACATATCATATCCAGGATATTATTTACAAATATGATATTGTTTTAATGTTCCACTTTAGTAAAATACTTATTTCGGTAGTATTTTGTATTTTCTACACTTTACATATTTAAAGATAAACCACTTTAAATACATTTAGTCTTCCTCACAGACTGTAAATCCACTATGTCCCACTTAGGCACTCAAAACTACCCCAAATGCACCTCCTACACAAAAGAGCTCTTATCTTCGAAACCGGCGTATTAGAAAAGTCCGTTGTATCATACAGAGAAGAATAGTTCATAAGGTTTTGGACATGCAGAATATATAAGACACGAAAAGGATAGGGACCACGACGTTCACTGTTTTTGATACCCTACATCAAAAGATGTTACACAACCATGTTGGTGAAAAATGGCTATGCATTTTCTGAGACGTGAAAAAAAGTGGGATAGATGATATGAGAAAATCTGAATATAGTAAACTTTTAAACATCTTATTTTTATACCTTTGGGCATCTAGTATAAAAACTGGGAACAACCAGGATAGGATAGGTGCATTGCATCGATGTGCCCAGGGTGAGTCTATATCAATCATAGAGTGGAAATCAGACTGTCTACTATTCAACATCATGGACAGCAGCTTGTTTCATAATTGCATTTTAAAAATGGAAGTAGGATCAACCAAACTTATAACATCCATGTCTTCCATTCCCTGGACCAAAGATGTGGCTAAATGAATAGTGAAAAATGAATTAAATTTTGAAACAAAACCTTTGAAAGGTTATGAAAGGTCTCGAGTGTTGTAGAACTACTTCTGGAAATTTTGATACACTTACAGTTTCTGCGTTTATCATTTTTCATCATTCCCCAAACAAGCGCAAACACTATTATGTATTTTGAAATCATTCATGGATTTTTTTGGGAATTGGCATGAAGGATTATTTCTAGTTTTCTAGCGTCTAGTTCTTAGTAAGCCTGTCTTGTCAATTTCAAATCCTTGAGATAAAAATCCATTTAATTGCTCCTATTTTCAAACAAGTCTTATGTTTGATATAAAAGAAAGTTATTACTCTGTATGTGTGTATCCATCATTGTCATAGATAATCTAGAGACAGAAGCAAAAAGAACTCCTATTTATTGCGGGAAATTAAAGTAAAACTACTGGAAAAATAAGTTACATGAATAGCAAATCGACCATGTATATAATATAGCATTACCTTCTGACAATGGTATTCCTTCATTACAAGAAATTAAACGATACGGCTCATTCTAAGATATTGTTCTATTACTTTGTCTTGTTTGAAGATGATGGATGAATAGTTACATATATTTCAGACTGGAGTTTTAAGCTGTCCTACATCTACAGCAACCATATCATATGTATCATCCTGTCCGAAAAACCAAGAGGAGTGGGAAAAGGCGTCAAAATTAAAGAATTGCGAAAGCATAGCGGTCATTCAGAATTGTACAGCACCTGCAAAGTTTCAATATCACTGTTTGATGAATCATTGGCGAAACGCAACATTGGAAGTCTGTGCACCAATATTCTACCTACAAGGTAGATCATCATCATCATCATCATCATCATCATCTCTCTCTCTCTCTCTCTCTCTCTCTCTCTCTCTCTCTCTCTCTCTCTCTCTCTCTCTCTCTGCTTTACGACGTATTATTTACTAAGTGTTAGCTGTATGTAGTTTGTGATTACAGATTATTTTCCAAATTATTTGTTTGCTTAGTGTACTGTAACATTCATTTAAGGATATTGTGCCGATTACGACACCCGCGTCAAACAAGTGAGGGAAAACTACGACGAAGGATTTGAATGCTTGAAGTTCATTGAATCCCAACGATGTCCATCAAGATATGCGTCTAACGAGGCCTACAAATGTAATTTTATATGAAAACTTTACTGAAGGCAGATACATATTCTCATAGCTTATCATGCTATTTTCGTTTTAATTTCTCCCTTTAGATCAGGCGTGCTATACTTACAGCCATAAACGCGTCACAACAGTAAGAGCAGTGACTGCTTCATTAGACAGTACTGCAGTACCAATAGACAGAGTCACAGAAGCAAGGTAATACATACCTGAATTATACGTAAATGATCATACATTAAAATATATATTAATATATAACGAAGCTTTGTATAACACACACACACACACACACACACACATATATATATATATACATATAAACACAGTCTTCCATGGCCGCATCAAACCTAAGACGAAAAATAGGTAGTGATTGCTCCTTCGCCAAACGCTCGGCATTTAGAAGTGAGAATCACGGGTCTTTTGGATATGACCTTAAAAACGGAGGTCCCGTGTCACGGTAGGCGTTGACACGTTAAAGAACCCTCACTGCTACGGCCCTGAGCGCTAAGCATAGGTCTAAATTTGTGGTACTTCACCTACAGCTGGTGACGTCTCAATATGAGTGAAAAATTCTCGACGGGACCTAAAACAAATAAACAATCAATCAACACACACACACACACACACACACACACACACACACACACACACACACAGAGAGAGAGAGAGAGAGAGAGAGAGAGAGAGAGAGAATATTCAAATTAAGAAAGTTAAATGTGTTACAGGTCTGAAGATAACAGTATAATTGGCCTTGTGTTCATATTCCTAGTATTACTGACCTTCGGCTTAATTACCTTGATACTTCTTCTAGTGAAGTATAGGAGACAAATTTACTATAAACTCTTCAAAAAAGGTAAGTCACTAGTTTAAAGGATGGTCAACTATATCACAGATACGTTTGTAACTTCAAAACTTAACAAGGAAGACTCGTATCAATACAATTCTTCGCATGTAATACACAATATAATAAAAGTATAAATACCCTGAACTCAAAATTTAAGTATTCCCCAGAGCCGGATAGCTGAAAAATTGCTCAGGCGGCTATAAACAAACAAACAAAAAAAAAAGTATTCCCCAGGAACTGTTTTTATGAAAAGGAATAAAAGCAAACCATATGTAAAGATTTTATTCATAGTTAATAACACATGTTTCTTTTAATTGTTGCTCCATTAAGTTCCCGGTATCTCATAAGATCTTAGAAAGGCAAACATCCCCAGGCATGACATATCCTGAAAATGAAAAAAATCACAAACCATAATTAATTCGGCGTATGACCAACTGTGGCTCCAATGACGGCCAGACACCATTGTCTCGTGGATAAAATGTGCTTCTGATTAATAAACTGATCTTTCTGCTACTATACCTGTTGTTAAGGACTCTGTACTTCGTTAATATTGCGTGGATGAGGGGGGGGGGGGGGGGGTGTTGTGTTAATAATTCTTTTGACTAGGGATGCAAATGAATATTCGAATATTAATTGTATGACATGATATTATGCTCAGAATTTATGAATCGAATATTTCATCATATTTGTCATAATAGTATTAATTAAACAAATTGAAGATCAATTTAGTTTACTAGAAAAAATAAAATGAATTTTAAAAAAAATCAGAAAGAGAAAATGAGCTTGAAAACAGCGCAAGCGAGCGTATTCAACACATGAAGGATCCATTGATATAGTGTCAGAAAAACCAGGAAAAACTATTCTGTTCTGTCTAAACTGTCAGAAAATTTCGTGTAGTACCGACGACTTTAAGTATCACACCGGTATTTGTCCAATCAAAATGAACTTAGTTAATTGTAGTTCCATATATTTAACAGAATTCTTTTTTTTTTTTTCATACGCAATTTTTTTTTCATTTCCCCTTCTTCTTTTCTCTTAATTTTTGTACCTCTGATTAGGAAGTTTTGTGTAGTTTGTAGAAATAATCAATTGTTTACAGTGGAACTATATGATGTTAATAACTATGGCTACTTCCTGAGGTACACACATGTTGGTAAATAAATTCACGAAAAGACGAGTTAATTATATGAAATTAAACCTATTTAGACCATAGTGTTTGTTTTTATAACATTCAATAAATATAATCGCTCTTCTTGGATTATGCAAGTAATTACCTTCAGTACTGGTTATATTAAGTTATCATTCTTGTCTTTATCATAGGAGATCGTCTCATTCGCTGGAGATTTGAGACATTTAAAAGCTGAGTTATATTTATCCTAAGTAAGTTAATTTATTTCAAAATTGGACGTAAATTGCCTTGGTATAAACTTAGAAACGTTTGCATTTAATGCGAATTGATAAGAGAATGTTATGATAAAATATATCGGAGGTTATTTTTCACTTCGAATAATTGAATACATAATTATTTGTATATTTAAAGTACTATCATTAGATATTCAAATGTGAGTTGCTGATATCTTTTGACCAAATCACAAATGTGTTCAATGAGATTGAAATCCGGGGGTTTCGCAGGTCAATCCATAACGCGGGTGTTGTTTCCTGTTAAAAAAAAGTGTTATAGCACGATGACAATGACCATCATGTGCCAGAATTACGCCTTTGTAAGCTGTTCATGCGGAACTAGACCTAGTCTAAAATCTGCTATGGTGTTTTTCCGTTTTGGTGATACACGCCTTCCTACTATTATAACCCCGTAGCTTGAGTTTTGTCTCGTCTACGAAGAGGAGCTTTAACAAGTCAGCCTTAGTAAATCTCACGTCATCGTGTCAATGTCATGCGTTAAGTTCGATGTCTCGGGGTCAGTACTAAACCTTTCCTTGGACGCCCGGCACATGCATGTCGCTGTACTTCTTTAAGGCGGTTGCATGCTGTTTGAGGGGGTATCGGACGGCCGTAGATACCATTTGCTTGACTGATTGCTATCTAATTTCTGAAGTGGTTCAGAACAATATAGCGATCCTGACATCTGATTGTGACACCTTACCCGGACATTTCCTGACCAGCTTCGTAATTTTTTCAAAAGGTTCGCAAGAAGAATTTTAAGAAGAATTTTGAAGATTATATATATATATATATATATATATATATATATATATATAATGACCTTTCGATCAAATTTTGTTCTATATCGTTCTACATTATATTTCTCGTTTAAGAGACAAAAGGATTTAAGCCTCCTTATAAACCTCTTAATACGTAACTAATGATCATTGTAATAATATCAGTAGTTTATGAACATCAAAACAAAACAATTTTACTTCAATAATGCTTCACAAATTCTTTGTACATTTTGAAATATTAAAGACAAATCTTTGATCATCTATGTCTACTTATATGAGGGGCTGTCCCCCCCCCCCCCCCCCCCCTCTCCTCTAACATGATATCTTCCAATATTCCATGTCATTACCTACCACTTTCGTTCTACAACGTGTAACACAATACATTTTAGTTTCGAGATGATTAGGATATTCCCCCTACATGCCATGCAGGAAAATGAAAAAAAGAATGTATGAATTTATTTTAATATGATAATTGTGCATTGACTTTATCAAATTTATATCCTTAATTAATGATCATGTCAATGTATTTTCATTTTTAAAAAGTAAGATATCAAAATATCGTACATAATGATACCGAAAAGGTAAAATAAGTTTTTTTAAAAGAAATTTATATCGGGATCGAAGTTAACATTATATTTCCACCGCGAGTGAACAGACGGATTTTTGTTTCTGACAACGCTTGCGAAATGTAGCGAAGATGTCATGTTGTTGTGATAGATGTGTGGTTTATCAACCCAATGGTTGACTGAACCTGATATACAACACCAAGTAAACAAGGTAGGGCCCAATATTTCGTTATCACAGGGAGACAGATTCAGGATGTTTTGCATAGGGACTTGTCATACATGCCATTTATACAGAAAAAGTTATTCTTCTTGGAAGTAAAATGATTATTACCACCTCCACCCCATCGAAGAGTATTTTTTTCTATACATGCCCAACTTGGATTTTACTGGCCATATTTAAATCCGTGACCGAGTGGTTATAACTTATAGCAACATGACTAGAATAAACTATGCACACTTCACAAGCTCATGTAATATTCTGTACTGTGTTCTGAGGTGCCAAACTTATGTTAGAATCCCGTTCCACAAGTGCATATTTCTAACGAAACAGAATATCATCCTTAGCATCAGTTTTTGACAAAATAAGCGTAAACCCACTGAGCAGTTCTTGCCTTAATATACTGTAACAGGAGATGCAGAAATCAACTGAAATTCTTTTTGACACTGTATGAAAACTACAACATTAAATCACACTCCTTCCTTTCCCCCAACCACCCAATGGCCTAAACCACTATACCGACTCTCTTTCAATAACTTTTAAACACACCAAGGCCCATATCAATTGTATACTAATAATAATAATAATTATTACATAAGTAAGAATGTTACAAGGGGCTCCGTTGTTTTCCGCCACACTCAACAATTTTTCAGTTATCTGGTGGCGTCCAGTTTTTGTAGGTGGAGGAGAGAACCCAGATACAATGTACCCAGGAAGAGACCACCAACCTTCCAACAGTAAACTGGCAAACTTTCATGCTTTCAAACTGCATGCTTTCGGGGAAATACATGGGTAATCATCGTGTAAATTTTAGCAAAGAACGAGATTATGTAGGATTTTAGCAGACTCACTATGTCTTCTGTTAAAACTTAAGTAAAATCAATTAAATAGTTGACATAAAACAATCAAAATTTTAACTAGTGTTTGATTTATTGTAATCAACGCTAGTACGCATGTGATGTACAAAAGTGCGATTTATCTGTATGAATATAGAGTGCTATGTCTATAAAAACAAAGCTTAGAATAATAAAAAAAAAATTGCATGCTCATTATGAATATGAGCTCAGTTTGGTTTGGTACTTGTATTGTCCTCCATGGAACCCAAGGACTTAAATTTGTGCAATAAACTTCACGATTTTCCAATTTTGCTACAGTCCTCTATGTGTAAAGAAAGGAGTTTCCAAAAATCGTATCATTGTTTTCAGTTTTGATCCCATTCCCATGACTCCAAGTGCTCAATGATAATGAAATTGACATATGTATTCATTTATGCTTTTCCTCGTGGGATCCAGGTTAGATTAGATCCTAAGTACGCCTTGCTTGTCGAATAAATAGGGCGGTCTTTCGGATGATATGTGGAGACGTCACCATTACGGGCAACGGGCTGCAGAATTTAGGCCTGTTCTCGGCGCTTACGGCCTTTGAGCAAAGAAGGATCACTATCGTGTCACACCTGCTGTGGCACTGGACCTTTGTTTCTGCGCACTCATCCGAAGAACCGCCCCATTTAGTCGACTCTTACGACAAGCAAGGGGTAATAAGGATCTATTCTGACCCTCATCCCCAAGGGATCATCTGTACATACATATTGATATAATCTTTTCTACCGTTTTATAAGGTAAAATGTTATATTTTATAAGGGTTAAGGTAATATTTCTTTCAGAGAGTACACGTAAAGATACCACCGCGACATCGGGGAAACATTCATCAAGTAAGTAATTATGTCAATTTTCATAAAAAAATCTTGTTACCGAAATCCATTTACAGTATGTATGTATCGTGCAAGTAAAATTTAATGCTGACAACACAGTATGAAGTTAATATGTGCAAATGTCTCCAGTGATGACGAAATTATATATATTGTTAAATCTGATCAGAAAATAATGAAGAGGAAAACATATGCCTTCTTGATGAAAACCCTAATGCAGACCGAGGTAAGTAAAAGTTGCATGTAAAGTTAATAATTTGAAGGTTGGTGGTACTTTGAACAAAATTGAATGGTGTGATGTTATATTCCCATGACAAATTTTAACCACAATTGTGGTTCCACAATTACAAGTGTCCCGAAGTCATGGTATGAATATTCATAAATCTACACTATATGAAATACTTGTTGACTTAAGGTAGGATATTACATAAAAAATCAGATACTTCGTTCGAATACTTCGTATGAAGTATGATTTCAACATCAAAAGAGTGACACAAGGTCTAAATTATTTTATATGAATTTTTTGTGTGATTTTTCTCGAAAAGCTGAATACAAGAAAAAAAAAAAGAAGAAAGAAAACCTGATTCATTTGGAAATGAGATTTTAAAGTCCAAATTTCGTTGTTAAATGATGCATAATATGAATAACTAATAAAACATGTATGAAACACCTATAGAAAAGTAGACATAGAGAACATCGTCATAAAACTACATTCCCTTGATGTAAAATTGTTTACAAATAAACTGAATTCATAAAGAAAACTATTGATGAAAAGTGCATACAATTAGCAAGAATATGACTATTCTAGTAATTTCTATCAATTGTGATCACGATCGGTGCTGTTTTCGCTGGTTTGGTTCAAATCCAAAAAATCGCCAAACTTCTGAATTTTGATCATTTGATTTCAATTTCTTTTTGAAATTTCTTTTTCAAATTCAGTTTTACGATATATCTTTTTGTTAATTGACATTTTTTGTATCCATATAATTTTAATACAATATAATACCATTAAGGTCTTCGTAAACGATTGTGACTTGTTGTGAGAGGATTATTGTAAATAAATCATGACCTTAATATAAAAAAAGTTTGAATCGTATGGCATTAGTTTTGATTTTCTTATTTTTCCAGAAGGGTTTGAGAGTGTATTTTAAATATCAATATGTATCTAAAAGTAAAGGATTGTAAATTGAATTGTCCTTGAAGGCACATATTACGGACATTTCTTATAGAATTTGAGTTTTCAGCATGGTTGATCCATTTCACATGCATCAGTATCATAATTAATGGTGGATAGAATTTTCAATTGGATGATTGTTGGTTAGTTGTTTATTTGTTTTACGTCCTGTCGAGGTTTTTTACTTATATTGAGACGTTACCAGTTGTAGGTGAAGGAACAATTTATACCTGTTTAGTACTGACAGGTTTAACAGTGAGGGTACTTTAACGTGCCAACGGCCTGTCGCGACACGGGATCTCCAGTTTTAAGGTCATATCCGAAAGATCCGTGATTCTCAATTCTAAATGCCGAGCGTTTATCGAAGGAGCAATCATTATCTATATTTACATCATAGGTTTGAAGCGGTCATTGGCACGAGTGGAACTCGAACTCACGACCTCCAGGTTACGAAGCGAACGCTCTCCGCTTTTCAGTACTCTTTACATCATTATTATATAGTGTTTATAACATTTTCCATGACCCAATGCTTTGTATTTGTGACCCAGAAGTAAAATATTTAACTAGTTCTCATCCTTGTACCAAGTATGAGACTGAAACATAAAATATACATGAAAAGTCCAGAACATCGTCAAAATTGACTACTGCTAATGACCCTGATGTCCTTTTGATGTACAGACGAAAGGGTCTCTCTCCCTCTTCTCGTTGTCATCTTTAAATGTAGGACAGTATCAAAACATGAAAGAGGACATGGAATGCTTTATATGACTGTCATATAGTGTCAATGATATTTTTCCGGTCGCATTATTTATGACATGCCAATACCTGCCTTTTTGACACAGAAGGAAAGAATATATCATCTATAGTTCTTTGTGCATACTGTCCATAGCAATGGGCAATGTTTTATTGGATTGCTGTCTATGACAGTGAGCTATGATCTTTTAGTGCAGACATTAGTGGGAATCTTCTGTTCCCAACACCAGTCGCGGTAATGGCAACTCAGTGGTAGAGTGTTTGCGTTGTAACCGGGAAGTCATGATCTCGAGCCCCCTCTCATACCATAGCCGTCTCAAACTTATGACGTAAACATAGGTTGCAATTGCTCCTTTGTTATACTCTCGGCATTTAGACGTGAAAATTACGATTCTTTCGGATATGACCAAAAAAAAAAAAAAAATGGAGGTCCCGTATCGCGGAAGGTATTGGCACGTTGAAGAATCCTCACCACTACGGTCCTGATTACTAAACATAGGTCTAAATTTGTTATACTTTACGTACAGCTGGTGTCGCCTCAATCAGTGTGAAAAATTCTTTACGAGACATAAACCAGTCAATTTGAAAAAAAAAAGTATGAGTAAAATAATTTTGAATTTAATTTGAATGTAGTTTAGATTTCTGCACATTTCATTAAGGTTATGACAGTGAATTTTGAATGACAGTAAATCTATCAATGAATTAAGGAGTTGCCGATTAAATTATGTTTCAAAGTACTGATATCTTATTCTTTCTGAGTTTTCGGAATAATAAACCCATTACACATGGATTAGCTTCCATAACGGTAAGTGATGATGGACATAATGGTGATTTGAAATATAAAATTGTCTATCTAAAAATCAAATTCGTTTTGCGCCCTCGGCATCAGAAATGGAAACTTTATAGGAATTTCATGGTAACCAAAATTCCAAATAATACGCAGACATGTTCAACATTATTACTTTAACTTAAAAAATGATATTGAATAATGAGTTTTAGAGAAAGTTAATGAGAGTCTTAATGAGAGTCTTAATAGCCAAATCAGAGAGCAAAATGGTAAAAGTTAGTAATATGATTAACTTACAAAAGTTGGGAGGTTGTACATGAATTTATTTAGGTGAACTATTGCAATTGGTCTGCGTCCGTCTTCGTCCGTCGTGCGTTAACAATTGAACATTTTTAACTTCTTGGTTATTGGTATGAAACATCTTTGGGACAAGGCGGACAGAGATTGTAATTTCAGAACTCTGGGGCCCTAGGGGCGGGCTAAAACTGACAAAAAGTGAACAATTTTTAAAATTCTTCTAGAATTGTACATTTGTAAGAAAAACAAAATGCATAGTGCTGTAGAACAGGAAATCTTCTACCTAAAGTATAAATTTCATGATCCTCGTGGTAGATGTTCTGACCCCAGGACAGGGTCAAACTTGGTATTTATGTGTGAAATGCTATTGATACCAAATTGAAACTAAATGGATGCTTAGAATGAATAGGTAGCCCTTTACCAAAATTGTAAACTGATGAGTCCAGGTGTAGAAGTTTTGGTGTGAGTGTGGGGCCAATATATTCAGCTATTAAATGTGTTAACAATTAACATTTTAACTTCTTAATCACTACCATTCCAATTCTTCCGAAATTTTGTAAAGCATCTTTGGGAGAAGGCGGACAAAAATTGTAAATTTCAGGACACCTGCTCCCTGGGGCCCAAAGGGCGGGGCAAAAAAAAACCTGCCAAAAGTGAACAATTTTCAAAAATCTTCTCTATAACTGCCCATTTGTAAGACAAGCTAAATGCATAGTAATGTAGAGCAGGAAGACCTCAACCAATATTGAAAATTTCATGATCCGCGGGGTAGAGGTTTTGACCCCTGGACGTGGGCCAAACATGATGTATAGTTTTTAAGTGTAAACATTAAGAAAACATCTTTGATTCTATCGATGCCAAATTAACACTAAATGGATATTTAGATTGAGTAGGTAGCCCTCTACCAGTGATGTAAATTTCGAGATCCCAATGATAGGGGTTTTGGTATGAGAATGGGGCCAAAATGATCAGGGACTTATTGTGTTCACAATTGCATAATTTAACTTCTTAATCACTCTTATTCAAATTCTTCCGAAATTCTGTATGAAGCATCTTTGGGATATGGGGGACACACGTTGTATATTTCAAGGCCTCTGCTCTCCTGGGGCCCTCTGGGCGGATAAAAACTGTAAGGATAAGAGAAATGTAAATTTTTATAACTCCCCAGGGCCTCATAATTGGAACCAAACACTAAAAGAAAAACGCGAAAGTTTTAAAATCTTCTCTACTCCCACAGGTGTGGTAGAAAAACCAAATGTATGATTAATATGTCCATGAAGCCCTTTACCAAAATTGTGAAATTCATAACACTTTGTTTTAGGAAATATGGGCTGCTTTAAACGCTCTAAAACTTCGTCTTCCCTTGTATTGTAATTGATTGGGAATTGTATGCATATTTAGAAAGATAATATAGCTGTGAACAAAAGAATCCAGAATGAGGCTTAAATGCAAATAAGAGACTCCCTGACAGGTCTATTATGGGCTATGGTTCTCAAAGCGACCGTTAAGACATGCAGGCCTCTTCTCTCATAGTAGCGTCACTGCCAGAAAAAGGAGGCACCGTCTGATATAAAATGAAACGTAACCACTGTATCTGATAAGCATAAACTAGACGTTACTTTGTAAAGTCCAGGTCAACTGAATATTTTCTGGAGCAAATAACAATTTATTCTGTAGAATGTAAGCAGCAGCTATTTTACTTGTTTCTATGATAAAATCCAGATAAGCTTTGAAGTAAGGTAGATCTCTCTTTTTTTTTTAAAATATCTATCAGTGGAAATTATATGTAAAACACATAGGGGCGTCCAATGCTGTAAAAATAAAATGAAATTTTGTCAAGATTTTGATATTCTTTTGAGTACCTTGGGTAATGTCTTTTGCTATGCGTGACGAGGAATTGGTTTTGTACATTCTGGGTTTCCAAATTTCTGAGTATTGTTCTTAATTTCTTTTATATTTAATGTAAAGTATGATATGTGTTGTGAATTTGTAAACCTTCAGTATGTGTATAGAAATAATACATATATATATCCTTGTAACAAATTTCGTATTGCAGAAGGAAATCGTCTTGATTTGAAAGCTGATGAAGAGCAATTAGGTAAATATAACCTTAGTCGATCTGTAATTCGTTGCTTTCAGTAGCAAAATCAATAACAATTTTCTGCTTCGTACTTAGACATTGAAAATCAATGCTGACGGCAAACTAAAAACTCAATCTCATGACTAATGGGATGATTTAAATTTCTCCATCGTCAACTTATCTATGTACAATATTCCATTATCACCAGTATATTGTGTTTATGTCTCTCAAATGATTCGATACACAATAGCTTGCTCGGCTTATGGTTAGTTTTTAAACTGAGGTAGGTCACTGACAAACAAGTTGATGTTACAAGGGTTTCTGCAGTCCGTCTAAAGTAATCATTTCGCAAATTTCGTGGTCGCTATAACGATCTAGTTTGCCACTATAACCTTCCAAGGGGTCAAATGCTGTCTAACATGTTTTGTGCCAATTGTTAGGCCGATCTTGGCACACTAATTCTATATGTGTATTACTCCGTCTGCATAATCAAGATGTAGGGCTCACGGCGGGTGTGATAGGTCGACAGGGGATGCTTACCTCTCCTAGGAACCTGATCCCACCTCTGGTATGTCCAGGGTTCTGTGTTTGCCCATCTCTCTAATTTGCATTTTCTATAGGAATTTCGAGATTGAGGACTGTTCGTTCTCTTTGCCATTTCATACACTACTATTAAGTTATTAAGAGCACCGCCAATCGAAACATCGCAAAATGAGTCACTGACAAGTGGTGACCATGACCTGTGTTGTTTTATCTAGCAACAAAATGGAATATTCTGTACACTTGTAACTTGAAAAAGATGATGCTATGAACGTTTGACACAATATTGTCAAAGTGGAGAGCAATTTATAACCTGAATCTCTGACCTTTTGAGGTATAAACGACTACAGTACCCGCAACGTTATTCTTGATATGATAAACGATAGAACACAATACATGCACGATATGAGAGGATACACACAAAGAACCATAGGACAAAAGAGTTTCGCTATGGACTATGAAAGCAGGGAGAATGATTCCTATTATAATTAATTAATACAAATCTTCACGATAATCAGAAAATGATAAACGGTGTCACGATATATGAAAATCTGATGGAATTGTTGTAAAAGAAGTAATTTAGACAATAAAATGTTGATACGTACGAAAAGAATTGTAAATTTCTTTGTGTTGATGATGATGTTGACGAATTTTAACATCTGCTATATGTACTTAACACGTAATTCCAAAACAAAATATAAGTGGAAAGAAATATGCACATAAATAAAGGTATTTCTGTAATTGCTGTATTTTTAAGAAATTATATTGTTTTCTCTGTCGCAATCGAGAAATTTAATTGCATATGATCTTTGATTGACTTCAGCTTACAACAAAAGTATGTATTATAAATCATACACGACACCAATTTTGATGCACCAAATGCGCATTTCGACAAATAATGTCTCTCCAGTGATGCTCAAGTAAAAAATGTAGCAAATCCGAAATAAGAACACAGATGGAAGAGCTGCAAGAACTCCCTACCCCCCCCCCCCCCCCCCCCCAAGCAAATAGTGGAGCTAAATCCAGCAGAGGATCAGAGCTATGCACGAGTCCTACATTTTGAAAATTTCGCAAATTTTATGGTCGTTATAACGATCTAGTTTGCCAGTACAACTTACCATGAAGTCAAATGCTGTCTGACGTGTTTCATACCAATTGTTGAGTCATTCTTGGCACACTGATTCTGACTGCGTATTGCTCCGTCTATCTGATCGGAATATAAGACTCACGGCGGGTGTGACCGGTTGACAGGGGATGCTTACTCGTCCTAGGCACATGATCCCACCTCTGGTATGACCAAGGGTCCGTGTTTGCCCATCTCTCTGATTTGTATTTTCTATAGGAATTACGAGATTGAGTACCGTTAGTTATCTAATCCTTTACATTGTTTCTTAAAAGATAGTAATGTTCATATTCTTTTTGAAAAATGGAAATCAGACTTGAAAATGTCAATTTTCCGGCATGTCAATGTTTATGGAAAACTGAAACTTCATATTATGCACAGAAGACATGATCGAAAATTCTATTTAATTTACATGCATATGCATGGTAATGGATAACCCTTTACAGAGAAATTCTCTGAGAGTACTGGTAACAAGTCCACAGAGCAGAATATGAAACGTGAATAACATAATAATTGTATAAAAGGTGGTTAGGCTCTGTTGAATCAGATGGAGATAAAGATATTCAAAATCTATGAAATTTTTCACTGTAGCTTCACCGTCAGAAGTGTCGTCTGATGTGAAATCAAGACCACCCACTGTATCTGGTAAGTATTACGTCCACGTTAATTTGTGTAGGTCTGTTTTCATGCAAGTATTTTCTATGACAAATAACAAGTTATTCTGTAGCGACACCATTTGCTTTTAATTTTTTCATGGAGAAATCTCAGAAAAGCATTGAAGTAAGAAAAACTCTCGTTGGTAATATCATCGGTGGAAATTATTTCTAAAATACCCGAGAGCTTCAATTTATATCGATGGGAAGAAATGCAATGGTTTGAAGATCTTTGTATTCCTTTTAAGTAGCGTGGTTTATTTATTTTGCAATGGATCTCTACGAATTGACTTGGTACATTGAAGAGATGTTCATATCTCAGAATGACCGCCCTTATTTTATATCGTTAATATAAAATATAATATGTATGTGAATCTTGGGATTCCATTAACCTTCTAAAGATTAACGATACCATGCAGTACAAATAAAACAATTTCACCTGAAGTATACAGTACAGTTAGTTTTTTGTGAGCTTGCCACAATGGGTGCCCACATTTGTAGCCATTTAGGCAGAAATAAGCTTTTCCTCGCTCAGTTCGACGAACCTCTTCGAATGCCGATAGAAAAGCAACAAATTATGTACTTGTGTGAGAGAAAGGGGAATTCAACCATGCTTACATTCTACTGGACTCAACTACTGCTATGTAAACAAAAATAACTTCCGTTGTCAAAAACGTGTTCGCATGTATTAACGCAACGGCGGAAAATTTGACAAAAGTCATAAAATGTAAGCATGCCAAATATTGATTTTCTTTTATAGCCACCAGAAGGTGTACTTTATTTGGTCATTATGTAATTTGAGTATAAAACGTAAACGGCAGTTGCGCATTTCGACAAACAATGAATCTCCAGTTATGCTCAACTCAAAAAGGTAGGGAATCCGAAATAGGCTCTATTGAAGCGCGCGACGAAGTTCGTTTTCAATACGAGGTTGACTTGACAAACGCCACATGTGCGTGTGGATACGAAAAGTGGATGATGTACGGAAAGCAAGCTCGTCGACTAATTATTCTTCCCAGAGTATGACGAGGACAGCCGTCAGGGCAATGAGCATCATTGAGAAAAAGACTTTCATAATTCTTTAAAGGTTCCCCACTCATTGAAAGGGAAATAATCAAGGAAATTAAATTACAACTGTTTATAGTTCCTTACTTGATATGTCCGAAGAAAACTGTCTAGCTTTGTACACAGTACAAGTATTGTTTGTTTATATAGAGCAAACAATTCTCGAACCCCCCTCCCCTGCATTTGTATTGTTTTCTGTGGGGATGACCACACTATATCCTAAATAAATCAGGTTGTTAAAAGTTATCTTTTGCAATAGTTTACACACTTCTTTATGTATACTCTGTAGAAATCTTGTTTATCAAACTGGATTGATTGATTGATTATTTATTGCTTTCCGCCACACTCAACAATTTTTCAGTTATCTGGTGGCGTCCAGTTTTTATTGGTGGAGGAGAGAATCCAGATACAATGTACCTGGGAAGAGACCACCGACCTTCCGCAAGTAAACTGGCAAACTTGCTCACATAACGCCGCGGCCGAGATTCGAACACTCGCCGACAGAGGTGAGAGGCTTTGTGATTTTGAGCCCGATGCTCCAACCACTCGGCCACGGAGGCCCCTATCAAACTGGAAACTATAGTTAAAAAATACTATTTTATATATGCACATATAGTAATATTAACATTCTTTTGAATTTTTGAGAAATGCAAATTGTATTTCAAAAATGTCAATTTTTTCGGCAGTCCACGTTAAATCATATTATGCATATAAAGATATTCAAAGTCTTTGAACTTTTTCACTGAAGCTTCACCGTCAGAAGTGTCGTCTGATGTGAAATCAAGATCACTCATTCTATCTGGTAAGTATTACGTCCACGTTAATTTGTATAGATTTAGTTTCCATGCAAGTATTTTCTATGACAAATATCAAGATATTTTGTAGAATATAACATAAGCGTTTTGCTTTCAACATTTTCATTGAAATATCTCAGAAAAGCATTAGGAAAAATCTCCTTGTTAATATAATCAGTGGAAATTATTTCTAAAATACCGGGGATGTTTCAATTCATATTGTTGTAAACAAATGCAATGGTTTGAGGATCTTTATATTCCTTAACGTAGCGTGGTTTATTTATTTTCAATGGATCTCGGGGAATTGAAGAGGTGTCCATAGTTCAGAATGACCGCCCATATTGTGTATTGGTAAAATGAAGTATGATATGTATGTGAATTCCGTTGACCTCAACAGATTAACGATATCATGCAGTAGAAATAAAACAATTTCACCTGAAGTATACAGTATAGTTTGTTTTTGTGGACTTGCCACAACGGGTCTCCACACTCGTAGTCTTTATGCAGAAATAACCTTTTCCTCGCTCAAATTCAACGATCCTCTTCGAACGCGGATAAAAAAACTATTACAATATCGAATGGTGAAGTTAACAATGTGTTAATCGTAATCATAAATCCCAAAGACATATACAAGTTCGAGTGTAAGGCAAGACGGACCTCTAACATAGCGAAGGTACGGTCAACTGTCACGGAGGAGTAAGCATCCTCTGCTGACCGGTTACACCCGCCGTGAGCCCTTAGTCGAAATTAAGTATACGGGATTACCCGTAGTCAAAGTTAGTATGAAAAATGACAGTCTAACAAAGGGTAGGAAACAGATCATTCAACATATGTCCTAGAGACACTTTGTAATCGCAAACAAGGTCATTAGAGCGACCGTAAAATTTGCGAAATGATGACTTCAAACGAGATTCGTTATAACTCTACAATATCAACTATTTTGTCAGTAGTTGACCTCGCTTTACAAAATTCTCACGGATGGCATGCTCTCGTGTATCAAATCAACTGGGGGATATACACACCTTAAGCAGGCGAAAGTGATATATTGCTATTACTACATAGATATGGAAAGTTGATGATTGCAAAGTCATCACGCTTGTCATAGAATGTAGTTGTCAGTCTGCCATTAGAGTCAATATTAAGTAAAATATCCAAATATGAAGCAGACACGTCCGATTCTGTAGTGTCCTTTATTTCGAATTAATCGGGATATATCAAATAGACATAATTATGAAAATTATGATTGTTGATTGATAAGACTTTATCGATATATCTACATTTATGGTTGAAGGACACGGCAATGTATTTTGTTTTTATCCTGTAACAGTTTCTGAACAAATGCCGCCTCATATGAATATAAAAATAAGTCTGCCAATAACGGAGCACAATTAGTGCTCATGGAAATGTCAATGGATTGTTGGAAAACTTGGTCTCCAAACACTATGTAAATGTTATCTACAAGAAAGCCAAGCATACTTTTAATGTCTGCTTCAGAGTACTTGTGCGTGCTATTGAAGTGATGTCTGACAAAATATGTACCTTGTTATTCAATCACTAGATATTTGTATTTTCGAGTGCCATATTTGTTGAAAAAGCAATTATCTAGTATCTGAAAAGTCTAGATTTTAATTTATCGTGAGGAATTTTTGTATAAAGTATGGATAAGTCATACGTTTTGATGCTGTCAATTTTAGAAAAAATCCTGAAACTTTAAATTTTCCAAAAGTTCCTTAGAGTTTTTTTTAGAATCCACATCTGATTGACACCACTTCTGGAATATGTAGTGGAACAGTATCTCTGAAGTGACGCTTTAATAGCTGTTAGCAGTTTAGTTAGTAATAGAGATAAAGGCTTGGTAGAACACTTACTGGAACCAGCAATGTATCTTTGTAAGGATTTTTATGTAATTTCGGAATCCAATACAGGTATGATAATTGAAACTGATCCTGATTCTTAGGAATGTCAAAAGTATTCAAAACTGTTTGTGAAGAATTTCATCCATTGTAAAATTGCTTCGAGTATAAGTAGGATTCCCAATTGTTGAGCACAAAGTTTTCAAGTAGTCTACGTAACTCTTTCGTCACTTCAGCTTTCTTAAAAACAGAAGGATAAATAGTGCACATTTTCGCCATCAAATAGTGAATGCGGGATTTAAAAAAAAATTCGAGTACTTTTGATCCACTCAGACAAAGTGTCAAGTTCCTCTCCCTTAGAATTCGTCCAACGTCTGGCATATTCTTCCACAAAATTTATGATAGCCATGAAATTATGTCGCCATCTAAGTGAGCGAGGTTCTCGGAATTTTGGAACTTTCAAAATCAGGGACTTAAGATCCTCATTTTGTACAATATTTATGTCCCCTGTAATGATATGACCAGCGGGACTGTAATTAAATGAGGAAGAACATGAACGCCTTGGAGGGCTTAGTTGTAATTGTTCAATATCAAGGCACTGCTACGTCTGTTTATAATTAATGATTTCATCATAAAGTAAAGCGGAATACAGGACTGTACTTTTTTATGGTTAAGGATGTTGTTAATGTTGACAGCATCAATTCCTTTGTTGTCAAATTTAAGATGAAGGAATCGGCGAGGTTTCTTGAGTTCATTGGCATCAATAATACGTGGAGAACCAAATAGTCTGTGATGAGCAACATCCCAAATTATATATTGAAGTCTGTATTCCGGTTTAGAGGAATCCAAGAAGGACTTAGCGTTAGCTTTTTCTTGTAATTCATACAAAATTTCCAAAGGGACAGAGTAGAGTTTGGTGCGAATGTGATGAGGACCCAAATGGTCTATTCACAAAAGGTAAAAGGGAGTCAAAAGAAACATAATGTATTATGGGTTTGTTGTGCGAACAATGTCCATAACTACGTTTACATCTAGATGTATTGTTAAAAAGTCTCATCACATTTACATTGTTGCACTGTGGGCTGGAAATATTTCCTATGCTTCCAATATTGTCGTTGCACCCATATGGAAAGGTAGTGCCTAATTTCCTAATCCAGTATTCTTCTCCTTGTGTACGGAAAGGTGTAATTAATGTAGGGCTATTGGTGTGATGATATTTTTTCCCCTAATAATTCTCACTTTCATTGATAAGATGGAATGGTCGGGGGAATCAAATGTTTTAATGCAGTTTTTAGCCTCCATTTTTAATTTCAAATCTATGGCCCGAAATGCATTTATTTAAGGACCCTTTTGTTTCCCCGATATAAATGAACCCGCATAGGCTACATTCAATTCCGTAGACAACATCGGAAGTTTAACGTGTTAGATTTTCTCCAGTCTTGGTATCAAGCTCTTTGTTTGTTAAATTGATTTTAAAATCATTTCTAGTGATAGGAATATCACATGTTTTGCAATTCGACACCCCATTTAGAAATGGAACACATGAGGTCCGAAAATGGATCATCGAAAATATTTTTAAGGACAATTCAAGAACCAATTCAGGTATGTAACACTATAGTAGGGTCATGTTCAGTCGTTGAATCAAAGGAATAGAACTTATCAAACAGTGAGTACGAGTTCCAATTAAAGTATCCTACCTTGAAAGGGTCTGAAACTGACAAAGATGTGCACATCAGCAGGCATTTGTAATACCAACAACATACAGGAAGTTAGGAAGTTTCTATATGAATTCTAAGATATTTTGACTGACCTCTCAAGTCGTACAAATCTGGCACAGCATGAGATTCATCTTACCACAACAGAACCAATCCGCAATAATCCATATCTGATTCCTTGCTTTTCGAAATGCAGTGCGAGATGAAATAAGGAAAATGATAGAGAACCCTCCAAATCTTCATATGCCAGTTCTATCGTTGTTGTGAATAAATCTTATGGATCGAAAAGGATATAATATGTATTGACTTCAGAAAACTCAATAAGGTAACTGTATTTGACGCAGAACCTATACGGGGCACAGAAGAGGTTTTTGCAAGGTCAAGGTGAGTATTCCTCTAAAGTAGACATCTGTGAAGGATACTGGCAAATTCCAATGAGAGATGAGGACAAAAACCTGACACCATTTGTAACACCTGAATGTTTGTAGAAATTTAAGGTAACGCCTTTCGATTTATCTAATGCTGTCGCAACATTCAACAGAATGACGCGAGTCTTATTAAAAGATCTTAAAGGCAATGGAAGTTTCATCGATGATATCTTAATTTATTCGGGAACTTGGGAACACATTGTGTCGATTAGAAATTTATTAGACTCAGTTTTGGGAAATTGTCAGCAAAACCATCAAAATGCTACACTGAGTCAAAAAAGAAACTTCACATTCTCTTGTCAAGGCACTTAAAACGAACAAGAGATAATAGGATGGTGCCAGTGATTTTATTTCATTGCTGAGATGTGTGTGATGTAATCAATACACTGACAGTGCCACAGATCTGTTCAGTTAGGCTACACGCCGTTCCAAAACATTTGTACACAGAATGTCAAGTCACAAGAATGAAACGTCGAAATGTCTCAGTTCAATATTGAGTATGGCCGCCTCGCGCATTCACCACAGCCATGCACCGTCTCCTCATCGACTGCCTGATGTTTGTGAACACATGGTTGGGGATTCGGCGCCATTGATCTTGCAAGGCAGCGCCAAGTTCCTGCAAATTCTGCGGTTGGTTCCTAAGTTCACGAAGCCCTCTCCTTAGTGCATCCCAAACGTGCTCGATGGGATTAAGGTCAGGGGACCTCGATGGCCAGTCCATGACGTTGATGCCAGCATTTTGAAGGAAATTTCGTGTCAACAACGCGGTGTGCGGCCGTGCATTATCATGCTGGAACTGTAGACCTGGACCATGAGCCGCCATGAAGGGAATGAGTTCAGGGTTGCGTACCTGATCGCGATAAGCAGCAGCTGTGAGGTTTCCATGGATGACCAGAAGTCTGGAACGGTTGTTCCCACAGAAAACACCCCATGCCATGCAACTTCCGCCCCCGAATCTATCCACTTCCTGCACACAACACTGGGCATACCGTTCATTAGGTCGTCTCCAGACTCTTAGCCTGCCGTCCGCAAATATGAGGGTAAACCGCGATTCATCACTAAAGACGACTCGATTCCAGTCTCTGTGGGTCCATCGGAGGTGACGTTGGGCCCACAGCAGACGCTGACGTCAATGAAATGGCGTCAAAATTGGCCCACGAGACGGACGTCGAGCTTGGAGATTGGCAGACCGCAACCGATTTCGGATGGTCTGTGCGGACAGCCGACCTTGAAACATCTCAGCTCTGGTTCGTGCAGCCGGCAGAAATCGGTTACGAAGGTGACGTAGGACGATGTTCCGGTCTTCAACTCGTGACGTTACACGTGGACGACCCAACCTTGGACGATCAGCAGTGGTGCCAGTTTGTTGTAGACGATGTCGCAAGTCATACACAGTACGACGGCTGCATCCCATTGCTGTTGCGATGTCAATAACTGATCGCCCCGCTTGCAACATGCCAACGGCACGTTTACGTTGCACATTTGACAATCGCGGCATTTCAAGTACTGTTACAAATGTGGCTTAAAAGTGTTTTTTAATGTTTGAGGCCATGGCAAACATGTGCAAATGAATCCAACTTCGATGTGGAGTTCATAACATTCAATGCACGTGCAAAACCTGATTTGGCACGAAAGGCATTTACACAAGAAATGGATGGCTATGAGTGGGTTTGGCTAACGGTTTTCCAGAGTCGACAGATAGGGATCCCATGTTGGCTACACAGGTGTATCATCAGGGGGAAAGTATTCAATATTTTACAAAATTAATTTTGTGAAGTTTCTCTTTTGACTCAGTGTATGTTGGGTTCAGTTCATCAGGACATTCAGTTGGTGATCATGTCATGAAACCTAACAATGAGAAACTAGACACAAGCAAAAATGTTCCACGTCCTGACACTAAGAAAAAAAAATTAAGATCTTTCTTATATCTCATAGGTTATTATCGCAGATTAGTCCCTAATTTTGCCACCATATCATGTCCATTGACAGATTTGACTAAAAGCGTGTTCCTAACAAAAGTAAGTGGTGCAAGGATAACGAAATGTTGTGTCAGTCATTAAAGTCTTTGTTGTTGTTTTCACCTATTTTCAGGCTTCCAGATTGTGGAATGGATTTTTATCTTAGAACCGAAGCTTCAGAAATGGTATTGGTTCAGTGCTATTGCAAGGTCACAGTAAATTGTTACATGTTGCTTACTCTAGTCGCAAGTTGAATGAAAAAGAAAAAAGATATTCTGTAATTGAGAAGGAATGTTTCGCAATAGTGTGGGCTGTGAAGAAGTTTCAGGCGTTCTTGTATGCAAGACATTTCTTCTTGCATCGACCTTTAGTCTACCAAAATAGGTTGAAAGTAGAAAATGGTAGATTGATGCGTTGGGCAATTTATTTGCAGTCTTATAATTTTACAATTCAGGCTATCAAAGGTGTTGAGAATGTTGGCGTCGATTTCCTCACCCGTCATGTACAGTAGTCAGTATCACTATTATCAAAATATGGGTTCACCAATTGTGAAGTTAAAGAGGGGAGGTATTGTCACAATGGTTGTATGTAGTTGTTTATTGTGTTCATATTTGTACACCATATATTGTATATGAGTAACTATATTTAGGTGAAAGCGAGATCACGTCTTCTTTTATAGTTGTGCGTCAGTTCAGTACAAGTCGTCTACAAGGTGTGTCCTTCATAGTGAGCCCTGAAGTTGTGTATGTATGGACCTGTGTGGTCATATAAGTGACCTGTGTGGTCATAGGACTATGCTGTTGGTGGTACCAGGATTTTTCTGTGTGAAATCATGGGTGAATTGACAGTGACCTCTGATGTGTTCTCATTGAGGCGATTCACGTGTTCTGTACTACTTTAGTGTTCCTACACAGCTAGCAATGCCAAACTATATATATATGGTATCTATAAGCTGACAGTGGAAATTTAATACACTGATCATACGATGAACACGTGATGTAATAATATAATGCTCAGTAGCATGAACCACCATCATCTGTACAAGAACATCACCAAGCGGGGCGGCAGAAAATGAATCAATAAGAATGACCTTGATCTGTTATTTTCGCCCAAATACAAATACGAATATACTCTCCACTTGAGCTTGAAAAGGTTATGTGAATGTGGTATCCAAAATTCTCTCTCTCTCTCTCTCTCTCTCTCTCTCTCTCTGTGTGTGTGTGCTACATGCATATATAAACGTAGTATTAAACTTTTGTCCGAGCACATGTACATATACACAGAACTGAGCTATTTGCTACTGACAGCGTCAGATCTATAAAATTTCCAAAGGCTAATGTGATCCAACATTGTACATTTCCGACCTCTTGATGCGCTACTGTCCTTGTATAACCTCTACCTTTTTGTGGCGATGGGAAATGTCAGATAGATTATGAATTCAGATTGAAAGGATGTTCCCTTTATGGAGTTTGGTTTGAAATAAGGTTTTGAAAGCGAAGTTTAAACATCAGTTAATATTACAAAGACTTGTCAGATGAATTATGTTTGAATATACATATTACTGACATATCTTATTCATTGCAAGTTTTCAGAATAGCTCATCTATTTCACAAAGATCATTATTCATAGATTAAGTAATGGCTGACATAATGTTGATTGGAAAAAAGAGATTATTTTTTAAACGATATTAATGTTCTACCTCTAACATCACATTCGTTTTATTTTTGAAAATAACAACTCCACAGAGCAGAATATGAAAGGTGAGTGACATAATGATTCTATAAAACATGAGGGGGTTCTGTTGAATCATATGTATGTAAAGTTATTGAAAATCATTGAAATTTTTCATTGCAGCTTCTCCGTCAGAGGTGTCGCCTGATGTACAATCAAGATCAGCCACTGTATCTGGTAAGTATTACGTTCACGTGACTATGTGTAGGTCTGTTTTTATCCAAGTATTTTCTATGACAATGACAAATTATTCTGGAGAATATAGCGGCATCCTTCTCGTTTTTTTCTTTTTCTTGAAAAATCTCAGAGAAACATTAAAGTAAGAAAAAAAAATCTCCAATTCCAATTGATATCGTTGTAAAGAAATGTAATGGTTTGAAGATCTTTGTAGTCCTTATAAGTAACGCGGTTTATTTATTTTGCAATGGATGGCGACGATTTGACTTGGCACATTGAAGATGTGTCCATATTTCAGAATGACCGCCCTTATTTTGTATTCGAAATATAAAATATAATATGTATTTGAATCTTGGGATTCCGTTAACCTTCAACAGATTAACGATATCACGCAGTACAAATAAATCAATTTCACCTGAAGTATACAGTATAGTGAGTTTTTGCGGACTTGCCACAACGAGTCTCCACCTTCATACCATTTAGGCAGAAATAACCTTTTCCTCGCTCATTTCGACGAACCTCTTCGAATGGCGAATATCACAAGCAACAAATTGTGTACTTGTATGAGAGAAAGTGCGATTCAATGATACTTACATTCAATTGGACTGACCTGTTGCTATGTAAAAAAAATGAATAGCTTCCGTTTTTAAAAGCGTGTTGGCAGGTATAAAGGCAACGGTGGGAAAATTGATAAAAGTAATAAAATATAAGCATGCTAAATATTGTTATTCTTTTATGCCTACCAGAAGCTATACTTTATTCTCAGTATGTAATTTGATGAAATTGAGAATAAGGCATAATAAGAGTAATCTTTGAATAGCTGAAAGAAACAAATAATACCGAATATTGGAGCCAAATCCGGCAAATTCTATCTATTTCTAACAATATAGCGTTATTTCATTATGATATTGATATACTACTATTATAGCGGAATTTACTCCGCGGAAATCTGTTAATGTGTGTTCGAAAAATAACACACACACACAGAGACACACACATACACACACATAGACACACACACACACACACACACACACATATATATATATATATATATATATAGAGAGAGAGAGAGAGAGAGAGAGAGAGAGATTATTGCTTAGATCACTTAACACGTTGTGTTTTCCGGACGGAAGTATTCCTAATGTCAATGTTGAAGAAGTACTCTTACGTAATACTAACCTTTTCGATTAATCATTCATTAAAAATGAAGATCTAAAATCACTTATTTTAAAAGGTCCTAAATTCAGAGATTCTGGGTCTCCATTCCGACAGAACTTTATCTCTATGATGAATTCTGTCGAAGATTATGCCAGACGATGGGATAAATCTGAAAACGAAGAACTTGATACCTTGTCAGAATGGATAAAAAGTATAAGACGAATATTAAAATCCCGTATCAAACATGTCAAACAAAAATGTGTACCATCTATCCTTCTGTGTCTAGTAAATCGAAAGTGATAAAAGAGTTAGATAGGTTACATGACGAATTTGTTTTAGTTCCAGCTGACAAAGTTGGCAACAACATTGTATTTGTTTGTAAGGATCCTTATTACAACTGCATTGTAAAGGAACTTGGCATTAAATCCACATTTATTAATCGCACGTATACTCCAACTGCCCTTTCAAAAGATGAAATTCTTCAAAATCATGCTTCAGTTTTACATAAATTTAATATCCCAGTCAATGAAGCTGATGAATATGAGTTACCGTAGCTATACTGGATCCCCAAACTCCACAAAACCTCTTGCAAACAAAGATACATTGCTGGATCCAGTAAATGTTCTACCAAACCCCTATCTTTGCTCCTTACGAAAATATTAACTGTTGTGAATTAGAAATCCAAACGTATTGTACCACTACATATGCCAGAAGTGGTGTTAATTAAATGTGGAGTCTTAAATATTTTAAAGAACTTTGATAGAATAAAAAATCACAAAACTTTTCTCGAATTCTCAACATTAAAACGTATGATTTTACAACTCTTTAGATGATCATACCTCACAATATATTAAAGACTAGACTTTTTGACATCATAGACAGTTTTTTCGTGAACAAAAATGGTAAAAGGAAATATTCATATGTAGTGATTGGTCATACGAAAAATTATTTTGTTAAATACCACTCTAATTCCAGGGACAACTACTCTGAAGTTGATATTAAAAAGATGCTAGAGTTCCTCATTGACTATATTTTCATAGTATTTGGTGATCAGGTCTTCCAACAGTCTGTTGGAATTCCCATGGGGTACGAATTGTGTTCATTTGTTAGGTGACCTATTTTGATATTCTTACGAAGCAGAGATCATTCAAAAACGTCTACTCGAGAAAAAGAACATGTGTTGCTGTGGCCTTCAATTTGACATATATATATATCGACGACGTTTTGTTTATTAACAATGACAGAAGCTTCGGAACCGTTGGTCCTCGACTTTGGAACGATCTACCTCTAGAGATAAAACAGTCGAAATCACTGAACAGTATTAAGGCGAAATTGAAAACTCATTTATTTAGAAACTTTTAGATACAAAACCAAAAAAGAAAAGAAAAAAAAAACCAAAAAAAACAAAAAAAAAACCAAAGAAACCAAAAAAAAAAAAAAAAAAAAAAAAATTTTAATATCGTACTAGACATTGATTCAGTTTTGTAGAATGTATGTACTTGTATGTTTTATTTACTTATTTACTTACCAATCTTATGCTTCTACTATTACCTTTTATGCATATCATCTCTGTTACTATTTTATTGTAGAACGCCAGTGAATACATGCATGTAAAATTAGGCGTTTTAATCAAATAAACTAGTTTTAGTTTTAATGATCATCTACATTCATATGTGGATTCGATATATTCCAGTGAGCGTTACCACAGAGTCTTCCACTTCTGCTTCGAACTTAGATATTTTACTGAAAATAGATACCGGCGGCAAACTAACAACTCAACTTTATGACAAACAGGATGGTTTCAATTTCTCTATCGTCAACTTCCCTTAATGATGTGACAATATCCCATCATCACTTGCATTATAGTGTTTGTATCTCCCAACTTATTCGATAGGCAAGAGCTTGTTCTCCTTATGATCAGGTTTTAAATCGATGTGGTCTACTGACAAAGAAGTTGATGATACATGGGTTTGTACAGTCAAGTCTAAAGTCAGCATTTCGCAAATTTTATGGTCGTTATAACGATCCAGTTTGCCAGTACAACTTACCATTAAGCCAAATGCTGTCTGATGTGTTTCATACCAATTGTTAGGCAGTCCTTGGCACACTGATTCTGACTACGGATTGTTCCTTTTGCTTGATCGGCATATAGGGCTCATGGCGGGTGTGACCGGTCGACAGGGGATGCTTACTCCTCGTGGGCGCCTGATCCCGCCTCTTGTGTGTTTGCCCATCCCTCTGATTTGTATTTTCTATAGGAATTTCGGGATTGAATACTATGGGTTATCTTAGCCTTTTCATCTTGTAATGACGAGAAAGCGAAAATAACGAATTCACTTAAGAAGTTCCGTTTTGTGAAAAAGCGAAAATAACGAACAGTGATCAATCTCACAAATCCTATAGGGAATACAAATTCGAGAGTTTGTCAATGACGGATCCTAAAATATGCCAGAGGCTGAATCAGGTGCCTAATAGTAATCATTCCCTGTTGACCACCCTCTCTCTCTCTCTCTCTCTCTCTCTCTCTCTCTCTCTCTCTCTCTCTCTCTGTTTGAGGCTGTCTTTGTGTCACACGTGTATGTAAATGTTGTACAAAACATTTGTCCGAGGACTTATACATATATGCAGACGCTCAATTGATGAGCTTGTTACCACTGACAAGGTCGCATCCAAACAAATTCCAGATTCAAATATAACCCAAATTGGTATTTTTTCCGACCTCTTTATACTTGTACAAGCGCTACATTTTTGTTGCATGCGGAAATGTTGTAAAAGAAATGATGAAATCAACTTAAAAGGATGCTAAGTGTATAGAGGATGGTTTTCGAATAGGATTTGACAACGTATTATGTAGTTTCAGTTATGTTTGAATATACATATTACTGACATTTCCAATTCACTGTAAGCTTTCAGAATATTTTATCTACTTCTCAAGGATTATTATTCATTAACTAAGTAATGGTGGACCTACTATTGATTGGAAAGAAAGACATTGTTTCTTAAAAGATAGCATTGTTCACATTCTTTTTCTTTTTGAGAAATGCAAATTGGTCTTCAAAAAGGTCAATTTTTCCGGCAGTCCATGTTAATGAAATTTCATATTATGCATAGAAGACATGATAAAAATTCTATTTTAACTTGCATGCATATGGATGGTAATTAATAACTCTTTACAGAGACAGATCCTGAGAGTACTGGTAACAAGTCCACAGAGCAGAATATGGAACGTGAGTGGTGTAATAATTGTGTAAAAGATCAGGAGTTTCTGTTGAATCAGATGGAGATAAAGATATTCAAAATCTTTGAAATTTTTCACTTATAGCTTCACCGTCAGAAGTGTCGTCTGATGTGAAATCAAGACCACCCACTTTATCTCGTAAGTATTACGGTCACATTAATATGCATATGTTTGTTTTCATTCAAGTATTTTCTATGAAAAAATTATTAAGTTATTCTGTAGAATATAACCTCGCGGTTTTCTTTTCTTTGTTTTTTTTTTCATTGAGATATATCAGAAAAGCATTGAAGTTCGAATGAATATCCTTGTTAATATCATCAGTGTAAATTATTTCTAAAAGACCAGGAAGACTCCAATTGATATCGTTGTAAAGAAATGGATTGGCGCGAAGATCATATTCTTTTTAAGTAGCATGTGTTATTTGTTTCGCATTGGATTGCGATTAATTAACTTGATACAATAAAGAGGTGTCCGTATTTCAGAATGACTGTCTTTTGTATTTTGTATTGTTAATATAAAATATGATATGTATGTGAATCCTGGGATTCCGTTAACCATCAACAGGTTAACAATATCATGCAGCACAAATAAAGCATTCACTTGAAGTACAGATTATGTTTTTCTACACTTGCCAAAACGGGTGTCCATACTCGTAACCGTGTAGGCAGAAATACCCTTTATCTTCATAAATAACAAGAAACTCTTCCAATGGCTGTAGAAAATTAATACAAGCCATCATTCGTGTACATGTGTGTGAGAAAGTGAGATTCAGCCATGCTTACACACTACTGCACTATTGTTGGCTTTTATACCCACTGCAATTAATCGGCCGGTATGTAATTTAATACAATTTGCGCTATCTATTTCTTAAAATTGAGCGTAATCTCAATATAATAGTGATATACCACTATAACAGCAGTATGTAAACCCTTCCACCCAAACCTGTTGAATATGTGTTTGAAAAAGAATACATATATTTTGTCTTGCTTTGGACACTTAACAAGTTCTGTTTTGAGAACGGAAATCGTCCTAATGTCAATGTTAAAGAAGAGCTCTTAAGTAATTACTACCTTTTGGGTTAATCATTCATCTTGTAATGATGAAAAAAAGCGAAAATAACGAACAGTGATCTTAAAAATCCTGTATGGAATACAAATTAGAGTTGGACAAAGACGACTCTCCAGAGATACCAGATGTGGGATCAGGAGCGTAGGAGTAGTAAGCATTCCCTGTCGACCGCCCACACCCGCCGTAAGCCCCACACTCCGACCAGGGAAACGGAGCAATACGTAGGCATAATTATGTGCAAAGAACGACCTAACAATTCGTATGAAACACATCAGACAGCATTTGACCCAATGAAAGGTATTGGGAAACTGGGTGATTTTTGTTTCTTGAAATGCTGACTTTAAATGAGACCGTTAAATCTCTTGTAACATCAACTTCTTTGTCAGTAGAATGTCTCAATTGAAAAACTGCTCATAAGCAGAAAAAGCTCTTGCATATCGAATCGCTGAGAGATATGATTCAACACCACTTGCAGGTGATAATGGAATATTGCTTCATAGATATAGGAAGCTGACAGTGGAAATTTAATACACGGATCATACGATGAACACGTGATGTAATAATATAATGCTCAGTAGCATGAACCACCATCATCTGTACAAGAACACCACCAAGCGGGGCGGCAGAAAATGAATCAATAAGAATGACCTTGATCTGTTATTTTCGCCCAAATAGAAATACGAATATACTCTCCACTTGAGCTTGAAAAGGTTATGTGAATGTGGTATCCAAAATTCTCTCTCTCTCTCTCTCTCTCTCTCTCTCTCTCTCTCTCTCTCTCTCTCTGTGTGTGTGTGCTACATGCATATATAAACGTAGTATCAAACTTTTGTCCGAGCACATGTACATATACACAGAACTCAACTAGTGGAGCTTTTTGCTACTGACATCGTCAGATCTATAAAATTTCCAAAGGCTAATGTGACCCAACATTGTACATTTCCGACCTCTTGATGCGCTACTGTCCTTGTATAACCTCTACCTTTTTGTGGCGATGGGAAATGTCAGATAGATTATGAATTCAGATTGAAAGGATGTTCCCTTTATGGAGTTTGGTTTGAAATAAGGTTTTGAAAGCGAAGTTTAAACATCAGTTAATATAACAAAGACTTGGCAGATGAATTATGTTTGAATATACATATTACTGACATATCTTATTCATTGCAAGTTTTCAGAATAGCTCATCTATTTCACAAGGATCATTATTCATAGATTAAGTAATGGCTGACATAATGTTGATTGGAAAAAAGAGATTATTTTTAAACGATATTAATGTTCTACCTCTAACATCACATTCGTTTTATTTTTGAAAATAACAACTCCACAGAGCAGAATATGAAAGGTGAGTGACATAATGATTCTATAAAACATGAGGGGGTTCTGTTGAATCATATGTGTGTAAAGTTATTGAAAATCATTGAAATTTTTCATTGCAGCTTCTCCGTCAGAGGTGTCGCCTGATGTACAATCAAGGTCAGCCACTGTATCTGGTAAGTATTACGTTCACGTGACTATGTGTAGGTCTGTTTTTATCCAAGTATTTTCTATGACAAATTATTCTGGAGAATATAGCGGCATCCTTCTCGTTTTTTTCTTTTTCTTGAAAAATCTCAGAGAAACATTAAAGTAAGAAAAAAAATCTCCAATTCCAATTGATATCGTTGTAAAGAAATGTAATGGTTTGAAGATCTTTGTCTTCCTTATAAATAACGTGGTTTATTTATTTTGCAATGGATGGCGACGATTTGACTTGGCACATTGAAGATGTGTCCATATTTCAGAATGACCGCCCTTATTTTGTATTCGAAATATAAAATATGATATGTATTTGAATCTTGGGATTCCGTTAACCTTCAACAGATTATCGATATCACGCAGTACAAATAAAACAATTTCACCTGAAGTATACAGTATGGTGAGTTTTTGCGGACTTGCCACAACGAGTCTCCACCTTCATACCATTTAGGCAGAAATAACCTTTTCCTCGCTCATTTCGACGAACCTCTTCGAATGGCGAATATCACAAGCAACAAATTGTGTACTTGTGTGAGAGAAAGTGCGATTCAATGATACTTACATTCAATTGGACTGACCTGTTGCTATGTAAAAAAAATGAATAGCTTCCGTTTTTAAAAGCGTGTTGGCAGGTATAAAGGCAACAGTGGAAAAATTGATAAAAGTAATAAAATATAAGCATGCTAAATATTGTTTTTCTTTTATGCCTACCAGAAGCTATACTTTATTCTCAGTATGTAATTTGATGAAATTGAGAATAAGGCATAATAAGAGTAATCTTTGAATAGCTGAAAGAAACAAATAATACCGAATATTGGAGCCAAATCCGGCAAATTCTATCTATTTCTAACAATATAGCGTTATTTCATTATGATATTGATATACTACTATTATAGCGGAATTTACTCCGCGGAAATCTGTTAATGTGTGTTCGAAAAATAACACACACACACACACACACACACACACACACACACACACACACATATATATATATATATATATATATATATATATATAGAGAGAGAGAGAGAGAGAGAGAGAGAGAGAGATTATTGCTTAGATCACTTAACACATTGTGTTTTCCGGACGGAAGTATTCCTAATTTCAATGTTGAAGAAGTACTCTTACGTAATACTAACCTTTTCGATTAATCATTCATTAAAAATGAAGATCTAAAATCACTTATTTTAAAAGGTCCTAAATTCAGAGATTCTGGGTCTCCATTCCGACAGAACTTTATCTCTATTATGAATTCTGTCGAAGATTATGCCAGACGATGGGATAAATCTGAAAAAGAACTTGATACCTTGTCAGAGTGGATAAAAAGTATAAGACGAATATTAAAATCCCGTATCAAACATGTCAAACAAAAATGTGTACCATCTATCCTTCTGTGTCTAGTAAATCGAAAGTGATAAAAGAGTTAGATAGGTTACATGACGAATTTGTTTTAGTTCCAGCTGACAAAGTTGGCAACAACATTGTATTTGTTTGTAAGGATCCTTATTACAACTGCATTGTAAAGGAACTTGGCATTAAATCCACATTTATTAATCGCACGTATACTCCAACTGCCCTTTCAAAAGATGAAATTCTTCAAAATCATGCTTCAGTTTTACATAAATTTAATATCCCAGTCAATGAAGCTGATGAATATGAGTTACCGTAGCTATACTGGATCCCCAAACTCCACAAAACCCCTTGCAAACAAAGTATTAACTGTTGTGAATTAGAAATCCAAACGTATTGTACCACTACATATGCCAGAAGTGGTGTTAATTAAATGTGGAGTCTTAAATATTCTAAAGAACTTTGATAGAATAAAAAATCACAAAACTTTTCTCGAATTCTCAACATTAAAACGTATGATTTTACAAGTCTTTAGATGACCATACCTCACAATATATTAAAGACTAGACTTTTTGACATCATAGACAGTTGTTTCGTGAACCAAAATGGTAAAAGGAAATATTCATATGTAGTGATTGGTCATACCAAAAATTATTTTGTTAAACACCACTCTAATTCCAGGGACAACTACTCTGAAGTTGATATTAAAAAGATGCTAGAGTTCCTCATTGACTATATTTTCATAGTATTTGGTGATCAGGTCTTCCAACAGTCTGTTGGAATTCCCATGGGGTACGAATTGTGTTCATTTGTTATGTGACCTATTTTGATATTCTTACGAAGCAGAGATCATTCAAAAACGTCTACTCGAGAAGAAAAACGTGTTGCTGTGGCCTTCAATTTGACATATATATATATCGACGACGTTTTGTTTATTAACAATGACAGAAGCTTCGGAACCGTTGGTCCTCGACTTTGGAACGATCTACCTCTAGAGATAAAACAGTCGAAATCACTGAACAGTTTTAAGGCGAAATTGAAAACTCATTTATTTAGAAACTTTTAAGATAGAAAATCAAAAAAAAAAAAAGAAAAAAAAAAAAAAAAAGAAAAGAAAAAAAAAAAAGAAAGAAAACAAACAAATAAAGAAACAAAAAAAAAACCAAACCATTTTAGTATCGTACTAGACATTGATTCAGTTTTGTAGAATGTATTTACTTGTATGTTTTATTTACTTATTTACTTACCTATCTTATGCTTCTACTATAGCAGGCCCGCGTGGCGCAGTGGTTAGAGCGTCGGGCTCAAAGATCTGATGATCCTTGAGTCGGGGTTCGAATCCCACTGTGGGACGTGGGTGCCGGTCTTTCGGATGAGACCGTATAAACCGAGGTCCCGTGTCGCAGTAGGTGTGGCACGATAAAGATCCCTCCCTGCTCAAAGGCCCTGAGTGCCGAGCATAGGGCTAAATTTGCAGCCCTGTCACCGGTAATGGTGACAGCCGCCGGATAGCTGAAAAATTGCTCAGGCGGCTATAAACAAACAAACAAACAAAACAAACAAAAGCTTCTACTATTACCTTTTATGCATATCGTTTCTTTCACTATTCAGCCGCCGGATAGCTGAAAAATTGCTCAGGCGGCTATAAAAAACAAACAAACAAACAAAATCTTTCACTATTTTATTGTAGAACACCAGTGAATACATGCATGTAAACTTAGGCGTTTTAATCAAATAAACTAGTTTCAGTTTTAATGATCATCAACATTCATATGTGGATTCGATATATTCCAGTGAGCGTTACCACAGAGTCTTCCACTTCTGCTTCGAACTTAGATATTTTACTGAAAATAGATACCGGCGGCAAACTAACAACTCAACTTTATGACAAACAGGATGGTTTCAATTTCTCTATCGTCAACTTCCCTTAATGATGTGACAATATCCCATCATCACTTGCATTATAGTGTTTGTATCTCCCAACTTATTCGATAGGCAAGAGCTTGTGATCAGGTTTTAAATCGATGTGGTCTACTGACAAAGAAGTTGATGATACATGTGTTTGTACAGTCAAGTCTAAAGTCAGCATTTCGCAAATTTTATGGTCGTTATAACGATCCAGTTTGCCAGTACAACTTACCATTAAGCCAAATGCTGTCTGATGTGTTTCATACCAATTGTTAGGCAGTCCTTGGCACACTGATTCTGACTACGGATTGTTCCTTTTGCTTGATCGGCATATAGGGCTCATGGCGGGTGTGACCGGTCGACAGGGGATGCTTACTCCTCGTGGGCGCCTGGTCCCGCCTCTTGTGTGTTTGCCCATCCCTCTGATTTGTATTTTCTATAGGAATTTCGGGATTGAATACTATGGGTTATCTTAGCCTTTTCATCTTGTAATGACAAGAAAGCGAAAATAACGAATTCACTTAAGAAGTTCCGTTTGTGAAAAAGCGAAAATAACGAACAGTGATCAATCTCACAAATCCTATAGGGAATACAAATTCGAGAGTTTGTCAATGACGGATCCTAGAATATGCCAGAGACTGAATCAGGTACCTAATGGTAATCATTCCCTGTTGACCACCTCTCCCCCTCTCTCTCTCTCTCTCTCTCTCTCTCTCTCTCTCTCTCTCTCTCTCTCTCTGTGTTTGTGGCTGTCTTTGTGTCACACGTGTATGTAAATGTACAAAACATTTGTCCGAGGACTTATACATATATGCAGACGCTCAATTGATGAGCTTGTTACCACTGACAAGGTCGCATCCAAACAAATTCCAGATTCAAATATAACCCAAATTGGTATTTTTTCCGACCTCTTTATACTTGTACAAGCGCTACATTTTTGTTGCATGCGGAAATGTTGTAAAAGAAATGACAATTCACTGTAAGCTTTCAGAATATTTTATCTACTTCTCAAGGATTATTATTTATTAACTAAGTAATGGTGGACCTACTATTGATTGGAAAGAAAGACATTGTTTCTTAAAAGATAGCATTGTTCACATTCTTTTTCTTTTTGAGAAATGCAAATTGGTCTTCAAAATGTCAATTTTTCCGGCAGTCCATGTTAATGGAATACTGAAATTTCATATTATGCATAGAAGACATGATCAAAAATTCTATTTTAACTTGCATGCATATGGATGGTAGTTAATAACTCTTTACAGAGACAGACCCTGAGAGTACTGGTAACAAGTCCACAGAGCAGAATATGGAACGTGAGTGGTGTAATAATTGTGTAAAAGATCAGGAGTTTCTGTTGAATCAGATGGAGATAAAGATATTCAAAATCTTTGAAATTTTTCACTGTAGCTTCACCGTCAGAAGTGTCGTCTGATGTGAAATCAAGACCACCCACTGTATCTGGTAAGTATTACGTCCACGTTAATTTGTGTAGGTCTGTTTTCATGCAAGTATTTTCTATGACAAATGACAAGTTATTCTGTAGAATATAACCTCGCGGTTTTCTTTTCTTTGTTTTTTTTTTCATTGAGATATATCAGAAAAGCATTGAAGTTCGAATGAATATCCTTGTTAATATCATCAGTGTAAATTATTTCTAAAAGACCAGGAAGACTCCAATTGATATCGTTGTAAAGAAATGGATTGGCGCGAAGATCATATTCTTTTTAAGTAGCATGGGTTATTTGTTTCGCAATGGATTGCGATTAATTAACTTGATACATTAAAGAGGTGTCCGTATTTCAGAATGACTGTCTTTTGTATTTTGTATTGTTAATATAAAATATGATATGTATGTGAATCCTGGGATTCCGTTAACCATCAACAGGTTAACAATATCATGCAGCACAAATAAAGCATTCACTTGAAGTACAGATTATGTTTTTCTACACTTGCCAAAACGGGTGTCCATACTCGTAACCGTGTAGGCAGAAATACCCTTTATCTTCATAAATAACAAGAAACTCTTCCAATGGCTGTAGAAAATTAATACAAGCCATCATTCGTGTACATGTGTGTGAGAAAGTGAGATTCAGCCATGCTTACACACTACTGCACTATTGTTGGCTTTTATACCCACTGCAATTAATCGGCCGGTATGTAATTTAATACAATTTGCGCTATCTATTTCTTAAAATTGAGCGTAATCTCAATATAATAGTGATATACCGCTATAACAGCAGTATGTAAACCCTTCCACCCAAACCTGTTGAATATGTGTTTGAAAAAGAATACATATATTTTGTCTTGCTTTGGACACTTAACAAGTTCTGTTTTGAGAACGGAAATCGTCCTAATGTCAATGTTAAAGAAGAGCTCTTAAGTAATTACTACCTTTTGGGTTAATCATTCATCTTGTAATGATGAAAAAAAGCGAAAATAACGAACAGTGATCTTAAAAATCCTGTATGGAATACAAATTAGAGTTGGACAAAGACGACTCTCCAGAGATACCAGATGTGGGATCAGGAGCGTAGGAGTAGTAAGCATTCCCTGTCGACCGCCCACACCCGCCGTAAGCCCCACACTCCGACCAGGGAAACGGAGCAATACGTAGGCATAATTATGTGCAAAGAACGACCTAACAATTCGTATGAAACACATCAGACAGCATTTGACCCAATGAAAGGTATTGGGAAACTGGGTGATTTTTGTTTCTTGAAATGCTGACTTTAAATGAGACCGTTAAATCTCTTGTAACATCAACTTCTTTGTCAGTAGAATGTCTCAATTGAAAAACTGCTCATAAGCAGAAAAAGCTCTTGCATATCGAATCGTTGAGAGATATGATTCAACACCACTTGCAGGTGATAATGGAATATTGCTTCATAGATATAGGAAGCTGACAGTGGAAATTTAATACACGGATCATACGATGAACACGTGATGTAATAATATAATGCTCAGTAGCATGAACCACCATCATCTGTACAAGAACACCACCAAGCGGGGCGGCAGAAAATGAATCAATAAGAATGACCTTGATCTGTTATTTTCGCCCAAATAGAAATACGAATATACTCTCCACTTGAGCTTGAAAAGGTTATGTGAATGTGGTATCCAAAATTTTCTCTCTCTCTCTCTCTCTCTCTCTCTCTCTCTCTCTCTCTCTCTCTCTCTCTCTGTGTGTGTGTGTGCTACATGCATATATAAACGTAGTATCAAACTTTTGTCCGAGCACATGTACATATACACAGAACTCAACTAGTGGAGCTTTTTGCTACTGACATCGTCAGATCTATAAAATTTCCAAAGGCTAATGTGACCCAACATTGTACATTTCCGACCTCTTGATGCGCTACTGTCCTTGTATAAGCTCTACCTTTTTGTTGCGATGGGAAATGTCAGATAGATTATGAATTCAGATTGAAAGGATGTTCCCTTTATGGAGTTTGGTTTGAAATAAGGTTTTGAAAGCGAAGTTTAAACATCAGTTAATATAACAAAGACTTGGCAGATGAATTATGTTTGAATATACATATTACTGACATATCTTATTCATTGCAAGTTTTCAGAATAGCTCATCTATTTCACAAGGATCATTATTCATAGATTAAGTAATGGCTGACATAATGTTGATTGGAAAAAAGAGATTATTTTTAAACGATATTAATGTTCTACCTCTAACATCACATTCGTTTTATTTTTGAAAATAACAACTCCACAGAGCAGAATATGAAAGGTGAGTGACATAATGATTCTATAAAACATGAGGGGGTTCTGTTGAATCATATGTGTGTAAAGTTATTGAAAATCATTGAAATTTTTCATTGCAGCTTCTCCGTCAGAGGTGTCGCCTGATGTACAATCAAGGTCAGCCACTGTATCTGGTAAGTATTACGTTCACGTGACTATGTGTAGGTCTGTTTTTATCCAAGTATTTTCTATGACAAATTATTCTGGAGAATATAGCGGCATCCTTCTCGTTTTTTTCTTTTTATTGAAAAATCTCAGAGAAACATTAAAGTAAGAAAAAAATCTCCAATTCCAATTGATATCGTTGTAAAGAAATGTAATGGTTTGAAGATCTTTGTCTTCCTTATAAGTAACGTGGTTTATTTATTTTGCAATGGATGGCGACGATTTGACATGGCACATTGAAGATGTGTCCATATTTCAGAATGACCGCCCTTATTTTGTATTCGAAATATAAAATATGATATGTATTTGAATCTTGGGATTCCGTTAACCTTCAATAGATTATCGATATCACGCAGTACAAATAAAACAATTTCACCTGAAGTATACAGTATGGTGAGTTTTTGCGGACTTGCCACAACGAGTCTCCACCTTCATACCATTTAGGCAGAAATAACCTTTTCCTCGCTCATTTCGACGAACCTCTTCGAATGGCGAATATCACAAGCAACAAATTGTGTACTTGTGTGAGAGAAAGTGCGATTCAATGATACTTACATTCAATTGGACTGACCTGTTGCTATGTAAAAAAAATGAATAGCTTCCGTTTTTAAAAGCGTGTTGGCAGGTATAAAGGCAACAGTGGAAAAATTGATAAAAGTAATAAAATATAAGCTTGCTAAATATTGTTTTTCTTTTATGCCTACCAGAAGCTATACTTTATTCTCAGTATGTAATTTGATGAAATTGAGAATAAGGCATAATAAGAGTAATCTTTGAATAGCTGAAAGAAACAAATAATACCGAATATTGGAGCCAAATCCGGCAAATTCTATCTATTTCTAACAATATAGCGTTATTTCATTATGATATTGATATACTACTATTATAGCGGAATTTACTCCGCGGAAATCTGTTAATGTGTGTTCGAAAAATAACACACACACACACACACACACACACACACACACACACATATATATATATATATATATATATATATATATATATATATATATAGAGAGAGAGAGAGAGAGAGAGAGAGATTATTGCTTAGATCACTTAACACATTGTGTTTTCCGGACGGAAGTATTCCTAATTTCAATGTTGAAGAAGTACTCTTACGTAATACTAACCTTTTCGATTAATCATTCATTAAAAATGAAGATCTAAAATCACTTATTTTAAAAGGTCCTAAATTCAGAGATTCTGGGTCTCCATTCCGACAGAACTTTATCTCTATTATGAATTCTGTCGAAGATTATGCCAGACGATGGGATAAATCTGAAAAAGAACTTGATACCTTGTCAGAGTGGATAAAAAGTATAAGACGAATATTAAAATCCCGTATCAAACATGTCAAACAAAAATGTGTACCATCTATCCTTCTGTGTCTAGTAAATCGAAAGTGATAAAAGAGTTAGATAGGTTACATGACGAATTTGTTTTAGTTCCAGCTGACAAAGTTGGCAACAACATTGTATTTGTTTGTAAGGATCCTTATTACAACTGCATTGTAAAGGAACTTGGCATTAAATCCACATTTATTAATCGCACGTATACTCCAACTGCCCTTTCAAAAGATGAAATTCTTCAAAATCATGCTTCAGTTTTACATAAATTTAATATCCCAGTCAATGAAGCTGATGAATATGAGTTACCGTAGCTATACTGGATCCCCAAACTCCACAAAACCCCTTGCAAACAAAGTATTAACTGTTGTGAATAAGAAATCCAAACGTATTGTACCACTACATATGCCAGAAGTGGTGTTAATTAAATGTGGAGTCTTAAATATTCTAAAGAACTTTGATAGAATAAAAAATCACAAAACTTTTCTCGAATTCTCAACATTAAAACGTATGATTTTACAAGTCTTTAGATGACCATACCTCACAATATATTAAAGACTAGACTTTTTGACATCATAGACAGTTGTTTCGTGAACAAAAATGGTAAAAGGAAATATTCATATGTAGTGATTGGTCATACCAAAAATTATTTTGTTAAACACCACTCTAATTCCAGGGACAACTACTCTGAAGTTGATATTAAAAAGATGCTAGAGTTCCTCATTGACTATATTTTCATAGTATTTGGTGATCAGGTCTTCCAACAGTCTGTTGGAATTCCCATGGGGTACGAATTGTGTTCATTTGTTATGTGACCTATTTTGATATTCTTACGAAGCAGAGATCATTCAAAAACGTCTACTCGAGAAGAAAAACGTGTTGCTGTGGCCTTCAATTTGACATATATATATATATCGACGACGTTTTGTTTATTAACAATGACAGAAGCTTCGGAACCGTTGGTCCTCGACTTTGGAACGATCTACCTCTAGAGATAAAACAGTCGAAATCACTGAACAGTTTTAAGGCGAAATTGAAAACTCATTTATTTAGAAACTTTTAAGATAGAAAATCAAAAAAAAAAAAAAGAAAAAAAAAAAAAGAAAAGAAAAAAAAAAAGAAAGAAAACAAACAAATAAAGAAACCAAAAAAAACCAAACCATTTTAGTATCGTACTAGACATTGATTCAGTTTTGTAGAATGTATTTACTTGTATGTTTTATTTACTTATTTACTTACCTATCTTATGCTTCTACTATAGCAGGCCCGCGTGGCGCAGTGGTTAGAGCGTCGGGCTCAAAGATCTGATGATCCTTGAGTCGGGGTTCGAATCCCACTGTGGGACGTGGGTGCCGGTCTTTCGGATGAGACCGTATAAACCGAGGTCCCGTGTCGCAGTAGGTGTGGCACGATAAAGATCCCTCCCTGCTCAAAGGCCCTGAGTGCCGAGCATAGGGCTAAATTTGCAGCCCTGTCACCGGTAATGGTGACAGCCGCCGGATAGCTGAAAAATTGCTCAGGCGGCTATAAACAAACAAACAAACAAAACAAACAAAAGCTTCTACTATTACCTTTTATGCATATCATTTCTTTCACTATTCAGCCGCCGGATAGCTGAAAAATTGCTCAGGCGGCTATAAAAAACAAACAAACAAACAAAATCTTTCACTATTTTATTGTAGAACACCAGTGAATACATGCATGTAAACTTAGGCGTTTTAATCAAATAAACTAGTTTCAGTTTTAATGATCATCAACATTCATATGTGGATTCGATATATTCCAGTGAGCGTTACCACAGAGTCTTCCACTTCTGCTTCGAACTTAGATATTTTACTGAAAATAGATACCGGCGGCAAACTAACAACTCAACTTTATGACAAACAGGATGGTTTCAATTTCTCTATCGTCAACTTCCCTTAATGATGTGACAATATCCCATCATCACTTGCATTATAGTGTTTGTATCTCCCAACTTATTCGATAGGCAAGAGCTTGTGATCAGGTTTTAAATCGATGTGGTCTACTGACAAAGAAGTTGATGATACATGGGTTTGTACAGTCAAGTCTAAAGTCAGCATTTCGCAAATTTTATGGTCGTTATAACGATCCAGTTTGCCAGTACAACTTACCATTAAGCCAAATGCTGTCTGATGTGTTTCATACCAATTGTTAGGCAGTCCTTGGCACACTGATTCTGACTACGGATTGTTCCTTTTGCTTGATCGGCATATAGGGCTCATGGCGGGTGTGACCGGTCGACAGGGGATGCTTACTCCTCGTGGGCGCCTGGTCCCGCCTCTTGTGTGTTTGCCCATCCCTCTGATTTGTATTTTCTATAGGAATTTCGGGATTGAATACTATGGGTTATCTTAGCCTTTTCATCTTGTAATGACAAGAAAGCGAAAATAACGAATTCACTTAAGAAGTTCCGTTTTGTGAAAAAGCGAAAATAACGAACAGTGATCAATCTCACAAATCCTATAGGGAATACAAATTCGAGAGTTTGTCAATGACGGATCCTAAAATATGCCAGAGGCTGAATCAGGTGCCTAATGGTAATCATTCCCTGTTGACCACCTCTCCCCCCCTCTCTCTCTCTCTCTCTGTGTGTTTGTGGCTGTCTTTGTGTCACACGTGTATGTAAATGTACAAAACATTTGTCCGAGGACTTATACATATATGCAGACGCTCAATTGATGAGCTTGTTACCACTGACAAGGTCGCATCCAAACAAATTCCAGATTCAAATATAACCCAAATTGGTATTTTTTCCGACCTCTTTATACTTGTACAAGCGCTACATTTTTGTTGCATGCGGAAATGTTGTAAAAGAAATGACAATTCACTGTAAGCTTTCAGAATATTTTATCTACTTCTCAAGGATTATTATTTATTAACTAAGTAATGGTGGACCTACTATTGATTGGAAAGAAAGACATTGTTTCTTAAAAGATAGCATTGTTCACATTCTTTTTCTTTTTGAGAAATGCAAATTGGTCTTCAAAATGTCAATTTTTCCGGCAGTCCATGTTAATGGAATACTGAAATTTCATATTATGCATAGAAGACATGATCAAAAATTCTATTTTAACTTGCATGCATATGGATGGTAGTTAATAACTCTTTACAGAGACAGACCCTGAGAGTACTGGTAACAAGTCCACAGAGCAGAATATGGAACGTGAGTGGTGTAATAATTGTGTAAAAGATCAGGAGTTTCTGTTGAATCAGATGGAGATAAAGATATTCAAAATCTTTGAAATTTTTCACTGTAGCTTCACCGTCAGAAGTGTCGTCTGATGTGAAATCAAGACCACCCACTGTATCTGGTAAGTATTACGTCCACGTTAATTTGTGTAGGTCTGTTTTCATGCAAGTATTTTCTATGACAAATGACAAGTTATTCTGTAGAATATAACCTCGCGGTTTTCTTTTCTTTGTTTTTTTTTTCATTGAGATATATCAGAAAAGCATTGAAGTTCGAATGAATATCCTTGTTAATATCATCAGTGTAAATTATTTCTAAAAGACCAGGAAGACTCCAATTGATATCGTTGTAAAGAAATGGATTGGCGCGAAGATCATATTCTTTTTAAGTAGCATGGGTTATTTGTTTCGCAATGGATTGCGATTAATTAACTTGATACATTAAAGAGGTGTCCGTATTTCAGAATGACTGTCTTTTGTATTTTGTATTGTTAATATAAAATATGATATGTATGTGAATCCTGGGATTCCGTTAACCATCAACAGGTTAACAATATCATGCAGCACAAATAAAGCATTCACTTGAAGTACAGATTATGTTTTTCTACACTTGCCAAAACGGGTGTCCATACTCGTAACCGTGTAGGCAGAAATACCCTTTATCTTCATAAATAACAAGAAACTCTTCCAATGGCTGTAGAAAATTAATACAAGCCATCATTCGTGTACATGTGTGTGAGAAAGTGAGATTCAGCCATGCTTACACACTACTGCACTATTGTTGGCTTTTATACCCACTGCAATTAATCGGCCGGTATGTAATTTAATACAATTTGCGCTATCTATTTCTTAAAATTGAGCGTAATCTCAATATAATAGTGATATACCGCTATAACAGCAGTATGTAAACCCTTCCACCCAAACCTGTTGAATATGTGTTTGAAAAAGAATACATATATTTTGTCTTGCTTTGGACACTTAACAAGTTCTGTTTTGAGAACGGAAATCGTCCTAATGTCAATGTTAAAGAAGAGCTCTTAAGTAATTACTACCTTTTGGGTTAATCATTCATCTTGTAATGATGAAAAAAAGCGAAAATAACGAACAGTGATCTTAAAAATCCTGTATGGAATACAAATTAGAGTTGGACAAAGACGACTCTCCAGAGATACCAGATGTGGGATCAGGAGCGTAGGAGTAGTAAGCATTCCCTGTCGACCGCCCACACCCGCCGTAAGCCCCACACTCCGACCAGGGAAACGGAGCAATACGTAGGCATAATTATGTGCAAAGAACGACCTAACAATTCGTATGAAACACATCAGACAGCATTTGACCCAATGAAAGGTATTGGGAAACTGGGTGATTTTTGTTTCTTGAAATGCGGACTTTAAATGAGACCGTTAAATCTCTTGTAACATCAACTTCTTTGTCAGTAGAATGTCTCAATTGAAAAACTGCTCATAAGCAGAAAAAGCTCTTGCATATCGAATCGTTGAGAGATATGATTCAACACCACTTGCAGGTGATAATGGAATATTGCTTCATAGATATAGGAAGCTGACAGTGGAAATTTAATACACGGATCATACGATGAACACGTGATGTAATAATATAATGCTCAGTAGCATGAACCACCATCATCTGTACAAGAACACCACCAAGCGGGGCGGCAGAAAATGAATCAATAAGAATGACCTTGATCTGTTATTTTCGCCCAAATAGAAATACGAATATACTCTCCACTTGAGCTTGAAAAGGTTATGTGAATGTGGTATCCAAAATTTTCTCTCTCTCTCTCTCTCTCTCTCTCTCTCTCTCTCTCTCTCTCTCTCTGTGTGTGTGTGCTACATGCATATATAAACGTAGTATCAAACTTTTGTCCGAGCACATGTACATATACACAGAACTCAACTAGTGGAGCTTTTTGCTACTGACATCGTCAGATCTATAAAATTTCCAAAGGCTAATGTGACCCAACATTGTACATTTCCGACCTCTTGATGCGCTACTGTCCTTGTATAAGCTCTACCTTTTTGTTGCGATGGGAAATGTCAGATAGATTATGAATTCAGATTGAAAGGATGTTCCCTTTATGGAGTTTGGTTTGAAATAAGGTTTTGAAAGCGAAGTTTAAACATCAGTTAATATAACAAAGACTTGGCAGATGAATTATGTTTGAATATACATATTACTGACATATCTTATTCATTGCAAGTTTTCAGAATAGCTCATCTATTTCACAAGGATCATTATTCATAGATTAAGTAATGGCTGACATAATGTTGATTGGAAAAAAGAGATTATTTTTAAACGATATTAATGTTCTACCTCTAACATCACATTCGTTTTATTTTTGAAAATAACAACTCCACAGAGCAGAATATGAAAGGTGAGTGACATAATGATTCTATAAAACATGAGGGGGTTCTGTTGAATCATATGTGTGTAAAGTTATTGAAAATCATTGAAATTTTTCATTGCAGCTTCTCCGTCAGAGGTGTCGCCTGATGTACAATCAAGGTCAGCCACTGTATCTGGTAAGTATTACGTTCACGTGACTATGTGTAGGTCTGTTTTTATCCAAGTATTTTCTATGACAAATTATTCTGGAGAATATAGCGGCATCCTTCTCGTTTTTTTCTTTTTATTGAAAAATCTCAGAGAAACATTAAAGTAAGAAAAAAATCTCCAATTCCAATTGATATCGTTGTAAAGAAATGTAATGGTTTGAAGATCTTTGTCTTCCTTATAAGTAACGTGGTTTATTTATTTTGCAATGGATGGCGACGATTTGACATGGCACATTGAAGATGTGTCCATATTTCAGAATGACCGCCCTTATTTTGTATTCGAAATATAAAATATGATATGTATTTGAATCTTGGGATTCCGTTAACCTTCAATAGATTATCGATATCACGCAGTACAAATAAAACAATTTCACCTGAAGTATACAGTATGGTGAGTTTTTGCGGACTTGCCACAACGAGTCTCCACCTTCATACCATTTAGGCAGAAATAACCTTTTCCTCGCTCATTTCGACGAACCTCTTCGAATGGCGAATATCACAAGCAACAAATTGTGTACTTGTGTGAGAGAAAGTGCGATTCAATGATACTTACATTCAATTGGACTGACCTGTTGCTATGTAAAAAAAATGAATAATAGCTTCCGTTTTTAAAAGCGTGTTGGCAGGTATAAAGGCAACAGTGGAAAAATTGATAAAAGTAATAAAATATAAGCTTGCTAAATATTGTTTTTCTTTTATGCCTACCAGAAGCTATACTTTATTCTCAGTATGTAATTTGATGAAATTGAGAATAAGGCATAATAAGAGTAATCTTTGAATAGCTGAAAGAAACAAATAATACCGAATATTGGAGCCAAATCCGGCAAATTCTATCTATTTCTAACAATATAGCGTTATTTCATTATGATATTGATATACTACTATTATAGCGGAATTTACTCCGCGGAAATCTGTTAATGTGTGTTCGAAAAATAACACACACACACACACACACACACACACACACACACATATATATATATATATATATATATATATATATATATATATATATAGAGAGAGAGAGAGAGAGAGAGAGAGAGAGAGAGAGAGAGAGAGAGATTATTGCTTAGATCACTTAACACATTGTGTTTTCCGGACGGAAGTATTCCTAATTTCAATGTTGAAGAAGTACTCTTACGTAATACTAACCTTTTCGATTAATCATTCATTAAAAATGAAGATCTAAAATCACTTATTTTAAAAGGTCCTAAATTCAGAGATTCTGGGTCTCCATTCCGACAGAACTTTATCTCTATTATGAATTCTGTCGAAGATTATGCCAGACGATGGGATAAATCTGAAAAAGAACTTGATACCTTGTCAGAGTGGATAAAAAGTATAAGACGAATATTAAAATCCCGTATCAAACATGTCAAACAAAAATGTGTACCATCTATCCTTCTGTGTCTAGTAAATCGAAAGTGATAAAAGAGTTAGATAGGTTACATGACGAATTTGTTTTAGTTCCAGCTGACAAAGTTGGCAACAACATTGTATTTGTTTGTAAGGATCCTTATTACAACTGCATTGTAAAGGAACTTGGCATTAAATCCACATTTATTAATCGCACGTATACTCCAACTGCCCTTTCAAAAGATGAAATTCTTCAAAATCATGCTTCAGTTTTACATAAATTTAATATCCCAGTCAATGAAGCTGATGAATATGAGTTACCGTAGCTATACTGGATCCCCAAACTCCACAAAACCCCTTGCAAACAAAGTATTAACTGTTGTGAATAAGAAATCCAAACGTATTGTACCACTACATATGCCAGAAGTGGTGTTAATTAAATGTGGAGTCTTAAATATTCTAAAGAACTTTGATAGAATAAAAAATCACAAAACTTTTCTCGAATTCTCAACATTAAAACGTATGATTTTACAAGTCTTTAGATGACCATACCTCACAATATATTAAAGACTAGACTTTTTGACATCATAGACAGTTGTTTCGTGAACAAAAATGGTAAAAGGAAATATTCATATGTAGTGATTGGTCATACCAAAAATTATTTTGTTAAACACCACTCTAATTCCAGGGACAACTACTCTGAAGTTGATATTAAAAAGATGCTAGAGTTCCTCATTGACTATATTTTCATAGTATTTGGTGATCAGGTCTTCCAACAGTCTGTTGGAATTCCCATGGGGTACGAATTGTGTTCATTTGTTATGTGACCTATTTTGATATTCTTACGAAGCAGAGATCATTCAAAAACGTCTACTCGAGAAGAAAAACGTGTTGCTGTGGCCTTCAATTTGACATATATATATATCGACGACGTTTTGTTTATTAACAATGACAGAAGCTTCGGAACCGTTGGTCCTCGACTTTGGAACGATCTACCTCTAGAGATAAAACAGTCGAAATCACTGAACAGTTTTAAGGCGAAATTGAAAACTCATTTATTTAGAAACTTTTAAGATAGAAAATCAAAAAAAAAAAAAAGAAAAAAAAAAAAAGAAAAGAAAAAAAAAAAGAAAGAAAACAAACAAATAAAGAAACCAAAAAAAACCAAACCATTTTAGTATCGTACTAGACATTGATTCAGTTTTGTAGAATGTATTTACTTGTATGTTTTATTTACTTATTTACTTACCTATCTTATGCTTCTACTATAGCAGGCCCGCGTGGCGCAGTGGTTAGAGCGTCGGGCTCAAAGATCTGATGATCCTTGAGTCGGGGTTCGAATCCCACTGTGGGACGTGGGTGCCGGTCTTTCGGATGAGACCGTATAAACCGAGGTCCCGTGTCGCAGTAGGTGTGGCACGATAAAGATCCCTCCCTGCTCAAAGGCCCTGAGTGCCGAGCATAGGGCTAAATTTGCAGCCCTGTCACCGGTAATGGTGACAGCCGCCGGATAGCTGAAAAATTGCTCAGGCGGCTATAAACAAACAAACAAACAAAACAAACAAAAGCTTCTACTATTACCTTTTATGCATATCATTTCTTTCACTATTCAGCCGCCGGATAGCTGAAAAATTGCTCAGGCGGCTATAAAAAACAAACAAACAAACAAAATCTTTCACTATTTTATTGTAGAACACCAGTGAATACATGCATGTAAACTTAGGCGTTTTAATCAAATAAACTAGTTTCAGTTTTAATGATCATCAACATTCATATGTGGATTCGATATATTCCAGTGAGCGTTACCACAGAGTCTTCCACTTCTGCTTCGAACTTAGATATTTTACTGAAAATAGATACCGGCGGCAAACTAACAACTCAACTTTATGACAAACAGGATGGTTTCAATTTCTCTATCGTCAACTTCCCTTAATGATGTGACAATATCCCATCATCACTTGCATTATAGTGTTTGTATCTCCCAACTTATTCGATAGGCAAGAGCTTGTGATCAGGTTTTAAATCGATGTGGTCTACTGACAAAGAAGTTGATGATACATGGGTTTGTACAGTCAAGTCTAAAGTCAGCATTTCGCAAATTTTATGGTCGTTATAACGATCCAGTTTGCCAGTACAACTTACCATTAAGCCAAATGCTGTCTGATGTGTTTCATACCAATTGTTAGGCAGTCCTTGGCACACTGATTCTGACTACGGATTGTTCCTTTTGCTTGATCGGCATATAGGGCTCATGGCGGGTGTGACCGGTCGACAGGGGATGCTTACTCCTCGTGGGCGCCTGGTCCCGCCTCTTGTGTGTTTGCCCATCCCTCTGATTTGTATTTTCTATAGGAATTTCGGGATTGAATACTATGGGTTATCTTAGCCTTTTCATCTTGTAATGACAAGAAAGCGAAAATAACGAATTCACTTAAGAAGTTCCGTTTGTGAAAAAGCGAAAATAACGAACAGTGATCAATCTCACAAATCCTATAGGGAATACAAATTCGAGAGTTTGTCAATGACGGATCCTAAAATATGCCAGAGGCTGAATCAGGTGCCTAATGGTAATCATTCCCTGTTGACCACCTCTCCCCCCCTCTCTCTCTCTCTCTCTCTGTGTTTGTGGCTGTCTTTGTGTCACACGTGTATGTAAATGTACAAAACATTTGTCCGAGGACTTATACATATATGCAGACGCTCAATTGATGAGCTTGTTACCACTGACAAGGTCGCATCCAAACAAATTCCAGATTCAAATATAACCCAAATTGGTATTTTTTCCGACCTCTTTATACTTGTACAAGCGCTACATTTTTGTTGCATGCGGAAATGTTGTAAAAGAAATGACAATTCACTGTAAGCTTTCAGAATATTTTATCTACTTCTCAAGGATTATTATTTATTAACTAAGTAATGGTGGACCTACTATTGATTGGAAAGAAAGACATTGTTTCTTAAAAGATAGCATTGTTCACATTCTTTTTCTTTTTGAGAAATGCAAATTGGTCTTCAAAATGTCAATTTTTCCGGCAGTCCATGTTAATGGAATACTGAAATTTCATATTATGCATAGAAGACATGATCAAAAATTCTATTTTAACTTGCATGCATATGGATGGTAGTTAATAACTCTTTACAGAGACAGACCCTGAGAGTACTGGTAACAAGTCCACAGAGCAGAATATGGAACGTGAGTGGTGTAATAATTGTGTAAAAGATCAGGAGTTTCTGTTGAATCAGATGGAGATAAAGATATTCAAAATCTTTGAAATTTTTCACTGTAGCTTCACCGTCAGAAGTGTCGTCTGATGTGAAATCAAGACCACCCACTGTATCTGGTAAGTATTACGTCCACGTTAATTTGTGTAGGTCTGTTTTCATGCAAGTATTTTCTATGACAAATGACAAGTTATTCTGTAGAATATAACCTCGCGGTTTTCTTTTCTTTGTTTTTTTTTTCATTGAGATATATCAGAAAAGCATTGAAGTTCGAATGAATATCCTTGTTAATATCATCAGTGTAAATTATTTCTAAAAGACCAGGAAGACTCCAATTGATATCGTTGTAAAGAAATGGATTGGCGCGAAGATCATATTCTTTTTAAGTAGCATGGGTTATTTGTTTCGCAATGGATTGCGATTAATTAACTTGATACATTAAAGAGGTGTCCGTATTTCAGAATGACTGTCTTTTGTATTTTGTATTGTTAATATAAAATATGATATGTATGTGAATCCTGGGATTCCGTTAACCATCAACAGGTTAACAATATCATGCAGCACAAATAAAGCATTCACTTGAAGTACAGATTATGTTTTTCTACACTTGCCAAAACGGGTGTCCATACTCGTAACCGTGTAGGAAGAAGTACCCTTTATCTTCATAAATAACAAGAAGCTCTTCCAATGGCTGTAGAAAATTAATACAAGCCACCATTCGTGTACATGTGTGCGAGAAAGTGAGATTCAGCCATGCTTACACACTACTGCACTATTGTTGGCTTTTATACCCACTGCAATTAATCGGCCGGTATGTAATTTAATACAATTTGCGCTATCTATTTCTTAAAATTGACGGTAATCTCAATATAATAGTGATATACCGCTATAACAGCAGTATGTAAACCCTTCCACCCAAACCTGTTGAATATGTGTTTGAAAAAGAATACATATATTTTGTCTTGCTTTGGACACTTAACAAGTTCTGTTTTGAGAACGGAAATCGTCCTAATGTCAATGTTAAAGAAGAGCTCTTAAGTAATTACTACCTTTTGGGTTAATCATTCATCTTGTAATGATGAAAAAAGCGAAAATAACGAACAGTGATCAATCTCAAAAATCCTGTATGGAATACAAATTAGAGTTGGGCAAAGACGACTCTCCAGAGATACCAGATGTGGGATCAAGAGCGTAGGAGTAGTAAGCATTCCCTGTCGACCGCCCACACCCGCCGTAAGCCCCACACTCCGACCAGGGAAACGGAGCAATACGTAGGCATAATTATGTGCAAAGAACGACCTAACAATTCGTATGAAACACATCAGACAGCATTTGACCCAATGAAAGGTATTGGGAAACTGGGTGATTTTTGTTTCTTGAAATGCGGACTTTAAATGAGACCGTTAAATCTCTTGTAACATCAACTTCTTTGTCAGTAGAATGTCTCAATTGAAAAACTGCTCATAAGCAGAAAAAGCTCTTGCATATCGAATCGTTGAGAGATATGATTCAACACCACTTGCAGGTGATAATGGAATATTGCTTCATAGATATAGGAAGCTGACAGTGGAAATTTAATACACGGATCATACGATGAACACGTGATGTAATAATATAATGCTCAGTAGCATGAACCACCATCATCTGTACAAGAACACCACCAAGCGGGGCGGCAGAAAATGAATCAATAAGAATGACCTTGATCTGTTATTTTCGCCCAAATACAAATAGGAATATTCTCTCCACTTGAGCTTGAAAAGGTTATGTGAATGTGGTATCGAAAACTTTCTCTCTCTCTCTCTCTCTCTCTCTCTCTCTCTCTCTCTCTCTCTCTGTGTGTGTGTATGTGCTACTTGCGTATATAAACGTAGGATAAAGCTTTTGTCCGACCACATGTACATATACACAAAACTCAACTAGATGAGCTATTTGCTACTGACAGCGTCAGATCTATAAATTTCCAAAGGCTAATGTGACCCAACTTGGTACATTTCCGACCTCTTGATGCGCTACTGTCCTTGTATAACCTCTACCTGTTTGTTGCGAGGGAAATGTCAGATAAATCATAAATTCAGATTCAAAGGTTGGTTTGAAATAAGGTTTTGAAAGCGAAGTTTAAACATCAGTAAATATAACAAAGACTTGAAGAGTTGCCAGATCAATTATGTTTGAATATACATATTACTGACATATCTTATTCATTGCTTTTCGGAATAGTTCATATATTTCACAAGGATCATTATTCATAGATAAAGTAATGGTGGACATAATGTTGATTGGAGAAAAAGACATTATTTCTTAAACGATAGTAATATTCTACCTATAACATCACATTCGTTTTATTTTTGAAAATAACAACTCCACAGAGCAGAATATGAAACGTGAGTGACATAATATTTCTATAAAAGATGTGGGAGTTCTGTTGATTCATATGTATGTAAAGTTATTGAAAATCATTGAAATTTTTCATTGTAGCTTCTCGGTCAGAGGTGTCGTCTGATGTGCAATCAAGGTCATCCACTGTATCTGGTAAGTATTACGTTCACATGACTATGTGTAGGTCTGTTTTTATCCAAGTATTTCCTATGACAATGACAAATTATTCTGGAGAATATAGCGGCATCGTTTTCGTTTTATTCTTTTTATTGAAAAATCTCAGAGAAACATTAAAGTAAGAAAAAACATCTCCAATCCCAATTGATATCGTTGTAAAGAAATGCAATGGTTTGAAGATCTTTGTATTCCTTTTAAGTAGTGTGGTTTATTTATTTTGCAATGGATGACAACGAATTGACTTGGCACATTGAAGATGTGTCTATATTTCAGAATGAATGTCCTTATTTTGTATCGGTAATATAAAATATGATATGTATTTGAATCTTGGGATTCCGTTAACCTTCAGCAGATTAACGATATCATGCAGTACAAATAAAACAATTTCACCTGAAGTATACAGTATGGTGAGTGTTTGCGGACTTGCCACAACTAGTCTCCACCTTCATACCATTTAGGCAGAAATAACCTTTTCCTCGCTCATTTCGACGAACCTCTTCGAATGCCGAATATCACAAGCAACAATTTGTGTACTTGTGTGAGAGAAAGTGCGATTCAATGATGCTTACATTCTACTGGACTGACCTGTTGCTATGTAAAAAAAAAATGAATATCTTCCGTTTTTAAAAGCGTGTTGGCAGGTATAAAGGCAACGGTGGAAAAATTGATAAAAGTAATAAAATATAAGCATGTCAAATATTGTTTTTTCATACCTAGCAGAAGCTATATTTTATTTGGTCAATATGTAATTTGATAAAATTGAGTATAAAGCATAATAGGAGCAATCTTCAAATAGCTGAAAGAACCCCCCCAAAAAATACCAAATAGTGGAGGCAAATCCGGCAAATTCTACCTATTTCTAACAATATAGCGTTATTTCATTATGATATTGATATACTACTATTATAGCGGAATTTACTCCGCGGAAATCTGTTAGTGTTCGAAAAATAACACACACACACACACACACACACACACACACACACACACACACACATATATATATATAGAGAGAGAGATAGATAGATAGAGAGATACATTCTTGCTTAGATCACTTAACAAGTTCTGTTTTGCGGACGGAAGTCTTCCAAATGTCAAGGTTGAAGAAGAATTCTTAGGTAATACTAACCTTTTCGGTTAATCATTCATTAAAAATGAAGATCTAAAATCACTTATTTTAAAAGGTCCTAAATTCAGAGAACCTCGGTCTTTCCATTCCGACAGAACTTCATCTCTGTTATGAATTCTGTGAAAGGTTATGCCAGACGATGGGCTAAATCTTAAAAAGAAGAACTTGATATCTTGTCAGAATGGATAAAACGTATAAGAATAATATTAAAATCCCGTATCAAACATTTCAAACCAAAAATGTGTACCATCTATCCTTCTGTGTTTAGCAAATCAAAAGTGATAAAAAAGTTAGATAGGTTACATGAAGAATTTGTTTTGGTTCCAGCTGACAAAGTTGGCAATAACATTGTATTTGTTTGTAAGGATCCTTATTACAACTGCATTCTAAAGGAACTTGGCATTAAATCCACATTTATTAATCGCACGTATACTCCAACTGCCCTTTCAAAAGATGAAATTCTTCAAAATCAAAAGCTTCGGTTTTAAATACATTTAATATCCTAGTCAATGAAGTGGATGAATTTATCTAATGGCGAAGTAAACAATGTGGATATCGTAATCATAAATCCCCAAGACATATACAAGTTCGAGTGTAGGGCAACACGGACCTCCGACAAAGCGAAGGTAGGATCAGGTGCCATGGAGTAGTAAGAATTCTCTGCTGACCAGTCACACCCGCCGTGGGCCCTTAGTCCAAATTAGGTAAACGCGATTATCCGTAGTCAAAGTTAGTATGCAAAATGCAAAAAGTCTAACAAAGGGTATGAAAATAATCATTCAACATATGTCCCAGAGACACTTTGTAATCGCAATCAAAGTCATTATAACGACCGTAAAATTTGCGAAATGATGACTTCAAACGAATTCGTTATAACCCTGCAACGTCAACTTTTTTGTCAGTAGTTAACCTCGTTTTAAAAAATTCTCATATGCATATTGGATCCCCAAACTCCACGAAAACCTTTACAAAGAAAGATACATTGCTGGATCCAGTAAATGTTCTACCAAACCCCTATCTTAGATCCTTACGAAAATATTAACTGCTTTGAAGGAGAAACTTCAAACGTACTGTGCCACTACATAGGCCAGAAGTGGTGTTAATCAAATGTGGATTCTTAAAAATTAGAAAGAAAGTTTAGTGAATTTAAAATCACAAACCTTCTCTCGAATTCTCAACATGAAAACGTTTGATTTTACAACTCTTTACATGACCATACTTCAAGATATATTAAAGACTATACTTTGTGACATCATAGACAGTTGTTTCGTGAACCAAAATGGTAAAAGAAAATATTCATATTTAGTGATTGGTCATCCCAAAAATTATTTAACTCTGCCTCCAGGCACAAGTACTCTGAAGTCGATATTTAAAAGATGCTAGACTTCCTCATTGACAATATTTTCGTAGTATTTGGTGATCAGGTCTTCTAACGGTGCTCGTTTGTTAGCTGACCTATTTTTATATTCTTGCGAAGCAGAATTCATTCAAAAGATTCTGCACAAGAAGAAAAATGTCTTGCTGTGGCCTTCAATTTGACATTTAGATATATCGACGACGTTTTGTCTATTAATAATGGTCATTTTCATTTATATGTCCGAAGGTCAGTGGTGTCTTCCCGCCTATCTGGGTTCTCTCCTCCACCTAGAAAACCTGGACGCCACCAGATGTCTGAAAAATTGCTGAGTGTGGCGGAAAACAACAAAACAATCAATCAATCAATCCATTCGATATATCCCAGTGAGCTTGAAATAAAAGACACCACAGAGTCTTCCACTTCTGCTTCGTTCTTAGATCATTTACTGAAAATAGATGCCGGCGGCAAACTAACAACTCAACTTTATGACAAACAGGATAATTTCAATTTCTCCATCGTCAACTGCCTTTATTTATGTGGGAATATCCCATCACCATCTGCAAATGGTGTTTGTATCTCCCAACTGATTCGATACGCAAGAGCTTGTTCTCCTTATGATCAGTTTTTAAATCGAGGGGAGCTACCGACAAAGAAGTTGATGATACATGAGTTTGTACAGTCACGTCTAAGGTCAGCATTTCGCAAATTTTATGATCGTTATAACGATCTAGTTTGCCAGTACAACTTACCATTAATTCAAATGCTGCCTGATGTGTTTCATACCAATTGTTAGGCCGTCCTTGGCACACTGATTCTGACTACTGATTGCTCCGTTTGCCTGATCTCAATATAGGGCTCACGGCGAATGTGACCGCTCAACAGGGGGTGCTTACTCCTCTTGAGCGCCTGGTCCCGCTTCTGGTATGGCCGGGGTCCGCGTTTGATCATCCCTCTGATTTTTATTTTCTATAGGAATATCGGGATTGAATACTGTTAGTTATCTTAGGTTTTTCATCGTGTAATGACGAGAAAGCGAAAATAACGAATTGTAATCAATCTCACAAATCCTCTATGGAATACAAATTCGAGAGTTTGTCTATGACGGATCGTAGAATATGCCAGAGGCTGAATCAGGTGCCTAGTAGTAATAATGACCTGTTGACCACTTCTCCCCAATCTCTCTCTCTCTCTCTCTCTCTCTCTCTCTCTCTCTCTCTATCTCTCTCTCTCTCTACCTATATATCCCTGTGTGTGTGTCTTTGTTTGTGCCACACGTTTATGTGAATCTAGTACAGAACATTTGTCCGAGGACTTGTACATATATGCAGACTCTCAATTGATGAGCTAGTTACCACTGAGAAGGTCGCATCCAAAAAAAAATTCCAGAGGCAAATGTTATCCAAATTGGTACCTTTTCTGATCTCTTAATGCGCCACTGTACTTGTTGCGTGCGGAAATGTTGTAAAAGAAATGATGAAATAATCTTAAAAGGATGTTAAACGCATGAGGTATTGACAACGTATTTTGTCGTGTCAATTATGTTTGAATGTACATATTACTGACATTTCTATTTCACTGTAAGCTTTCAGAATATTTTATCGATTTCCCAAGGAGTATTATTTATTAATTAGGTAATGGTGGACCTACTATTGATTGGAAAGAAAGCCATTGTTTCTTAAAAGATAGTAATGTTCATATTGCTTTTCGTTTTGAGAAATGCAAATTGGACTTCAAAAATGTCAAAGTTTCCGGCAGTCTACGTTAATGAAAAACTGAAATTTCATATTATCCATAGACGACATGATCGAAAATTCTATTTTAACTTGCATGTATATGGATGGTAATTAATAACTCTTTACAGAGACAGTTCCTGAGAGTACTGGTAACAAGTCCACAGAGCAGAATATAAAACGTGAGTGATATAATAATTGTATAAAAGATGGGGAGTTTCTGTTGAATCAGATGGAGATAAAGACATTCAAAATCTTTGAAATTTTTCATTGCAGTCCCATCGTCTGATGTGTCGTCTGATGTGGAACCAAAACCACCCACTGTATCTGGTAAGTATTATGTTCGCGTTAATTTGTATATGTTTGTTTTCATGCAAGTATTTTTTATGACAAATGGTAAGTTATTCTGTAGAATATAACATCACTTTTTTCTTTTTGTCATTGAAATATCTCAGAAAAGGATTGAAGTTAGAATGAATATCCTTGTTAATATGATCAGTGTAAATTATTTCTAAAAGACCAGGGAGACTTCGATTGATATCGTTTTTAAGAAATGGAATGTCGCGAAGATCATATTCATTTTAAGTAGCAATGGATTGCGACTAATTGACTTGGTACATTAAAGAGGTGTAAGTATTTCAGAATGACTGTCTTTTGTATTTTGTATTGTTAATATGAAATATGCTATGTATGTGAAGCCTGGGATTCCGATAATCTTCAAAAGATTAACGATATCATGCAGTACAAATAAAACAGTCACCTGAAGTATACTGTATGGTTAGTTTTTCTACACTTGTCACAACGGGCGTCCATACTACTAACCTTGTAGGCAGAAACACCCTTTACCTTAACAAATTCGAAGAACCTCTTCCAAGAGCTGTAGAAAATCATTACAAGCCACAATTTGTGTACATGTGTGTGAGAAAGTGAGATTCAGCCGTGCTTACACACTACTGCACTATTGTTGGCTTTTATACCCACTGCAATTAATCGGCCGGTATGTAATTTAATACAATTTGCGCTATCTATTTCTTAAAATTGAGCGTAATCTCAATATAATAGTGATGTACGACTATAACAACAGTATGTAAATCCTTCCACCCAAACCTGTTGAATATGTGTTTGAAAAAGAATACATATATTTTGTCTTGCTTTGGTCACTTAACAAGTTTTGTTTTGTAAACGGAAATCGTCCCGATGTCAATGTTGAAGAAGAGGTCTTAGGTAATACTAACCTTTTGGATTAATCATTCATCTTGTAATGATGAAAAAGGGAAAATAACGAACAGTGATCAATCTCATAAACCCTATATGGAATACAAATTAGAGAGTTTGGGGGTTTCAAAGTGTCTCTGGGATATATGTTGAATGATTTGTGGTGCGCCGGTGTGTCAGAGTGTTTAATTGACAGTGTGTAAATGAATGTATTTACTTGGATATATATAGTCTGGGTGTTCACACGATAGGCTAAACTTTATTAGTGAATAAAGCTATAAGCTATATATTTTGCAAATTTTTAACCTTAGTTATGTCTCCAATGTTGTTTTGAGATTAGCGTTTTCTTTAAAAAATAAAGAAATTGTTGCATTGTATGCAAGTTTTTCTGCTTTTTTTTGAGAACTTACATTGTGTCCACAAAGATTTCTTGTGAAATTATTCGGGGAGATTAAGACAAGATTATCGCTTGGTCATAATATTTTGCAGCGTATAATACAGACGAATTTTGATTTTCCCTCACTTTTCATCCCCCCCACTCAGAAAAAACAGGGGGTGCATATTAAATACTCCACAAAATACTGTATCTTTCATGATTTACGTGTTTGTTTAACTAAAACTGTGTAAAACTATTTACGCCATTAATATCAAATTTAAAGTGGCCATATTCATCTCAATTTAAAGCTATGAAAAGTGCCTAAAATAATACACACACAGAGAATTAAAGAAATGAAATAAGACTTAGATGGTAGATCCAGCATCTTCTCTCTTTCAAATTAGAATGTTGTTCTCTGGAATGACATTAAAAACGTCCTGACGTTACGCTGATGCTATATAGAATATATATCTGTGGAAAATACGACTTAGAAGTGAGGGGGAGCCACAAAATTTCATATTTTAAATATTCTAGCCATTATATATCTCAATCTGCCAAAGGTGAAAATCGGCAAAAACTGCCGCAAGGACCCTTCTGTCGTGGTCGCAATCATATGTCATGCATTGTATAGAATATATTTTAATTCAAATTTCACCATTACAGTTATAGATAGATATATCTGATATATAACACTTCCTTATGTATGTTTCTAGTTTCAGGTGAAAATACAACTTCCATAAAAGAGAACCCATTAAGTTCCAAAACAGGTAAGAATCTTAGATGCATGTATATACTGAAATGATAGTTTTATGATATCAATTATATTTTACTTTTTACTAACTGGTCGCGGTAATCCTGTGGTTAGAGCGCTCGCTTCCAACTTGGAAGACCTGACTCTCATTCCACCGCCTATTATCCAAAACGTTTAGCATTGTTAGTGAGTGCTCCTTCACAACGTCTAGCATTAGAAGAGAAGGTCACGGGTCTTTCGGATATAACGTTAACACAGAGGTCAGGTGTCACGGTAGAATTTACAAAATAGAATAACCCCTTTTGTATCAGATATGTTAAAAGTCCTTTATATTTGTCCTTATGTTGATTAATAATTATCATCTTATTTGTGTTATTTTTTTTTGTTACAGAAAGGTATAAATGGGTAAATAGGTAGATTGATCTATTGTGCTATATTTTGTATTCAATTTTATTCAATAGTGGATATACCGCATCAAAAAGCAAGAGCACCACCACGACCACCAATACCACCAAAGGCTATCCCAAGTGGTAAGATTATATCCTTTGATTAGAGAGATTGACATGCAACTCAGACATAAAATAATATATTTATTCTAATAAAGACAACATCAAATACTTTTTTTTTTTTTTTTTTTTTTTTACAAAAGTTTGGATGCCTTGGTGTCTTGAAAATGCACCTAAAATCCATTTTATTAAAGAAAATATCAAATTCAATGAGGAGAGTGATCCGAATTATAAATTATCGGAGAGATTAGCATAGCTATGATTTTTTTTACAGACTACACTGAATTTCTCTCTGCTATACTTTTTAAAAAAATGATTATTATTATTATTTGTCATTGTGCTAAATTTGTTTTTGAACATTTTTTTTAATGAAGCTATCTTCATCACGTCAGTTGGAGTTATCATTGGATTTACATCTGCTTGTGCTCCGTAGCATAACCCTATTTTGATATGTAGCATTTACATGATGCGAAGAAGAAAACGTTCGATTATAGGAATGATTGATTACTATTCATCAAGGAAATATAAAGTTGACACAAATTGATATTATGGGAGTTTAAGAGTCTCGTTTCCAGTTAGCACTGTGAAAATTCTATGTTCGTTATAACGATCTCATTTGCCAATACGGTCTTTGATTGGCTCAAGTGTTGTCTGTATTGTTTCATACGAATTGTTTGGCCGTGTGTTTGGCAGACAGATTTTAACTACGGGCTGCTCCGTTTATTTGATCACGGCGGATGTGACCGGTTGACGGGGGTGGATGGGTGCTTACTCATCTTAGGCACCTGATCTCACCTCTGGTATATCCAGGGTCCGTGTTCCCTTACTTATTATTCCATATAATATTTACAGTCCCTGAAACGTTCTACTTTCCCCCTTGAACGGTGAACGAACGCTGAACGAACGCTAAACGAACACTGAACGAACGCGAAACGGAAAGTGAACGGAGAACGAAAAACGGTGAACGATAAACGGAGAACGGAAAACGGTGAACGATAAACGGAAAACGATGAACGATAAACGGAGAACGATGAACGATAAACGGAGAACGGTGAACGAGAAACGGAAAACGATGAACGATAAACGGAGAACGGTGAACGATAAACGGAGAGCGGTAAGCGTAAGCACACAGAAAGCACATACACTCAGACACACCATAACAAAACACACACACACACACACACACACACACACACACACATATATATATATATATATATATATATATATATATAATGTAAGGACAAATTTCACTATGAGAGGACAGAACTGCACTATGAGGACAGCAATCTTGTTCACTCAGTGAAGTTCTCATAAAAGTGACCTAGCCACAGCATGTGAGAGATGTAAATACAAATTTTAGATTAGGAGAGAGAGAGAGAGAAAACAAGGTATGTGTGCATTCTCTTCTAAACATTGTGAGGATATCCAAACTTTACAGGCTTTGAGAGAGAGAGAGAGAGAGAGAGAGAGAGAGAGAGAGAGAGAGAGAGTCGATCATTGTTTAGAAATGTTGATTACCTTGATTACAAGAAATTAAATGAGTTTAATAATTTGATTTTACTTTATAAAATCAATTATTTAGCTGAAAAGGAAATATCATGTCTGATTTTAAATACTTTAATTCCACAAAAGCCCGTGCATTGCTGAAATTAACACGAGATTACCTGTGTATTTCTCCTCAGACATTCAGTGAAGATTATAAGTTAAGATGACTGCTATTGCAAAACTATAGCTACATAGTTTGTAAAGTTTAGAATTCATTACTTTCGCATAAAATATCCAGTGAACGATATATTTCCTTTTGATTAAATTTTTACTGCGTATTACACGAACACACCCGAAGTGCGTTTCCCCTAATTTTCCAGGCCCAAACTAGGGGGGGGGGGGGGGGTAAACGATGAACGGAAAACGGTGAACGATAAACGGAGAACGATAAACAGAAAACGGTGAACGATAAACGGAGAACGGAAAACGGTAAATGATAAACGGAGAACGGAAAACGCAGAACCATAAACGGAGAATGCTTTGTGAACTGAAAACGGTGAACGAACGCTAAACAAACGGTGAACGAACCCTTAACGTACGGAAAAATGGGAAAGTAGAACGTTTCAGGGACTGTATGAGTTTGATCACTATTCGCTATCTTTTCCTTTTCAATCATTGCCCAATAGATATCATTAAAGGGATACATCTTTGAACATTTCAAGAATTACTGTATTATAGAATTAATTTGTTTTATTAAGTAAAACTTCTGCATACCCCTTCAAAAGTGCTGCCTTAAGCGAAGCTATGTTTTGAGCTATTAATTGTAAAAGAACAGAAAAAACAAATATGTAGTTTTCCACAAATGTCATTTATTAAATATGACGAAATATTGTGCTGAAATTATATAAATATACTGGGAGGCCAAACAAACATAATATGACAAAGTATGGATAAGACAATTGGATTCAACCTAAATCAAATCTTGCATAATACACAAGCAGGTTGAGAATTGAGGGGGCCTCCCAGTAAACCTTAAAATAACAATAGCAGAAAAAGGTGGCCTAAAAATATGCCATGACAAGGTAAAAATATCAGTGTTCAAACAATTATTGAACCTTGAAGGCCACCCGAAGCGAAGGCAGCAAGAAAAATGGGCACAACACTGATGAAAAAATACATCAAATATACAAACGTTAGATGTGTACATGTGTAATAGAAAACATATCCGTGCAACCATAAGCTGACCACGAACTAACGGACAACGGCATGTACCATGAACAACAACAACAATAAAAAGGAATTAATACAAAACAAAACCTCGACCAATAACTCGTATGATTAGCGGGGGTAACGGTTATGAGGGGACCCACGATGGTGCAACCAAACAGCTGACCACCAAAGCGGGAAAGGAAACCAAAAGGTATAAGTATGGGGGTGTTAAAATGCTAGTGCAACCAAACAGCTGACCACTAACAAGCGGCAGAGCCCACCCACCCATCTACAGCAGGAATTTTAATTGGTTGAAAACCTGATGTAGCGTTGCAATGCAGTAGATTTCCATCGACCTAACTTCTGAATAAAGGAATCAGATAAGCCCTTTGCTGCAGCATCAGTTGCAGCCCCCATTCGAAAACTGTGACCTTTGTAGGATTGGGGATTTAAACCACATCGACGTATGGCCTGGCTCAATGTACTGGAGACACAATAGTAGGACAGTGGCTTGCCTGATTTAAATTGAAATAGGGGACCCGTTGTATGCTGGAAAACTGAAACATAGGCCTTTATAGCCGCGACAGAGCACAACGAGGGAACAGCATGAAAATATACGTGCAGAGATATGGAATAGGGACTGTCTTTGGTCTTATGATATCGGAGAGTCAACAGTATGGATCGGTCACTGTCAAAGATGAGGTCTTGCCGTTGAATGACCTTGTCCAGATGTGATTTACTTTTGGGGACCAACTCACCTAGGGGAAGGAAAGCATGGTAGGCTAGGAGGAAGATAGCTCGTAACAGAACACATAAATCAGGGTCAGGTAACACATCCCGTAATATGGTTACCAATTTTTCCAATACTGCGTAAGTGATAGGTAAGCGGGAGTCAGGGGTGGGATGAAGCCTAGAAGCTCGTGAGCCTTTTAAACGTGTTTTTACTAGGAAGGAATGACAGGGGTCTGGTCTTTCAAACAGCTTGTGGACATAGGAAATAGCATCACAATGGGAGGCTATGGAAGAAGTGCGTACCCCCGAGGAGTGCAAGTAACCTATAAAGTTGGCGATGATTAAAGCTGAGAGTGGGAATTTTAACACAGGGGTGGTACTGGACTGTTGAAACCGGAGCAACAACGACCAATTTCTAGCGTAGGCGCGCCGGGTAGCAGGAGAAAGTGAACAACATAGCAACTGTCACGAGTCAGCATTCAAAGTTCCATCAATTTGGAGGGAAAGGGTGTGGGTTCCCGCGCCAACCATGGAGCCTTTAGTAAAGTTTCCTGAAATTGTAGACGGATAAACCATCAGCAATAATATTCACTTTTCCCGGAATGTGACGTGCTTTGAAATGGATGTTTTTGCACATACAAACGACCACCAGCCTACACACAAGTTGCATGAGAATGGGTTCCTTTGAAGATTGCTTATTTGTCACAAATGCAACAGCTTCGTTGTCCGTATAGAAATGAACATGTTTGTTTTCCAAAACTGAGCCCCAAATTTCTAGGGCCAAAACAATAGGAAATAATTTCTTGATAGCAATTTGGAAGGACTTGAAAGAGGCCGGCCAAGCAGAGGCAAACCACTGAGAACCTAACACGCCAGCAAACCCTACGGAACCAGATGCGTCAGTGAACAGTTTCAAATGTGTAGAGGAAATGAAATTTGTGTCTTTGAGCACAGATTTATTGTTAAAATATTCAATAAATATTTTTAATATTGTCGCATGCAACTGGCGGATAGTGGACATATATTTGAGGATATGGGGGAATTCAGTAGGTTTTACCTCAACATAAGTACAAGCAAAAACCAGGAACGCATTGGTCCACTGGTAAATAGTGAGTGGAGGTTTTTTGTTGCTCGGTTTAGACAGAGTGATGCTGCCTTGTTCCATCTGCAGGGAAAGTTTATCTTCCTGAGTATCAGGTAATAAGGAAGTCAAATCTAAAAAATCGTCAGCCCAAATTTTCTGTTTAAGGCGGTGGGGAATAGTGGCCCCCCAGGGGAATCCCTGCAGATAGTTGCAAAGGAGCAACACTTGTTACAGAAGATTGGCCAAGCCTCCGTCTCTTCTGTGGCCCCTTGCCGGTGGTGGATTGCCCCGGCTGCTTCTTCGGCATTGCTAAAATATAAAATGTGACCATAAAAGAATACAAGTTAAAATTGGACAATGCTTACCATGTGAAGGAATGTCTATACTTGCATCAAGGAACAAGAATCTGTTCCCCAAAAGCCCTTAAGATGCAAAATCCAAGAGCCTATAACAAGAGTTCGTGCAAGTATAGAGGTAATGAATACGAAGCCTGAGCTACACATACCGTTAATGCACTTGATAATTAAGTAAATTACAAGAAAACTTGGGTAATTTACAGGATACATCAGGCATAAATAGTAAACATTCATTGCACCAACAAAAATGCAATATAACCAGGATATTTTAGTCTACCTGTAATAGTACCGAGTGACAAGTATTTGCTATCCAGAAATCCTCAAAGATGTAATAAAACCCAAGAATGTTTCAGACAAGGGTTTGTATTCTTAAAATGGAGACCAAGTGCATGGTACTTGTTTTCATAATTGCACCGGCTAACCCATCTAAATACAAACTTGGGTAATTACAGGATCAAGCAGACTAGGCCAAACATCTGCTCACAAGACTTATGCAGAAGTTGTATATTGGAAATGAATACCAAGTACAGATATTTCTATCTACAAATGAACCTGATAAACTTTCTCAACTTAGAGGATAAAGCAGAATCAAGAAATATTATCTTGCAAAATGATAGAACAAAGATACTTAAGTCAGGTGTCACTATGTTAAAGGCAAGGGAAATTCAAAAGATGTCAAAATTCAAGCATATTTCCAAACAAGAATTATTGAAAGCATTTATAAATACACTGGTAAATGGATACCAAGTACAGGATACTTATCCATGAAATGCACTTGATATAAACTAATGTAAAATTCAAACAGCTTGGGTAATTACATGATAAATCAGAAAATTGAGGGTGTATATATATATATATATATATATATATATATATATATATATATATACTGGACAAAAAAGTTAAGGATCGTGATTTCAGAATTATTTTATTCATAACAAAACCAAATAAATTATGTTAAATATACACTTAAAATGTTCAACGACAATCGAACAATACATTTTAAACCTGTTTTTACAAATTCATCAATACGTTAAGCAGCCAGAGCAACCATTGTCAGGTAACCCCCCAAAACAGTTTGAAAATCGGTATGAGCAACAATAACAAATTTCATTACAAATGATTGAATCTTTATAAAGGCAATATCAATAGAGTGTATGTCCACCCTGAGCCTGTATAACGGCACGACACCGCCTCTGCATACTTCTGATGAGCCTGCGGAACGCAATTTGTGGCAACCTTGCCCATTCCTGCTGTAAACCTAACGTAAGCTCCTGGCGGTTTGTCGAAAGTACAGGGCGTCTGGAAACAGTTTGCTGCAACATGTCCCAGGCATGTTCTATTGGATTTAAATCCGGAGAACAACTCGGCCAATCCATACGTTCAATTGTCTCTGTAGCATGGTAGTCTGTCACTATACGTGCTCTGTGGGGACGAGCATTATCATCCATTAACACAAAGTCGTTGCCTATAGCTCCCGCATAAGGTCTCACAATTGGATGCAGTATCTCGTCCCTGTAAATTGCACCGGTAAGATTGTCATTAATCACGTGCAAGTCAGTACATCCACCAGTACTGATTCCGGCCCAAATCATCACAGAGCCACCTCCAAAACGATCATGCTCTGCTACACAGCAATCAGCGTACCGCTCTCCACGCATGCGCCATACACGCCTACGACCGTCATGAAAGTCCACGCAGAACCGTGACTCGTCTGTGAAAAGAACAGGCGTCCAATGACGCAGTTGCTAGTTTATGTGATTTTGAGCCCAATTGAGTCGTGCTACACGATGTCTTCTCCTCAAAATGGGACGAACAGCAGGTCGATGAGCCCGAAGGTTAGCAGCATGAAGTATCTGTCTGAGAGTTTGTGGTGTTATGCGCACCCCACTTGCTGCATGAAAGTCAGTATTGAGTTGGACAACACTCTGAAACCTGTGTCTACGAGCCGCAAGTGACATATAGCGATCCTGGCGAGCGGTTGTGAACCTTGGACGACCTGATGTCGGTCCCTCAGAAACATTACCTGACTGCCTAAAACGATTCCACAACCTTGAAATCACACTTTGGGACACATTAAAATGTCTAAAGACAGTTCTCTGGACTTGGCCAGCTTGAAGCATACCTACTGCCTGACCAGCTTCCAGAGCAATTAAATGGCGCCTCATGGCTTTTAATGTCAATAATTGTTCACCTAAGAGTCGATTAGAGCAATACATACCCACAATAAAATGAAAATCACAATTTTTCAATTTCAATATACACGTTGGCACACTTTGATTTTGACCCCTTGCTTGTGTTTGGGCGAAAAAATCGTGCACTTATAACGTCAATATGAAACCAGGTAAATCTATTGTGTTAAGGACACATTGGAGAAACTATACATGTTAAAATTTGTCAAAATAATTATTTGGTTAATAAAATTTTTGAGGTCAAAATTATGATCCTTAACCTTTTTTGTCCAGTATATATATATATATATATATATATATATATATATATATATATAAAACACATACACACACATATACATACATATACATAGATACACACCTACACATACGTATATGTGTGTGTAATAGAACTAATATCTACACAATAAACATACACATGTGCCATGCACATAAATTATGAAATTATATCACAAGGTAATAAAAGGTCAAGGTTGAGGAGCCAGTACATGGTAAGTAGAATGAAAATAACAGGGAATACCAAAAAAAAAAAAAAAAAAAAAGAAGAAGAAGAAATGAATCTGAGATGGAAAATTCATTGAATTGTTAAAACGAATTACCCAGAGACACGGTTGGATGTTCTCAAGATGGCTCGTTTGACAATCTGCAAGTACTTGTGCATTTGCCGTTTGTCAGTGAGAGAATACCGGTGATGGACACCATCCCTGGCCAGCCATTCAAAGCGGAGACTCCAGAACCCATGGTGGTGATGGAAAGCGATTCTGGAATGAAGATGTTCAGATGTCCGCTGTTGTAACGCTTGGTTGACTTCCACCACTTTGTCATTAAAATGTCCCGTTTGACGTCTCCAGAACAGCTGACCAATTACCACATGCTTAACGTCACAACAGTGGATCAAATAGTTTTCATAGCTCAAAATATGGCGCACTAAGCACTTAGGATCAATCCCATTGTCCAGGTCATTTTTCCCGATCTGCAAAACGCAATGTCAACAGGCTCCGAAAATGTTGTATACTCACAATAACGAGCCATGCGATCAATTGTAAGCCCGTCAGTGGCTCGCAATTCCACAGAGAATTCCTCACCGTTTAACTTTAAGTTGTCATAATCAGTTTCCGACTCACAGAAATCCCGTAAACGACGGATAAAACCATGTCCCATAACCAAAACCTTTTTCGGCGTCATGCCCGCTTCTAGTCAAAACAAAGTCACGTGATCCGCAATGTAACGCTTGGGGAAAATTCTCACACTGAAGACAAGCACAATCACTGGTCAAAAACGCACCAAGAGCGACAATCAAAAGTAATAACACTAAGGACACAATGTCCTAAAGAGACTATACCTGTTGAATTTTCAACGGATACGCTTAAGATCCTCAAAATTAATCCAGAATAACAATGGCAAAAAAATCTCAACTGGCTTGATCGAAATACAAACAAAGAATGAACACTAAGCATTTGATGGGCTCAAATTATAGCAAAGGGGCCCCATGCGGGTGAAACGTCTAAACCAAGACAACAATACGGGGCAGTTACGGGATATTCCCGAATGAGTTAGAACATACAAGATTAAAACAAAATCGAACTTTACATAAAACAATTTTTTTTGGACAGAAATTTTATTTAGCTAGACCAGCTAAGCCAAATGTACGTTAGCGGGCATGACCGGTCTACAGAAGATGTTCACTCCTCCAGGGTTCCAAATCCTATTTATAGTGCTTCCAGGAGTCCATGTGTGCCATGTTCTTAATTTTATGAAATTTATGAGATAAGCTAAGACGTTACGCTGATGCTATATAGAATATATATCAGTGCAAAATACGACTTAGAAGTGGGGGGGGGGGGGGGAGCCAGAAAATTTCACAGTTTGAATATTCTAGCCATTATATATTTCAATCTGCCAAAAGGTGAAAATCGGCAAAAACTGCCGCAAGGACCCTTCTGTCGTGGGCGCAATCATATGTCATGCATTGTATAGAATATATTTAAATTCAAATTGGACCATTACAGTTATAGATAGATAGATATATCTGATGTATAACACTTCCTTCTCTATACATGTGTATGTTTCTAGTTTCAGGTGAAAATACAACTTCCGTAAAAGAGAACCCATTAAGTTCCAAAGCAGGTAAGAATCTTAGATACATGTATATACTGAAATTATAGTTTTATGATATCAATTATATTTTACATTTTACTAACCGGTCGCGGTAATCCTGTGGTTAGAGCGCTCGCTTCCAACCTGGAAGACCTGACTCTCATTCCTACCGCCGCCTTTAATCTAAAACATTTTGTATTGCTAGTGAGTGTTCCTTCATAAAGCGTCAAAATGATGAACCCCTTTTGTATCAGATATGTTACAAGCCCTTTATAGTTGCCTCATGTTGATTAATAATTATCTTCCTATTTGCAGACATCTTTGGTATTATCTTTTTTGTTACAAAAAGGTATAAATGGGTTTGTTTGTTTTATTTATAGTCGCCTGAGCAATTTTTCAGCTATCCGGCTAAATAGGTAGATTGATCTTTTGTGCTAAATTTTGTATTCAATTTCATTCAATAGTGGATAAACCACATCAAAAAGCAAGAGCACCACCACCACCACAGGCTATCCCAAGTGGTAAGATTATATCCTTTGATTAGAGAGATTGACATGCAACTCAGACATAAAATAATATATTTATTCTAATAAAGACAACATCAAATACGTTTTTTGTCTTACAAAAGTTTGGATGCCTTGGTGTCTTGAAAATGCACCTAAAATCCATTTTATTAAAGAAAATATCAAATTCAATGAGGAGAGTGATCCGAATTATAAATTATCGGAGAGATAGCATAGCTATGATTTTTTTGTACAGACGAAAAAGTAAACTTTCGATTAGCTAAACCAGCTAAGCCAAATGTGCGTTAGCGGGCATGACCGGTCTACAGAAGATGTTCACTCCTCCAGGGTTCCAAATCCTATTTATTGTGCTTCAAGGAGTCCATTTGTGCCATGTTCTTAATTTTATGAGATTGATTACTGTTTTTTATATCCACCTTTTACAATTTATGTAACGATATTGTAGGCTATCCGAAAAAGACAACAACTTAACGAGCGACAGAAAAACTCCGAACCCTTTCGTATCGCTGCAAGGTGAAAACTGACCGGCACCTCCAGGAAACATCTACAAGAGCGAAAACTGATAGCGTAATGTTATATGAATAAATGTAATCTTCTATGAAATTCAGATCTGGGATCCATTATCAAAAATTTAGAAGTAGCGATATACATTACTGGGCAACGAATGAAAGATCTTATTTTAATCAAATGGTTGTGAATATCGTATGTTCAATGTGTTCCTTTTACTGTCATTTCCTTAATTATTTGTTACTTTGATAAATTATTAATTCAAGTATTGTATGTAAACAAAATTAAAAATAAAGAAGTTATATATAATGTACATAAGGATGTGCATATTAATCGATGAATGAGTTTTGCTGTTTTAAGTATGTGCATGTATCACTTAAGTAGTACAATACTTTATTAACATGTGAAGAATTAATGACAATTGGATTCACGTTATAAAAATATTACTCCACGAAAAGTCAGACAGGGAGTGGTACATCAAGGGCTGTCCATTTTTATTTAACTTGGCAAGGTGATACTTTTAAAGTAGATATATAACCTGCAATATAGTTGATACCTGTTTGGTTTCCATAGTAACGGAGAGCCAGTTAGCTATTATCCCAGTATTTTATAACATAATGGTGGGATAATACAATTGCAAATGCACAACTGTGATTTAATTGTTTAAAATTGATGTACTGTAATGAAATGTAGACTTCATATAAGAGAGAATAAGTTGATGTCAATTTCAGTATATGATTAACGTCCATGAAAATGGAAGTGATCAATGTTTGAGTCGAATTTGGATTTTTGTTTCTTCTTTTCAAAATATTTTAAAACACTTTATGCATAATCACTGTAGTTTCGACCTAAGGCGGCCTTAGACTGAACCGCTAAACCTATTCAAGTTTGTATCCGCATTGCCTTGGATGTTGGTTTTCTGTTTAATTTTTCAACTGTATATTATTTTGCGATGGATGCTTGTGAATACCAAAGGTATCCATCCAAGAAAATCTTCCGCATTTTAGACCTTAAGGCGTTGGATCCAGTTTAATATTTATTATATTTAATATAGCATCAATATAGCGCCTTCCTGAACTCGGAAAAATTGTTGCGTGTGGTGAAAACCAACAATCAATCAATCAATACTCAAATAGTGTCACATAATACTGCTATTTATTTGTGTACTAAGTCCAACTGAAGTCCAACACGATTGACAGCGCCTTGAATTAGGTCATTTTCGGCGCAATTTTACATGAGTGTTGATCAACCAGTCCCCGTGGGGATCCGGGTTAAAATAGATCCTCAGTACACCTTGCTTGTCTTAAGAGTCGACTAAATGGAACGATCCTTCAGATGAGACTGCAAAAACTGAGGTCCCGTTTCACAGCAGTTGTGACACGTGGGGGTCCGGTTGTTAGAATAGATCCTCAGTACCCCTTGCTTGTTGTAAGAGGCGACTAAATAGGGCGGTCCCTCGGATGAGACCGCAAAATCCGAGGTCCTGTGTCACAGCAGATGTGGCACGTAAAAGATCCCTCCCTGCTCAAAGGGCATAAGCGCCGAGCATAGACCTAAATTTTGCAGCCCTTCACGGAAATGTTGATGCCTCCATATGAGTGAAAAGATTCTCGAGAGGGACATTAAACAATATATAATCAATCAATCAACCAGTGAATATGGATTGGTTTTAATGTTGAGATTTTTGATCGCTTTGTATCTCCTGATCGTTATTTTCATGCAGAGATTTGAAAATATTTGCATCATATCACTTGTGAAAATATGATTTCAAGTATTCTTTATAACCAGAGTTATGGCAACGTCCAATGGATGTAACTTGTCGGTGTAGGCAGCCAGTACGTATACTGGTTGAATGTTGTTCTTTTCAGTTTGTCTAATAAAAACTAAATTATGCGTGCCGCAAAGACGTCCAAAATTGGAATGACTTTTTGGTTGATGCGACCCAGTGGTAGGTTCTCTTTGATTTCATTTACGTAAGGAACAATGATTAGGTCAATGTAACGGTTCATTGATTTTTCTATGCTCCAGTGCGAGTCAGTGAATTTTATGTCCCAATCATCTGGGAACCTGACGCTCTTTGGTAAACATCTCTCAGATTTGTCGCTCTTCATCAATGTCAGCTACGGTGACCTAATTAGAACATTTAGTTTCCATAGTCCGTTACCCACCTGGGAAAAGTTGACACCCTGTTTGATCCCAGTTGATGATCAAAGAATCAGGAACGGAATGCTCATTTTCATTTTTTCAACTCTATTGATGATTGTTTTTCTTCATCAAAATTACTCGGCAATGTTTTTACGGTTTTTGTCCCCTTTGTTTTCATGAATCCCATTCTGTATAACACTGATCTAGCATTATGCAGAATGTGCCATCCGTATCTCGCCAATTGTTTCCTGTCAACCCCATGGGAATCCGGGTTGTTAGAATAGATCCGCAGTACACCTTGCTTGTAGTATGAGGCGACTTAATGGGGGGGGGGGGGGTCCTTCGGATGAGACCACAAAAGCCGAAGTCCTGTGTCACGGCAGGTGTGGTACGGTAAAGACCCCTCCCTGCTCAAAGGCCATGAGCGCCGAGCATATGCCTAATTTATGCAGCCCTCCACTGGCAACGGTGACGTCTCCATATGAGTGAAAGATTCTTGAGCTGGACGTTAAACAGTATATAATCAATCAATATTCCTGTGAGATTACGTTACGATTGCTTTTGCGGATGCCATTGCTATTCTTAGATTAATAACTCCTCCATTCAGTCTAACCTTTTTAACCCAATGTTGAACATCTGTGTCCAAGGTGCCAAGCATCAAGGAGTTATTAGTTGTGTGTGTAAAGTGGATCGGCTGAAATCACATCACCTTTAATGAGATAATGCATTACCTAAATTAAACCTATAATGGAAAATCTTACTTGACTGTAAAACTTTACAAAAAAAATAATTTAGTACGATTTAAATTAGTATTTATTATGGAAGTTTTGTTTCCGCAGTAAATAAAAAAGGGGTATGTATTAACTTCATACTTATGAGAATATTTTCTTACCTAAATCTCTCTTCATTTTGTTAAATTGATCTCTGATACTTCAGGCAGTTGACTCCGCAAAACTTCGTCCCAAATAATTGTTCACTTGTTGTCAACGTCAACTTTAGCAATTTTTACATGTTGCTCGTCATCGATACAATTTTAATAGCCCAGTTGTCGTTTTCTTGGTTTCGAAGAGTGCGAATTATCGGGATTGTTCTCTATAACAGTGTCCACTCCAGTATTTGCATATTCTAAAAGAATAGCTTCGTCGTTGCTTGTACGATTTTGGTAATCCAACTGTCGATGGCGAGGAACTTTAAAAAAAAAACCACTCACGCTTTATATAATTGTTTATTATTTGTTATTCAATATTGATACATGCATTTAATCGATGTGAGGAAATTCGTTCTACGCAATTATTTACCTGCTTACAATGTATTTTATTTTGCTCCGTATGCAAAGTAAGATCTATTTAAATGACACCCAAAATAACGATATTTTTTGCAATCGATCAATACTCTTTTATTTTGATATCAAAACTTCCGTAAGATGTGAAATTCTTTTATATAGCAATAATTAGTACTTGCGCGACATAGTCCTTCGACTTCTTTTGACAAATGACCCGTCGAGTCTGTTTTCCGTGAGGCGCCCAGTCACAGGGCTTTGATGTTCCCGTGCAATAATCTGAATGAATGGTCACTGAAATGTGCCTGCCTTTCTTTCCGTGAGAATGGCCGTCATTACTCTCAAATAATGAATATAAAATAAGAAAAATGTCAAAGTTCAAACAAGCTAAACAATGCCTTGAGGTATTACAAACTTCTTCACTATAAAGAATTTCTTACTGCTAAAGATCCCCTACCCCAACTAATGGTCACTGTCTTTCTACACCCCGTGACTGAGTAGAATAAATCTTCCAAATCTGTTTCGACTCCCAGGATCCACCAGACGGCACGTATTATCTTTATCATTTACATATAGGTCAACCTCAGACACGGAACTCGGCAACTACAAAGGATACCATTTTTTCTGTTTAGAGGCTGTCAGTGCTTCAACTTTGAGTGAATATTTAGTTTCGTATTAATTCATCAGGCTGAATTTATTGTACTAAATCATGTGTAAACACTGAAAAGTAGTTATATATGGGCAGATCCAAACATCGGTGGAAAATAATTAGATTCCTTATTTTACACTCGTACTTATCGCAAAATGACTCACAAATAAAATAGTGACACCATAAATTCGCGAGACGTGTGCTGATTATTATTATCATTTTACAAGTATTTAGCAATTTAAGATAAAAGTGAGTAATTTTATGTCGCGAGTGATAATTTTCATAAAATTACGCAAAAACATAACAGTAGTTCACAGTATAAGCAGAACTGAAGTGTTGTGTTGGATTATTAGCGAGGTTTTAAGTTTTCTTTGAAATACTGTGTAAAGGGATATATTTGCCGTTTTTGTCTTTGCCCATTTGAAGACCACCTTATGCGGACAAATTCAACAACTGGATGAAGTAGCAAGCAGAAAAAATAAATAAATAAATAAATAAGAGAGAGAGAGAGAAGCAAAAACAGCTTTGGCGAAAATACCTCTCTATACCATAACCCCACTGCATAACACGTCATAATACACCAAGCCATAAGACTGCTACGCTATCAACCAAATATAAGTACATATACACATAGCTGCGGAACATACTTTTGTGAGTACATGTGTCGATCAGGTGTTCCATGCACAATCGAGCATTCCTCTTGTTGCTCTTACTAGTGTGCATGCAAGGAAGTACGTTTAATTCTTCCGTATATTAAAATTGTTTAAAACATTCTATGATGGACTATATCAGTGTCGTCTATATATCCATAAATCTCGTCACTGTAAATACAGCTTCAACACAGTAAGTCCACATTCTAAAATATGTTTCTAACTTTATTTTGTGTTAGTTGCTTGATAACGACGATAATTTTATATATTAAAGTAACAGTCTTAAATAAATTTTGATAATGGCCGTATTGATACTGTAGCTTTTTCTGTATTACATTTCTTGACGTATAGTAACAACGATGGAGGAAGCTGTCTCCAAGGGTTTTACTGGCATGTGGATTCTCAGCAGTGCCAAAGTAATTAAATTATCTCAGAATTTGACGTTAGACGAATTACAACAATGATCTATAGTTTAAAATAGTATACACATTTTGTCAACAACTTTTCACTGTAAGTAAGATTGATTCTCTTTATTTGAAATAATCGAAATTTCGTCACGTTTCTTTCATTAAAGAACATATTTTAGGTTGTCCAATTGGTTATTACGGTCGTAATTGTTCCCAGCCCTGTCGATATCCAAGCTATGGTGAGCGATGTCAGAAATTTTGCAACTGTACGGTAGAATACTGTACCAGCGATAAGGGGTGTGTGGAAAATTCAAGTGAGTAATGACAAATAGTATTGCTATAATTTATAATGTTACTATGTCTCCATTCAGTCAATTCCATGTCGTTATATAAAGTATTGTTTCAATGATATACAAGTAATGTCAATTACTCACGATGATGTGTTTAAATATTTGAGGCGTTCAATAAAACATGTCCATGTGTGAATCAAAAACCAAAATTTATCTCTGCATAGTTTTACTTTTTGTAAAAATTACAAAGATTACGAAAACAATTTTATTGTATGTTGTAAACCGTAAATAACGGGAGAGGTTGATCAGCAGGTGCCCTGATTATGGGAATAAGTATTGGTTTGGTTTCTTGTTATATCGTGCTTTTCCAGCATATGCTGCTGAAAGCGCTTCACAATACATCATTACCCCAGCAGTCCATATAACATTCCAGACCTTTCTCAATGCAAGCTGCCGTGAAGGCGCAAGAGCACTAACAGAATCTCTCACTGTCTATAGCCAAGTACCCCTTTGACACTTAAGTGGAGTGAGGAAATTCGTGTAAAATGCCTTCCCCAAGGACACAACGTCGGTCCTGACGCGGCCAGGACTCGAATCCAACAACGAGAGTTTAACAGGCTAACCACTAGGACACCCACGCCACTATCAATTGGTGTATCGTTCTTGTAATACATTATATAGCCATATAACGGGATGTCAGTCGAGTACAGGTACTTCAAGATAGAAGACGTCTCAAGGTTGTGAAATTGACTCTTATTTAAGTTGTTAATCCATATATAGTGATATGGGAAAGAGTACGACTTCTGGTTGGAATTGTGGGAATATTAATAAACTTAATAAGAAGAAATATATGATAACACATGTGTGCAAGGAAAAGTGCGGACATTCTATATCTGGTCAAACTGTATTTACATGATGGTATGAATCCAAATCAGCGTAGTTTACGAGGGTCTCAAATTGTATTTACCATATGTTCTCTAATTTTAAATTATATGTATTTACAATATATATATATATATATATATATATATATATATATATATATATCATCATCATCATCAACAGGTATATTCATCTAAACCTCCAGTATCTAACATGTAATTGTACTGTATGGATGTAAAGTAAAATACATCAGGACTGGGTTTCACTCAGATACTTATGATTTCATCTTACGCTTAACTCACTATAAACTACTCCCATTGTCTTTAAAAAAACAACTAAACATCGTATTTTAATCTACGAAAAAAATTCGTCGTAACCTGAGACAGCTGTAAAGTAAGATTTGTGCATTTCGTAAGTTATACCATTGACAATTACTAGAAAAAATGGCGGTTCGTACTGCTTTCAAAACGATACTTCAAGAAAACGACAATTTTGTTTAGGGTGAGAAAGATGTTTCTGAGAAAAAGCGAAGTTTTGGGTACCAATATAGGGATTATTTACTAATCATGACCAACCTGAGTATCAAGATTGACGAACTTTAGACAAAGGGCTTGAGGTTGATCCAGACCTGGAATACAATGATTTTAAAGATAAAGTATCACCAGGCCTTGATACTGTTGTTTCCACTCCACAAATTATCCTCTTTGTAGCTACAAGTGATAGAGATTGCAACAACTACAATAATGAGTATTACGTAGTAAACGATCAAAACAAGCCGAATCTGATAAACAGAATGACAACAGCATTACTACCCATAAACAACCCAATCAAGAGAAAGAAAGAGAAAAGACGATATTAGCTGTACGGTTTTGGCCAAAATCTACCCTATCAAGGAAATTCAACAAAATGCTAAATATGGTATTTGAGAATTTACAATTTTAAAAAATGGCCATTATTTTTTTCTATTCTCAATAGAAAATTTTTCTATATTCATCGGAAAACCTTATATTAAATTGACGACGCCACTTTGACGTTATTTACAAACGTCATATAATCGATCTATTTGAGAATAGGAAAATAAAACTTGTACCATATTAAAAAGTCGAAATCTTAAATAATAATAATGATAATAAAATCAAGTGTAATATGTTCAGTTTTGCACTAATTTGAATCATTATAAAATAACGAATGTAAACATCAGGGAGGGTCTGAGAAAGAGAAATTAAATGAACTTGAACTAACGCTTTAAGTACAATAATGTAATTTTTTGGAAAAAAATGATTTTCGAAAATTTATTTTCAATAACTCGATTACACAAGTAATATGTCTACACATACCTACCGCCCTACTTCTAATTTTAATCATTTGACAAAAGTTGTGAGGACAGGTCTGCATTATGAGGACAAAAATACTGTCCTCACAATTACGTCCTCATAAAAGTGACTTAAAGCATGTGAAAGGTGTAAATACAGATTATTAGTTTAGTGAGGACAAGTGGTGTGAGGATATGTCCTTACAAAAATTCTGTCGCAAACGCCATTTTTTTTTAATTCGAAAAAGAGTATCAGAAAAACTTTTATAGGTGTCCCAATAGTTAAACTGAATATAGTACTTTTTGCCTTTAAAATAACTTATGTGTGTATTCTCTTCTAGACATTTTAAGGACGTCCTCACTTCACATATTTGATCGGAGAGAGAGAGTGAGAGAGAGAGAGAGATTTAACCAGAGACTTCATTATATAATCTTCGGTTTCTTTGCCTTGAAATGAACACATGATGGAATATATCTAGCAAATTCCAAGCAAAATTCAGGATGACAAACACCCGTCCTCATTCCCCACAAATCCTATCTAATGATTGAAATAGCTTTTCCATTATTTTACGTTTTAAAATGTAGAAAGATATGCGGATTCGTGTTCATGAAAGGGAAATAAATGATAAATGAGAAAAGGAAAAAAAAAATTTTTGTTTTTGTTTTTAGAAAAAAAAAAGCATTTTTGATTCGAATGCATTCATCTTTAATACTTACATTTAACGTCACGTCGCCAAACGATCACGACCAGTAAGATTTTCATCTTATCAACCAAAAGAATTGGTATATAAGGCTCATTAACAGTTTTATTATTATTTTCTTGTTTATCTACATCATGAATGCAAATTATAACTTACAATGGGTGTTTATAACAATGTCATTTCGTGAAGGTAAAGATTGATTGATTGATTTTTTGTAAATATCAATTTGTATTTGTTGTTACAATAGTATCAATTATTTCCCTTATCTGTAGCGTGTCTTTTTCGTTTGAAATATCGTATTGGTTACAGTAGAAGAATATAGGCCTAAGATCTCGCTTTCTTACATTGTGTTTATTTCATCCATAGTAACGGAAATGGTGTCGACGAATGAACAATTCCGATTCCGAAGTTGATAAATATCAAACATTAATTTAATAAAAATGCATCAAAGTGTAGATTCACTCATATTCACTTGTTCATAAATCACAAGTATATTTCAATAACCCTACAGATGATGTTTTACCACGATCAAACAACGAAATACAAAATTCCGGAAAATTTGAACCGAACTATTTTTTTAACACTTCCAATTGTCCCCGGCCCTTGTGCAGGACGAAATTTGCAAAGTATCTTTATTTGAATAAACAATATATGATGTGAGAATTTAACCACAGGCGACGGCCGGGGAGGCATTTAATTGTTTTGTGATTTGTGATAAGTTGACGTAAAAATAGCCTTTTGTGAGGTTTCTGCTGTGGTTTTAAACACTATATATCATGAATAAGCGCACGTGCACTGGACATCTCATATGTTTTGGGGATTAGGTGTGATATAATGATAAATTATACAATTGGAATTTTCACAACTGCATGTTTAAGTTTTCGAAAATAACAGGGCCTATGCCATATCCGTACCTTGTTCTTTCACAATAATAAAAATATGCGATATCCCCAGTGGCCCCAAATATGTCAAAGAAATAAATTGACAAATTTCAATTAAATCTACTTGTAAAATAAAACTGCAAAGCGGTGAGTATTAATGTTCATGGAATGTGGATAATATGTTCAAACACGTATTGCTTCCTTTCTCCCTTTCCTCAGTACCCCTTGATTGTCGTAAGATGCGACTAAATTGGGCGGTCCTTCGGATGAGACTCAAAAACCGTGGCCCCGTGTCACAGCAGCTGTGGCACGATAAAGATCCCTCCCTCCCTCTTCAAAGGCCATGAGCGTCGAGCATAGGACTAAATTTTGCAGCCCTTCACCTGTAACGGTGACGTTTCTATATGAGTGAAATATTCTCAAGCACGGTGTTAAACAATAATCAATCTTTATATATCGGGGGATGGTCCTCCCTTCTTCTTTGTTAGCGATTGCAATGTCAGTCCATTTATTTTTCTACAAATTAACAAGAAATTGGTGAAAATTGCTATCTTCTTTTTTCACATTTTTATAGCTGCTTTACATTTTAAATAATGCAGGTTAAAAAAGTGAAAAAGTAATTACCAGTTTTAAGTCAAGTGAGCCAGAAATGTAGCACACAAAGATTATCGATAAGAAAGGAAGCCTTTATTTCTGTCACGTTTTCTCGCTCCGATCTCACAACGTAAGAATAAATCTAAGACAGCATTTAACGAACTCTATACTAAAACGGGAAATTTCCTAAAAGAAAATGGTTTGCGTAACTTAAGGTATGTTAGTAAAACTCAGGCCAGATCTTCAAAGACTTCTTAGATATTATCAAAGAGGGACTACTCCAGATTTTTAATATGAATATCAGAGTACTTGAGCGCAGAATCGTAATGATATTTAAGGAAATAATTTCTTGGATGATTGATCACAAGAAATAAATATTCACGATTTCCATGTAGAGTGGGGAATGGTTTTGTAAAGTTTTAAAAAATTGTACGTTTTGATACTGGTGGTTTTGGCATTGAGATTTCAAATTTGTTATAACTAGTTTAGATTTTTTTACATTTGATTTACACCACTTCCCATCAAACAATTTTCATGAATAATGAACTTTTGATTAATTCATTGACCTACGAGAATCTGGAGTCTCATTTGTCATGCTACAAATAAAATGTGAGTACTTACTTATTAAAGAAACTTTGCTTTTTAATATGATAAAGATATTCTTTACGATAATTGAAGAATATAACAATAGTTACTCACTTATAATACAATGGTGAGTGAAGGGCAATGAAACATTATTTGGAATGTTTCTTGAATTTACCCTTATACTTTCTAGTTTTTACCTGCCTTTCTACCTTTTTTTGAAAGTAAATTATCTTCATTGAAATCTTTATTATTATTCATTATAATTGTACATTTAAATAGCCCTTTATCTAAGCGCTTTACGTGTAAAATAATAAAACAAAGAATAATAAATTCGTAAAATAGGACATAAATAATATTAAACTGAGATTAAGATAGTAACAAGACTTGGAAAACTTTGAAAAAAATATTATAATCACTCATTTTGCTATATTTATTCTGCAGATACATTCTACAATGTGACCAGCTTTGAAAAAGGTATAAATGATACTGGTACTGCAGAGGAAGAGTTTAACGTAGAAAAATACATTTTTGGATCAGCGTTTGGTATTTTCGCTTTCTTTTGCATTCTGATGTCAGTTATGTTTGTGTTTCGTCAACGAAAGAATGTATTCAACAACAAAAAAGCAGACGATGACTGCGAATCATACGAATCAGTCCATATGGGAGACAATCAGTGTTCGTCGTCCTATTCTTATGCATCACTTAGGAATGAAGAGGTAAATATTACAGAATCTACGGCTGGACCTAACGATAACAATGAATTGAATGCCAATGTTCCATCAGTAGTTGAACAAAATATATTTGATGAACTCACGATGCCTATCACGTCTGCTACAGAAGAAGACTTGACCAAAATAGGCATAATAACCACAGAAACAGATTTTACGGACTCTGCGCAAGTCCAACCAAAGATTCTTAACACAGATATAGATAAAAGCATCTATGAAGATATCGATCCAGTAAATGGAAATTTTCATAAAGTAGCAGATATTGTTCAACCATCTAGCAGTAAATTTGCACATGATCATACAGATGATACAACAATCAACATATCCGATGATATTAATAAATATCCTCGCATAGAGTCTGGAATAAGTACAGAAGGCGTTGAACATTCTGGGGAAAATATATCTACATTTAATGCAACATTCACGCCTTCCATTAATGAGGAGGAAGACAACAGAAATGAGTTACAAGTTTTATCAATCACTGGACAAGAAGTTTCAAATTCTGAATCGGTTTTTATATTGACTTCACCTACAAACAGTGTATACGTCGACGTCACAATAGAGTAGAACGTCCCAACGGTATTATATATCCACCTTCACACATGTTACTTCACCCAGACTGAAGGACGCCGGACAAAGTGTCCCGCTCTATATATGATCATCTATATGGAATCCTTTATTCACATTACACCATTTTGTCGGAAATGCAACAGATTGATTTTTCACATACGAAAACTCTTAAATCCCAAACAGACACAAATTGGAAAGCGTACAAATCGTCATGTAATGGTATGTCAAACGTAGCAATCTTTGATATTTTCCATTTGTAATATATATTTTTTTCATATTATATAATTTCCCATATGTTTTATCTATATTGTATATTTTCTTTTGTTTGTGTTGTATAGATTATCATTTGCATTGTACATGTATATTTTTCAATTGTATTCTATATTTTCCATTATCATATAATGTTTTATATACTCTGCAAAAAAAGAAACGCATAATGGATTTTTTAAGATTTTAGTAGATGTATTTTGGATTATGTTTTTACAATAAAAAATGTAGATATTCACTAGAATTGTTTCAATTGAAAAAAATTACAGTCCAAACCTTAGATATTGGTGAAAAAAAAGTCAGATCATCACAGTTAAGAACACTTCCTGTCACGTTTAAGTTAGTACCGTGTATGACCACCTCGAGCTGCCAACACAGTTCTGCATCTCCTTGGCATAGAGTCAATCAATGTTCTTACGTTATTGCGTGGAATTGTTCGCCATTCCTGTTGTAACATTTGACGGAGCTGATCGAGGGTCTGAGGCGGAGGTTGGCGCAGGCGCACACGTTTATCCAGTTGGTCCCATAAGTGTTCAATCGGATTCAAATCCGGTGATTTGGAAGGCCATGGTAGCACATTAATGTTGTTCTGCTGAAGGTAGTCAATTGTTAAGCGGGCTGTGTGAGGCCTAGCATTGTCATGTTGGAATAACTCCCTCTGTCGGTCAATTACGCGCATAAGGTGAGGTTGGAGAATTTCGTCTCTGTACCTTTGAGCCGTTAAATTGCCCGGGACATGTACCAGTTCTGTTTTACGGTCATTAGAGATCGCCGCCCACATCATGACGCTACCTCCACCGAAACTATCCACTTCTTGGACACACGAGGAAGAGAAACGTTCATTCCTGCGCCGGTATACACGGATTCTTCCATCACGTTTCTGTAGCAGAAAACGGGACTCATCGCTGAACCAGATTCTACGCAAGTTGCGGAATGTCCAGCCCCTCAATCTGTTGCACCATCGGACTCTTTCTCGTCTGTGTAACGGTGTCAAAACTGCTCCAAAATACGGTCTTCTGGGTCTAATGCCATATTGTCGAAGTCGGTTGCGGACTGTCTGCGAGCTGATTCTTCTCAATCTAGGTATTCCGACTGCAGTAGCTGTTGCAGCAACGGTTCGATTCCGTAGATGAAAGACCCGGATGTAGCGATCTTGTCCAGGAGTCGTAATGCGAGGTCGCCCACTCCTCGGTCGGTCATTAGTAGAGCCAGTCTGCTGGAATCTGTTCCACAGCCGAGAAATTGTGCTCTGATTTACGTTTTCAGTTCGTGCAATCTCACTTTGGGATACTCCGGCCTGAAGACGGCCAATGACGATATTTCGAGTAGCAGGGTCCAACCTTGGCATGGCAGCATTTTAACGTTATGATGAATTCAAGCTTCAAACTTCGTCCTTTTATACGCTTTAATGTAGTGGTTGAATTAAGCACAAAGTTCTCGTGAAAAACGTAAGCCAAATTCCATGGCGATAGAGGTGATGTGCAATTTTAGAGAGTCGCCGAGCTAATTTGGCAGAGAGCCAAATCAAATGAACAAACCTTTAAAGTTTCATACTTACCTGTAAAAAATCAATTACTCAATTGACCATTTCAGTTTACCTGGTAAAATACATAATTTGCATTTTTAAAATTTCAAAAGGGCTATGCGTTTCTTTTTTTGCAGAGTATATGTATCGTGTATTTTCCATTTGTATTACATGTTTTCATTTGTATACTATAATTTCGATTGTAAAACTTTTCATTTGTATTGAATACAATGGAATTTTATACAGTACAAATGGAAAAGGTCAAATGTTGTAACGTTTGATATGTCATACGTAACCGGGTTGGGATACAAATCAACGATGCGAAAAAACAACTTTGTTGATAAGACAATCGACGAAGCACACAGCAACCAACATTTGAATGTCAGTCGAGTTACAAGTAATATACAGCACTCAGAATTCTTTGTTCTGTGAACAAGGCTCGTGTTATGTTGTTTTGTTTACATATAACTTGTTTGATAGAAAGCATCGTGTTTTAAAAAATAAAATGAGATGTGACAAACACTAGAAACAAATCTGTTTTAATCACAATTTTAACTAGTATATAAGCTTATGTTAATGTTCCCTTTTCAATGCTTAGAAGGACGTTTTGTTGGCGCTTACTAGCTAAATATCGTAGTGTAGCGAATCCAGAAATTCTGAAATGAGGGAATCGCCACTGCAGCCTACAATTGAATCGTTGCAATATCCCCTGTGACAAAATTGCTCAAATCCTGTAACAAATTCCACAGACAGCATAAAACATCTCCCATATACGGGATATGAAACCCTATGTAGTTGAGCCGAGATGATTTTTTTCTTATCTAGTAAATTATCCGACTTATATAGACCTGATTCAAAACAGCAAAACTCACCCGGGTTATCTGGCGCAATGTCTGCTAAGGAGGACCTAGAGACCTCCTCAGAGGATGGTGGCTGCCTAAGGGACCATAAATCTGTCATGGGTTATAGGAATCATGAAGCTTAATAGGATTCATGCTCGAATTTTCCCGCGACAGGTGGCGTGACGGTACGAATGGAAGTTAACTGAGCGCTTGATTTTCTCGTCTTCACTTTGGGTATACCAAAATCGTATATCGCCAATATACGACGATTGAAGTATCAATGCCGTAATATGGTTGTGTCCTAGTGTGTAGGAAGTCAGAAGGACAAATATTCCCATCAGATCCGGAGCTACAACAGATGTGGGCCGTCGCTATCTGGAGAATCGACCCTAAAATGGAAAGTTGATGGAGACAACCTGTCGCGGTAGCTCAATGTTTAGAGCGTTCGCTTCGCAACCGTGATTTTGTGAGTTCGAACACTGTGTCAAACCTAAGACGTTAAAATAGGTAGTGATTGCTCCTCCTCCTAACGCTTGGTATTTAGAAGTAAGAATCACGGGTCTTTCGGATGTGACCTTAAAAAACGGAGGTCCCGTGTCGCGGCAGGCGTGACACGTTCAAGAACTCTTACTGCCACCTTTCTGAGCGCTAAACATATGTTCATATTTGTGGTACTTCACCTACAACTGGTGACTTCTCCATATGAATGAAAAATTCTCAACGGACGTAAAACAAACAAACAATCAACAATTTATGGAGGCCGAAGAAGCCTGTTTGAATGTTTGTCATTTACACTTTCGAACAGATGACCGCAGAAATTATAGACTATTAGATACTTTTTAAAGCAAATTTTACTTTTATCCGTTTGATTTTGGAAGCGTTTAAGCATAAGCTAAGAGTGTTTTTTCACTACATTTGTATTTTCGTTTGATGCGTTTCTCGCATATATCGGCGCAGTTGAGTGTGTTTCTTGTTTTGAGTTGTGACTAGAAGATAAACGATATGAAGTTGTGGTGTGAGTATACATCGTGAAAGACTTAAGTATGTTTTTTGAAAGGAGCATGTTGACAATACTAATTGCACAAATTCTTAAGGAGTATAGCAATTGCAGTTTATCATGATGAGTGTTCCACTCCGTGTTTGAAATAAATTCAAAGTGCTCTAAAACATCTGCCATTCTTGATGTTGATTTTTCAAATACGGCTGGTGTTGGATTAAATGTTGAATGCTGTTAATTATCAATCACCAGGGACATATACTGTTAAAGTGACTAGGTGTCGAGGAGGAGTCGGATCTTCAACAATTAACAGTTGTTCGTGGAGACCATGTTTACAAGGACAAAAGGAAGGGATAATTAATATTTCTAATATCGTGCAGAATATTATGTATGGTATAGATATAAAGATATTTTGTTTCAATCATCAGTAAGTTCTGTTATGTCTCCACATAACTGCATCTATTAAATTGATTTAATATACATATAAATAAATTGAGAGCAGGACAAAGAAAGGGTTCAATGTTTACTGTCAAGTAAGGCTTGCAATTTGTAAATGAATGTAATGTGGAAATGCATACCCTTTTATGTAATTACACTTTCTTGTGATTGAAAACAATATGCTTAATTATAGATTCATTAATTCCATGGAAATTTGTAATTACTCTAGATTACATTGACTTTTTTGTAATAATAGCAGCAAAAACAAAACAAAAAAACAAAACAAAAGGAACAGTTTTGAATTGTTTATAATTGCAGTACACATCTAACCTTATACCTATGTAAATAATCTACACATAATGTAATGTGTATTCGTATGTTAAACCTGTGATTTTCACAATAAAATAATTTATTTTCATATTTTGAGCTAAAGGTTTAGTTAAACTTCCGTCCGATCAATGCACAGCCTATTTGGTCTGAACACATCTTTATTCATTATATCAATTAGCGTTCATTCTATCACATTTCTGGAGTACTGTGTATATATCTACACATGTCTCTGATTTTCAAATCGCGAAGGGAGACGACTCAGTTTTTTTTTGTAAATATTAATTAATAATTATTATATGGATAAATCACAAAATACTCACTTGGAATACACTGTAACATTGATTGAGGAGGGTAAAAATATTTCACATGTGTACAAACACTGTATAAGACACAGCAATTTTTAAATAATAAAATGCCATATTCTATTAGGTGCGGATGTGTTCAGCGAGTTACTGGGATATGGTGAAATCGTCTTAATCCCGTTATACCTCATTGATCGGGAGATATTTACAACTATAACTAACATACGAAAGCCTTTGGTTGTAATAAATTAATGAATTAAAGATGCGTTTCATCTTCAATTGTTTGATTGTATGTATGTTGTTTAATGTCCCGTTCGAGAATTTTTCACTCATATGGAGACGTCACCATTGCCGGTGAAGGGCTGCAGAATTTAGGACTAAGCTCGGCGCTTACGGCCTTTGAGCAGGGAGGGATCTTTATCGAGCCGAACCTGCTGTGACATGGGACATCGGTTTTTGCGGTCTCATCCGAAGGACCGTCCCATTTAGTCGCCTCTTACGACAAGCAAGTGGTATTGATGATCTATTCTAACGGGGTCGTTTCGTCTTCGATATATATATATATATATATATATATATATATATGTGTGTGTGTGTGTGTGTGTGTGTGTGTGTGTGTGTGCGTATCAGTTTTACTAATGAGTCTCTTTAATTTGAAATCATATAAATATATGTAAATATAGTAAGAATCTCACTATTTTTTGAACTTTTTGCTTTGTAGTGATGCACGTACTATACTGACCAATTTACTTAGACAAAAACCGCTTGCAGGAGTCTAGTGGTTCGGGGCACTCCGAAAAAAACTATTTACACTCACGATAACGAACGCATCTTAACATTGAAGATTATTTACATTGGATGCGCCGACTTCATCCCTAATTATAGTGCGTTTCTGATATATCACACGCCCCCTTTCTGCATAATGAGGCACTACAGGTTGCAAATGTTGAATTTACATTGTACGAATGATGAATTGACGTGTTACGTGGGCCACATTTTGAGTTGTGTAAACAATGATTACAGACCAGAACGGTTCAATTTCAAAGATTGATAAAAATGATCGATGGATTTACCTATACCTCAAAACAAGTTTTGCATTTATGCTTATCAAAGAAGAAATTGCACGCTGGCAACTTAAAAATTTCGGATACACATTTCTAGCTAAACTTTTAATGGATAATGCATTGTGTAACAACATTTACACATCCATTCTAACCCACTGGATTGTCATTGCCCATATACAAGTACTGCAGTATCAAATTACATTTAACATTTTCTACATTTACCTTTCACATTTTCACATTTGCATTGAGTAAATGATGAAATGCATAGTTACAAAATACACATTTAAAAGGATAGAATATTGAACCCACTGGCTTTCCATAGTCGTAATCGGTATAAATATATTCATTGGGAAAACCTAATTGTTTTGTACGCGTGTATAAAAAGAATGTGACAGAACTATCTCAACCGCGAAAGGAAGGGACTCCCTGGCAAAGGTAAATATTTGATTTTCAGAGGAACCGGTCATTTTGTCTGTAATAATAATAGTAGGAGTCTATACTATGCCACCCACTAGTTGACATTTTCGGCTGGGTGAACTTTCAAGGTATCACACCGGTAATTATTTTCACTATATATTACTATAGAGGGGAAAAAATCATTAAAAATCAGTTTACAAAATTGATGCCAAGTAACGCACTTGGACATGGTCTATGTTACCTCTCTCATCTGCTGACACCCTACACGGCATTTTCGAAATAATTTTACCCGCAAAGAAGATTACCCTCAAATCCACGTGTTTTTCACATGTGTGTAAACAGACCGAGTGCTCCTCGGAAAGAAGCCTCAGCTACCAACATCAAATAGTTCCACTGTAAACAACTGATTATTTCTACAAATTACACAAAATTTCCTAATCAGGGGTACAAAAAATAAGGGAAAAGAAGAAGGGGAAATGAGAAAAATCACGCATTGAAAAAAATTATTCTTTTAAATATACGGAACTACAACTGACTAAGTTCATTTTGATTGGACAATTACCGGTGTGATACCTTTACTGCAACTATTGATTACTAACAAAAAAAGTATGAACACCATAAAGTGCAATTATGAAACAAAACTGATTTATGAAACCACTGAATGTCGCATTCGATAACATGCCTCAAAGGCATTTATATTTCCATATACATGTAGTATCTCGTTACAATCGCGCAAATTATCAAAATCGGGGGGAAATCCGTGATTTTACATCGTTTCAAACGAGCAATGACAATTATTGATCATTTCATTACAGCACCAGGCTGACATTTTGAAGACACCGTATTCTGATTTGGATGATTTTATGATATTTTCCTGCATTCATATGCTCAGCAGTATTTTTTTTATCAATATGCCTGAAAGTAATATCATAAGTATATAAGAAAATTAAAAAAAACAAAAAACCGTAAACTTTTCAATTCTTTATTGAATATTCAACACCAAGATTTAATCACTATCTTTCCCTCAACTAACTCCCAACGCCTTCATCAATTTCGGAACTTTTTTTGTAATGAATGTATTATAAGCCATGTAGTTTTCCCTTACGAGTTCAAGAAGAGGCCTTTTTTTCTTCTTTTGAGCTGTTTTGTCCCCATCTTTTTCTTTTTGTGCAGAGGAACACGGCGCTTCTGTTTCAGGTGATGCATGCACATTTCTTGAATTTTCCTGTTGTTTTTTCTCCTTTCCCCCCGTTTTTTCATCATCCGAAATGGTAGATATGATTTCTGCTCTAAAATCTCGTGGCCTATTGTCGTGGCTGCCTTTTGCGATTTCTTTTATTTTCTGAATTTCTATCCTAAAATTGTATGAATAAGTATCACAAATAATGTTATACTGTGCCAAATACTGTAAGCCAACTTTTATACGCGTACGAGAAAATTTTGCTAGGTACGCAAAACCAGAAAGAAAACTCGACGGTAAAAATTACTCGCTGTATCACAAAAAATCGCGAAATAAAGTAGCTGCGAATAAAACTTGGTTTACAGTAGTTTGAAGATGATTTACATTTTATGTAAGGAATTGTGATTGAGATAACGAATGTAATACAAGTGTAAATGACACTGTCATTAAACAATTGGGGCATCATTCTTCATCTTTATCACCAAACTCTTGTGCATCCCGTTCCCAATTATGTGCATTAACACGGAGGTGTGTTACCTGATTTCTGTACTCTGGATCTTATTCTCCGGAGTTGAAAGCAATTTTGATAACATTGCATAATCGATCTTTAAGCAGTTTCACCGTGTTGGTTCTGTAGATAAGCTGTGCATCCTCGGACAGCTGGTGATCATTCTCACGGATGTTTTCTATAATTTTCTTCTATGAGCACGGGTGAACTTGGTAGCTTCTCAGCATCATCAAAATTTCCTGTTTTGAAATTGGTACTCGTTTCCGTGCATTCATTTTCTTTACAATTGTTTGCTCATCTTCGTCTAAAATCAAAATATTATGAATTAATACACATGCACATTGTGCACAGTCATTTGAGTTTATGTTTGGCGCTCCATACACAGGAACACCAGTCGAGCACACTATACGCGGTCATAACTCAGGTAAGGAAACTTATTACATGCATGTGTTATTAATTTGAAAAGACAGACATATGAATGTCTAAGAGAACTCACCGTCTGACAAATCTGGCAAACTGTCCCACTCCGTCATGCTTGCCACGCTTTCAGTACAACAGTGACAATGTTAAGCCGAGTTTCGTTACAATTCACTGATTGTACGGTGCACAAAAATGTCATCTCTTTGAAAATTTTGAAAACGGGTGTATTCCATGCGGGGCAAAATGTGTCAGAGGTGGCCATTTAACTAGACGGTTTAATAAAAGAATGATAGTCGTTTGTCCCAGTGAGAGTTAGTTTTGCAAACTTTTGTTGGTATATTTACTGTATACAGATAAAATTGCCCATATTTGTTTTTAAAGAAAGGAAAACGAACACCGCTTTTAATCACTTAGCTTTTAATGAATATAGTTTGGCTGCTTAATTCATTTCTACATGTACATTAAAGCGTTTTCTGTTTGAATAGAAATGGCGGAAATGAGGAGAGAAGATACTGTAATAGCTGCCACCTCCTGATGTTGCTAGACTTTTACGAAAACTTATTCCTATTTTGCTTTCAATTCTGACCCCACCTCCTGATCTACTTTTGGATGTGCGTCATCGTCTGTGTGCTCCACAGCCTGTGCTTTGGAGGGGTAGATATGTTTTTAGACTGTTCTCTGCACACATGTATTCCTTTTTTGAAATTACTGAAGAAAGCCCAGACTCGTTTCTCGAGATTGTCCACAATGTGTTTGTCTTTCAGAGAAGAGCAAACCATGCACGCCACATACTTTCCCAAGAGAATCGGGCGCTCCTGTTCATGATATGGCTGAGATGCTACCCTACTTACCATATGCTATCTGCATTATTTAACATTAGCCTCACAACAGTTAATGAAGAGATTACTTCTCTCATTGAGCCATTCCACACTTACTTTTCTTCTTTTGTATCTTGACCAACCATAAATGAATGGAGGCATATGCTACGAGTTTGGTCAAAATTGCCATCTGCAGTAGGTGCTATTGATAGAACTTCTTTTGAAGTTTATAAACCAAGAACGGAGCCCCAGGAACTGTACTATTCTGGTTATAGACACTATCACGCTATTTATGCACAGATTATAGTTGATAATTCGGGCATCATACGATATGTTAAATGTGGATTTCCCGGCCATCAGAATGATGCCCAACAGTATGCCCTTTTACCCGATATTTCCGGAAGAGAACTACCTTTCCCTGAAGACTGTGTGTTGCTTGCCGATAAAATATATCCAAATCGCTATCCTATCCTCACGCCATTTACAACGCAACAGATACATAGACAAAATCCGGTAGGAAGACGGAAATACAAAAAATTCAACAGAATACTTTCGATGCATAGATCTCTTTTGAACACTGTCTGGCGTCATCCAAGATCTATTCCTCCAAATGTTCTTGAAATCATTGCAGGATTAGTTTGTAAAAAAGAATTACAGTAATAAAAAATCCCGTAACATTTGAAAAATCCTTTTGGTTTTGTTATTTGCATTTACAATGTAGCATATATTTGGGGTTTTTGATGAGCAATTCGCTCCATACTTAAGATCCATAGTCGCTATTCTGTAAATGTTCACCCAGCCGAAAATGTCCAATAACAACACAAGGAATGAAAAGAGTTTTTACTAAAAATGTCGATTCAAAATAGCTTTAAAATTCTGTTTTTATCGTCACACCCTCCCTACCCAAGAAAATTCTTTCTGATCCAATAATTTCATTATTTTCCATAAAATTATTCCTCATCGACACATGTAACCAGGGATTTTCGACAGTTCTTTTTGCGACCACGTTTATCTAAACCGAGTCGGACCTGGCCCTGTTTCGATATATTCCTCAGAATGTCGTCATTTTAAATAAATTTTACTTACGTTGGTCATCTCTCTCACTCTCACTCTCTCTCTCTCTCTGCTAGCTCTCCTGAGCTGAAAGCTCAAATGAACTTTTCTATAAACTTTTCACATTTTTGACTTCTTCTCCAAACCCACTGGTCTAATTTCAACCAAATTTGACAAAATGTATTGGGATTCAAATTTGTTCATCAGAAGTGCAATGCCCTACTTCAAGAGGCGGTAATAGAAAAAATACAGACACATTATAGAAATCTTCTCCAGACCCAATGGACCAATTGCAATCAAACTTTTACAAATCATCCTTGGGTGAAGGGAATTCAAGTTCGTTCAAATGAAGGATCATGTCCCTTCAATAAGGGAATATAATCACAAGAATGCAAAATAAGGGATGGGGAGTCACTTTAAAATCTTCTCTGAATCACTGGAGCAGAGAAGTTCAAAACCACATGGCAGCTTCCTGGCATAGTGCAGATTCAACTTTGATAAAATTATGACCGCCGAGAGTAGGGTGGGGCCACTATAGGGGATCAAAATTTGATATGCGATTATATAGGGAAAATATTTAAAATCTTCTTCTCAAGACCACTAGGGCAGAAAAGTTCAAATTTACATGGCGACTTTCTGACATAGTGAAGATTCAAGTTTGTAAACGTCACGATACCAGTTACAGACCTTCGTTCATCTGAGGGGCCTCCGTGGCCGAGTGGTTATAGCATCGGGCTCAAAATCACAAAGCCTCTCACCTCTGTCGGCGCGTGTTCGAATCTCGGCCGCGGCGTTATGTGAGCAAGTTTGCCAGTTTACTTGCGGAAGGTCGGTGGTCTCTTCCCAGGTACATTGTATCTGGGTTCTCTCCTCCACCAACAAAAACTGGACGCCACCAGATAACTGAAAAATTGTTGAGTGTGGCGGAAAGCAATAAATAATCAATCAATCAATCGTTCATCTGATACTAATTTCATTTTTCAGCTTCAGGACAAAGGATACAAGATGGTGACAAAAGTGAGAAAACTGGCCGCCATGTAGAAACATGATAAACAAATCAAGGTAATTAAAACCTTAGTTAATCTCCTGAGTCGTGTTTTGTCTTAATATTTTGTAATATGGCTATTGAATCTGATTACCACTTGTAGTCTGCGAGTAATTGATGATTATAAGTTCTGTATATACATTAAAGGTATTCATTGGCAGGCATGTTGACGTACTAATTCCAAAAGTATCATTGATTGTCATGTTTCCTTTTACTTTAATGAGAAGCCAGCTCTTTTCATATTGATATCAATGAATTGAGCAGGTCATGGAAGGGTTGGGATGTTGTTATTCTTTTTCCTGGCTTTAGTCATTCTTGAGGCATCATTGTCATCCTGAAACATGTATGGTTTATTTGTGAAATGTTTGGCTATGACTGGCCACAGGTTTTCATCCAATACATATGAGGTTGATTTTCTAATAAAAGTTATTGTATGTTTTGTATCCGCTGGCGATAGTAAATTTTGATTAGAATGGCAATTGGTTGATATAAAACCCGTTCTGACAGTGAATATGTAGCATAGCAAGGCAAGTTTGATCGGCGATGACAAGATACTAGTAGCTAGCTGTACCAAATGAAGCGCCTACGTGGTGGTCGGGGGGGGGGGTCCCTGGTTCGAACCAGTAGTGGTTTTTTGTTTTTGTTTTTTTGACACATGATAATATCTATATGGGAATCATTAGAATTCTGGTTATTTTCGAGCCTGGAAAAATAGAAGGGTGAGTGTACAAAACATGGGCGTTCCACTATCAAATCAGATATATACTTCTCCTATTTACATAGCAATAATTCTTATCAATGCATATGGTGTTTTGTCTCTAAACTGATTCAGTGCGCGAGAACATAATTTGCATATAATCAGTTGTTAAATCAAGGCAGGTTACTAACGAATACGTTGACGTTACAGGGTGAACATTCCTGTTTAAAGTCAGCATTTCGCAAATTCTATCGTCGTTATAACGATCTAATTTACAAATTCAATCTGTCATTTAGTCCAATACTTTTGGACGTGTTTCATACTAATTAAGTTCAGTTTGTTCCGTTAACCCGATCGAAATATTGGGCTTACGGCTGGTGTAGTGGATCGACAGGGGTTCTTATTCATCCTAGGCACCTTATCCTGCCTCTGATATGTCCAGGGTTCCGTGTTTGCCCTTCTCTTAATTTTGTATTCTTTATAGGAAATAATGAAATTGTCACTGTTCGTTATCTTCACCTTTACACTCAATACATAGTATCGTACATTCTCATTGCAGAGCTAGATCCCAAATCACTATGCTTATGCGACGTAATAGTGTATAATCGTATTGAACCGAATGGCTATGCATTGGTATTTTCAGTAGTATTAAAAGGTGAAGATAAAGAACAGTGATCAATGTAATAACTCCTATAAGAACTACAAAATTGAAAGTTAGGCAAATACGGATCTCTGGGTATACTTACTATGGTAGTAGGTGCCTGGCAGGAGTAAACATAACCTGTCGACCTCGCATACACGCAGTGAGTCCTATATATTGATCGAGTAAACAAAGTAATCCGTAGTCAACATCAGTATGTAAAAAATGGTCTAATAATAAATATGATTGATTAATTGTTTATTGTTTTCCGCCACACTCAACAATTTTTCAGTTATCTGGTGGAGTCCAGTTTTTATTGGTGGAGGAGAGAACTCAGATATATTGTACCCGGGAAGAGACCATCGACCTTCCGAAATAACTGTTAACCGAAATCCGTAGAAAAAAATCAGAGTATAAAGAACGACCTAACAATTGGTATGAAACACGTCAGACAGCATTTGACCTAATGACAGGTCGTATTGGCAACCCAGATCGTTAGAACGACTATAGAATTCTGTACACGAGACTGCTGAAACCCCTGCAACAGCAACTTGTTTGTCAGTAGCATACCTTGATTTAAAAACGGATCATACGTAGAACAAGTTTTTGCGTGTTAAACCGTTTGAGAGACGTAAACACCATGTGCAGGTACTATTGGGATATATAAAACACAGGTAATAATTTCTGATTATCAGTATTTGTTCATATCAGAAAAGTTAGAAACCTTCATTACGTGCCTTATAAAATTAGACCAGTATACTATTAGGGAATAATGAGTTTTTAAAGATTATATTTTTAATGATTGATTAATGGTATATTGCTCGAGAATCTTTCACTCATATGGAGACGTCACCATTGCCGGTGAAGGGCTGCAAATTTAGGCCTATGCTTGGCGCTTATGGCCTTTGAGCAGGGAGGGATGTTTTACGTGCCACACCTGCTGTGACACGGGGCCTCGTTATTTGTTGTCTCATCCAAAGAACCACCCCATTTAGTCGCCTCTTACGACAAGCAAGGGGTACTGAGGATCTACTCTACCAACTCGGATCCCCACGGGGAGTTATATTTTTATATATATTTCTGGTACATCAAAATTGGTACCGTTTATTTATATTACAACCACTAGGTCGATGCCTCTGCTGGTGGACTGTTAGTCCACGAAGGTATTCACCAGCCCAGTTGTTAAGTACGTTAGTACTAGCATGGATTACGGATAAAAATTTGATGTGATAAAATTAAGAAATTCATTTCAAAATTAAGATTTATCTCCCTCATGCATAGCTCTAATCCTTTGCAGGATTTGGCTCCACTGTATGGCATTTTTGATTCTTTCAGCTTTTTCAAGTTTGTTTCGGATTTCCAACATTTTTTGACTTGAGCAAAACTAAAGAGACATTATTTGTCGAAATACGCATCAAAGTTGGTACCGTTTATATCTTATATTTAAAAACATAAAGTCAAATTAATTAATTCTATGTGGTCCTTTAGCATTCATTTCAAGTTCTTGTGTAATAATGTATTGAAGCGTCGTTATTACATCTCCTTTTATTCCCCCCGAGATCGAAAACGGGGGCATATCGTTTTCATCCTGTCTGTCATTTTGTCTGAAACTTTAACCCTTCTAACATCTGTTGAATAGTAAATTATAGAGCTTTCATATTTCACAAGCGTATTCCTCGTAACAAAACCCTTCAGTTGTTACCAAAATATTTGACCTTGTGACCTTGGTGTTGAATCTATTTGTGTTTCACAAACACCTCTTGTTTTATTTTTCAAAATTAAAGCGAGGGATTTTCGTGGTGATTAATTACATGCAGTCTGGAGGAAATATATATATATATATATATATATATATATATATATATATATATATATATATATTCCTTGGGTAACGCCATGACAATAACTAGTCAGTGTCAATGTAGAATATATTATAAACTAAATCTGATTTCAATCAAATACTGTAAATGTTACAGCGGGTAGTAGGGTATGAGTATTTTTGGTGTATTTTAAGGAAAGGAAAATTCACAAACTTCACTTCACATCAAATAAAAAGTGTTAGTTATATATATTTTAAAGTGAAGAAATGGTAAATCGTGAGCAAGGTTATAAATCCCATAAAGAATATAAAATCGAGTTTACTTTAATGAAGCATTTTTTTATTTCTACAAAAATATTGTTGCACAAAAGGTTTTGATTACTGAAATATCCACTTTGACATAATATACGGATAACGCTAAGTGACACCATATGTGTATCTTGCTTGGAAAGTGTGTCTACTCACTTTACATACTTATATTGCGGACTTATTTTACAACATGTACGTATAATAGAAATTTAATTTTTCAGAACATTTTGCTTTGAGGACAAATATGATATGATTTACCGGTTTAGTTCATCTTGGATGACCGACATCAGCTGGTTTTCAAATGGGCAACACGCAGTGTATAGATTGTAGAAAATATGTCCCAAAATGTGTCATAATATTTGACATAGGGTCTACCAATTTGGGCAGAAGGTTGTACAAATGGTGGAATGGTTACCAGTGGATGAAATTAGGAAATAGATACCTATGTGAGGATTGTTCAAGGAAACGGGAAAGAGTAGAAAAAGTACGAGAAATAGCTTTACAGAGAGAAAAACATATACAGAAGCAAGAAAAGCAGAGACAATTAATAAAAACCCTAGCGTACGCTAGAATAAAAAGCGAAGCAATAAGAAAGCAACAGTTAGCGGTAGAAAGACGTCGTCGGGAGGAATGTGTTAGAATAGAAAGAGACACTAGGAGACAACAAGAATTAGAGGCTGAAAAACGTCGTCAGGACGAACGCACAAGAATGCAAAGAGAAGCAAAGAGAAAACAAGAATTAGAGACAGAAAGGCGTCGTCAGGAGGAACGCGAAAGAATACAAAGAGAGACAAAGAGGAAACAAGATTTAGAGGCAGAAAGACGGCGTCAGGAGGAACGTGCAAGAGTACAAAGAGAAGCAAAGAGGAAACAAGAATTAGAGACAGAAAGGCGTCGTCAGGAGGAACGCGCAAGAATACAAAGAGAAGCAAAGAGAAAACAAGAATTAGAGGCAGAAAGATATCGTCAGGAGGAATATGTGAGAATAGAAAGAGACACTATGAGAAAACAAGAATTAGAAACAGAAAGGCGTCGTCAGGACGAATGCACAAGAATGCAAAGAGAAGCAAAGAGAAAACAAGAATTAGAGACAGAAAGGCGTCGTCAGGAGGAACGCGCAAAAATACAAAAAGAAACAAAAAGAAAACAAGAATTAGACGCAGAAAGGTGTCGTCAAGAAGAACGCGCAAAAGTACAAAAAGAAGCAAGGAGAAAACATGCATTAGAGACAGAAAGGCGTCGTCAGGAGGAACGCGAAAGAATACAAAGAGAAGCAAAGAGAAAACAAGAATTAGAGGCAGGACGACGTCGTTAGGAGAAACGTGCGAGAATAGAAAGAGAAGCAAAGAGAAACAACAGCTGGGAGCACACGAGCTTCAATCACTCTTTATTTCGAAAGAGAATAAACAAATGGAAATGTGCTTCTATAACCGGGGTAAAACACCACGTTAATAAATATATATTAGCTGTAAATTATACCGTTTTAAACAGCAAAATGAATCACGACACAAATTGTAATTCTGAGATGCAGGGAAAAACATTTTCTATCCTTCTTCTTCTTTTGTTTTTGATCAGCCTTGCCTCGCCAATTAGACTTCTATCTTTATTTATTTTTCAAAAAGATTTCAATTGACTGCTAACTTTATTTATTTTTCAAAAAGATTTCAATTGACTTCTATCTTTATTTATTTTTCAAAAAGATTTCAATTGACTGAACAAATCGTTGAAAATGCATTTCCGAAAGAACACACAGTATAACTGAAAAAAATATTATAGGGCAAAATGCAGTTCATTGTATTAGTGACTATGATCTTGCAGTATGTATATGTGAACTTCACAGTGTAGTTAAGGTTTCCCAAGAAAAAAATACAAAATGTAATTCAGTGCACTTCACACTATATGACGTCACAGTATAAAAGTACATCACGGTGTACATGTCTCTAGCATAACAGAGGAATGTAAAAAATATGTTGTTATTTACTAGCGTTATCAGGTGTTCAAGTTGTATATGTGTGAATCTGTGTGTGAAATGCTTTTCGAATGATTTGTTTTAAATTAAATGTTTTCTTTGGTAATATATAAGCCACCTTCTTTTATATTTAGTGTGCGCTACAGCAAATGTTATATTATATTATGACATTGAAGTTTCCCCCAATGTGCGAAGTTAAGTCGATCGAGAGTGCTGATGTAGCAATATTAAGCGCGAATGGTACAGTTGAAAGATTACTATATTTTCTTTCGATCAAGGCATATTCCAGAAGGTAACTAGTTGCAGATATAGCTTTTTAATACGAAAGGTTGGATGTTTCATTTAAATAACATTTGGCGATTAATATGGGAACTGTCCTATATTTTGATGAAGATTATTGAAATTGTTAAGAACGAGAGGATATTGATCCGTTCCGGAACACTTTTTGAATTTATTATATCAATATCGATTTCTTAAGCCCAAACTGTAAGTTATTTTCGTGCATGTTCTACCTGTGCCGAGGTGATAAACAACTGAAAGTCTGGGGGATAAAATTGGCTCTATGTCATTTGCATGATGCTGTAATGGTTCAACGAGGGGTTTCCTCCTTTGGTTCAAGATTTGTTTACATATTGACAAACGATTATTAGTAAAATATGCGACGCTTGGAAGAATTTTACTTTAATTTGAATAAGCTGTTATTACTTGTTAATTTTACTCAGGACACCTCAATCCTACTGTGTGTTGCATGATTGTGAAAAGACTAGAAACCTACTGGCCAAGAAACACTCGGGTTATTTTCTTATCTATTTTGATAAAATCATTCCTTCAAGGTAAGATATTGGAGATAAAAACAAGAGAAGGAAAAATGTGTATCATTTATGTGTTTTCGGCAGTTTTAGCATTTTCCGACGTCGTTGTCGATGTTATTGCAACTTCCCCAATTTTAGTTGTGAGGAATTCTATAGAATGGAAAAGTTTTTGTCACATTCTTTCAAGTAATGTAGATTGCATCTCTTGCCAAATGATAACAATGAACGCAGGGAGTGCTATAGACAACTCATTGTGTACGGCATAGTTGGGTAATTTGCATCAGACATTCTGCTACAAGAGCTTTTAATGGAGACAGTAAGAGGAGATAGGAAATTGCAGATTGTAGTCGTTTATGAATTCCATTGCATGGTTTTAGATAAAGGCATCAAATCCACATACCTCTCTAATTCTATCTCTAGTTTACACATTCTTGTTATTTTAATGATCTGGGTACAAGTAATCAAACATCCTGTTCTCTACTTCGAAGAAGGCGAGATTTTTTTTTTGGGTGATTGGGATTATATAACCCTTTTACTTACCTCTTTGTCGGATATCATCATCTGAATCGCTATCTGACCCATTAAACATTTTGGAAATTCTGGAGACGAATAAACTGTTACGTTTATGATTTACAGAACATTTACAAGAGGAAAGCTTGGAAAATTTGAAAGCTTTTAAGCATGAAAACCTGAATACAAATTCGGAATATAGTGTAATGAAGTATTTGACTTGTCTGGGGGGGGGGGGGGTGGAAAATTTTGTTTGATATACGGATTGAGCCTTACAAAATGATTGACGAAAATACAATACCCATGTGCAAATCTTTCACCAAAATTAAAGATTGCGAAAAATGACAATTATTGATAACGAATCAATGATATGTTTTCCATTGTTTGACAGTAGAAATAAAGTATATGTAACAATCACGAAAAACATCTCAAGCATTAGTAGCGAAAACGCCTACAAAATATGAACCCATTTGTATACATTCGTGCAGAACATACCGGTTACCTGAATTGTAAAGGCATTTTTTGCTAAGTATGTGTATGAGGGAAGAGAATCTTTTGTGCGAGAGAGTGAGATTGTTCCCGTTGACTATGAATCGACTGATGTCGTTTAGTTGAATACAAAATGGGGTGATTGTTTGCATCAATGTTTGGAAATAAAGCACGAAAAAAGATAAGCCAATTAATATTTTATGTCACCATTGTCGGTGAAGGACTTTCAAAATTAGACCTATGCTCGGCGCTTACGGCATTTGAGGAAGAAGATCTTTATCATGCCACACTTGCGTTGACACAGGATCTCAGTTTTTGCGGTCTCATCCCCAATGTCATGACAAGTAAGGGGAACTGAGGACCTATTCTTGGTCAAACTTTCATGGAAAGAGGTCTTTGTTTTTAACATCATGATTGCATTAAGTATACTTCAACACACATGTGATTTTTTCAAATGTTCATCAAAAAGTGTGTAAATTGCAGAATCATTGTTGATTTGTGACTGCACTGATGTGTCATGACTATTAATAATAATAATAATAATAATAAATTTATTTTGTAAAGCGTAAATTCCATACTGCTCTAAACGCTATTTAAACAACAATAAAATAAGTGAAATGAGGTATATAAAAACAGATCATAGAAGGTCCCAGATTAGTTGTAGCATGTGAACAGATGAGTCTTTAATTTAGATTTGAAGGTACAGAGACTGGTGGCAGTTCCGATATCATACGGAAGAGCGTTCCACAGTTTAGGGCCAGCAACACTAAAGGCTCGAGTTTGATTTTTGTTTGTTTGTTTGTTTTTTTATAGCCGCCTGAGCAATTTTTCAGCTATCCGGCGGCTGTCACCATTACCGGTGACAGGGCTGCAAATTTAGGCCTATGCTCGGCACTCAGGGCCTTTGAGCAGGGAGGGATCTGTATCGTGCCACACCTACTGCGACACGGGACCTCGGTTTATACGGTCTCATCCGAAAGACCGGCACCCACGTCCCACAGTGGGATTCGAAGGCTCGAGTTTGAATCACCGTTGAGGTGGTAAATGGCACTCGTAGTAGGCTCTGGTCACTGGACCGCAGTATTCTGGAGGGAGCATAAGGTGTTATGAGTTCTTGCAGATAGGATTGGGCTGTGTTGTGTACTGTTTTGTACACCACCACCAATGTCTTGAAGATGACTCTTTGCTGAACTGGAATCCAATGGAGAGAGCGTAGTACAGGTGTAATTCTGTCATATTTGCTGGTGCCTGAGATGATTCTGGCAGCAGCATTTTGGATAGATTGAAGCTGGATCTGCGTTGATGGTAAGCCGCAAAAGAGAGAGTTACAGTAGTCCAGCTTTGTTGTTATCAAGGCATGGACAACATATTCTAACGATTCCCTGTCTAGATATCTTCTCAGCTTGCACTTACAAAAACCGGACGCCACCAGATAACTGAAACATTGCTGAGTGTGGCGGAAAATAACAATCAGTCTTTTTTATATAGAGAACTTCAAGATTTAAGATTACTCCGTAAACATTAGATGACACCTGATGACTGGGCATGTCCAAAAAGTAATCGAATGAGGAATTGATTCCAACTTACAATTCGTCAGAAGAGTCTGAATACAGAAATCGATGAAAATGAACTTACAATAATGTAACTGACTGAAAAACTGTTTTAGCTATGTTTAATATAAATGAAAGATGCTTTGATCCAATCAAATAGGAATAAATGAATATTGCTTGAAATGGCATTCTATGTATTGGTTTTGATTTGTCATGCAGCGTAGTTAGACAATCTATGAAAGTTATTTGTATTAGCAGTGAAAGCAACAAATTGTTTACTGAAATTTTATTGAACAGTCATTAAATGAATGCTGGGGTAATGAGCATGACTGTTTTTTGGAAGTTACACAAATGTAGGTAAACAATTACAGAAAAAATTCTGAGTGGTCATTTATAAGTAACTATAGAAGAACAAACTGCTTAATGAAATAAACCATATATCATTGAAACGCAACTGAAGAGTTAGTGGAAGAGACAAGAATAGGCTCGGAAATAGCAACATGATGTAGGTAAATAATTACAGAAAAATTTCTGCCTTAATGGTTACTGAAATATGATTATTAAATTTTAATTATTAAAATTTTACTGAAGCCTTACTGAATGGTTGCTTAAACCTGGTTTAATGAATTGAAACTTGACTGAAGGATCACTGAAAACTGACTAAATGGTCACTAAAACCTGACTGAATGGTCATTGAAAGCTCAGGCGACTATAAATAAAAAACAAAAAAAAACAAAAAAACATACGGTGTTTATGTGTTTCGGTTGGTTCGATACGCAACAGCTCGTTCTGCGTATGATCAGTTTTTAAATAGAAACAAGCTACTGACAACATGCTGATGTTACAGGCGTTTCAACAATATCGTCTAAAGTCAGCATTCTGCAAATTCTATGGTCGTCATAACGATCTAGTTCCAAATAGAACCTGCCATTGGGCTAAATGCTGTCTGACGTGACCAATTGGCGTACGTACATGTATGCATTATACAAACCCTATACGCCTACAATGATAGCATTTACAACCTCAATCGAAAACGTTTTGTGCCAGATTTCTATGACGTTGTTCATTATTGGTTTATTCTTTTATTGGTTGCATTTTTGTATCTTCTAGTGACTCGGTTCATTTTACCAATGTTTATGTTTCCAGTAACTTGCTAAATAAAGGGTGCATATTGCAGGTCAGTGTAACAAATGCTTCTGTTTCTTTACAAATGGCAAGTACACACATTTTCCAAAAGCCTGTTTACTAGTATATAGTCATATCATACTTATGTATCAATTAGTTTTGTGTTGTGGTAGTGATTTAATGCTAAATTATTAATTTGATATATAATTGTACGCAAATTTGGTGTGGGAATTGGATTCTATTTTTATGTTGTGTACATATTATAGGGAATCAGGTCAATGTACACATGACCTAGCAATAGTCATGATTTTGGAAGACAGCTGGTTTTTGAAGAAATTCCCACAGTGCTGTCACCAACAGTGAGATTCAACCAGAACGAGTGTCCCAGATCATTATACTCAACCCCTTAAACCTAAACAGAAAAAGAAAACCAATTATGGCTTCTTTTGTTGACACACGATAAAAGAGTGCACATCTTTCAATCAATTTTCTATGTGTTGTGCGTGGTTGCTTGTCATTCTACATTAACCTTAAGTTGATACACTTGAGAATTTTACATACATGTGCTTAATGCTTAGTCCAAAGCCAAATCTTTTAAGCCAAAAACAATCCCTTAGTTGTAACAGCACCTACAAGGACACCATATCTGTAACACAAGTTTTTTTTCTCTCATGTTTTTCTGTGTTTAGCAAAGTCCCCGTTGAAAGAATCCAAACCATACTTCTAATGTCAAGTACATGGCAACGAACATGTCAGTTTGGTAAACAAAATTCTATAAATTTTTCATTCAAAGATATTTGTCAACAATTTTCTGAAAAAACAAACGTCAGTGAAATGGATATAAAGAACTTGAAACATTTGAATACGCCCGTATCTACCGCAGCAGTTCCAACTATAAACACCCTATTTAGTGCTGATTACATAGGGTCTCTCTTGAGCTATCAAGTAATTTACAAATGTTACTCAGACAAAATATTTGAATTAACTTTTAAGTCCAGCATACACGTATCATACTGTGTAAGAGGTATTTTCTGCAGGTGTATTTTTTTTTTGTGTGTGTGATCTATTTCCGGAAAGATAGCATAATTGTGTTCTGCATTTCCAATTTCTGTGGTTTGCATTAAACCTACATATATCTATACCTAATTTACATCAATATCAGCAGTCTTATATCAATATTAATGTTTTGACCGTTGCAATTTTTGCAGCTCTGTCCTATCCGCAAAAAAAAAAAAAAAAAAAAAAACAAAAAAAACCCAAAAAACGCAGAAAATACTCATTGAATTAATGAATAATGAATTAAGTTTTCCTTATGCACTCGAATCATTTCACAAATTCAATTTGTAAAAAAAAAATCATGGATATTATCGTAATCAAAATTTGCAACAAAAACACAATGAGTAAATGTTAGCAGTTTTCTTTATCTTGAATTAGATATAGCATAATTTTACCTGACAGTATTTTAAACTGTTTTAAACGATTAATAGCCCGTTCGACATGCACACGATGTTCGGCTATTTTGAGTTTCTGCTACCTCTGAAGCCGTATTACGGCCACTAGAAATTCTCCTGTCCAGACCCGCTAAAATCTTCCAACACGAGCATGTCGAGCACAAGCCAGTAAATCTGTTCATGATCAGTATGTATCTTGGCATTTTTGTGATTCATTTTTGAATGAACAATTTGAGGTGTTCTTAGCCTTATACCCGGAGCAATGTTACAAAGAATGCAATTCTTCAGAATCATCTTTCAGTTTTAAATACTTTTGACATTCTTAAGAATCAGGATCAGTTTGAATTATCATACCTTTATTGGATTCCAAAATTACATAAAAATCCTTACAAACAAAGATATATTGCTGGTTTCAGTAAGTGCTCTACCAAGACTTTATCTTTATTACTAATTAAACTGCTAACAGCTATTACAGAATCTGACATGTCTGCTTCATATTTGGATATTTTACTTAATGGCAGACTGACAACTACATTATATGACAAGCGTGATGACTTCAACTTTGCAATCATCAACTTTCCATATCTCTGTAGTAATATACCACTTTTGCCTGCTTATGGTGTGTATATCTCCCAGTTGGTTCGATACGTGAGAGGATGCCATGCGTATGAGAATTTTGTATAGCGAGGTCAACTACTGATAAAAAAATTGACGTTACAGGGTTATAACGAATCTCATTTGAAGTTATTATTTCGCAAACCGAGACCCCGTGTCACAGTAGGTGTGGCATGATAAAGATCCCTCAGTGTTCAAAGGCACTGAGCGCCGAGCACAGGTTTAAATTTTGCAACCCTACACCGGCAATAGTGACGTCTCCATATGAGTGAAACATTCTCGAGCGGGACGTTAAAATAAATACAATCAATCATTACAGTACCTCCATTTTTAGATCATACAGTGTATATGCAACACCCATAACTTTAATGTTACTCTCATAACAGTCGCTATCTATGAAAAGCGTCTGAGGTTTCACGTGGTTCCTAAGATGGAGAACTCCCCGTTGCGGTTGCCGTCATTGGATAAATATGTCAAGATAATTGAATGTATAAACTTTTAACAGGAAATGTCTTGAAATTTTTTTTTAATGTTTTTTCTTTTCTTTTTTCTAAATAACATAATTCATGTACACGGAATAAGGATTGATTCATACGCTCTCAAATTATATATTTTGGAAAATAGGACAAATTGCAAACAAATGAAGGTGTTGTATTTTCAAAACTCCCTTTCTTGAGAAGTTAGAATTAAAAAAAATGATAATCATGGAATCGGAATGGAAATTTCGAAGGCCGTATACTGCGGCGTATCGCCCATTTTGCTGGCAATATTTCCATTTTATAGAAATGAAATGTACTATCGGTTTGAAAATAGATAGTACAGTACGAAGTAGGCATGTATATATTTCTATACTGGGAAGTTTTTTTTTTAAATTTCGAAATCACCAAATGTGAACAATATCATTTCCACCTGTATCCTGGAACGCAATAAGGATAAGGAAGAAGGGTTGTATTAAATCAGAATTGATGAAATAAATATGTAATTTTAAATTGTTAGTCTGTACGCTGTCGTGTATTGCCCTGTTTTCCTGAGCAATTATAGGCGAAAAGGAAAATAATGTACAAATAATCTGAATATCAATATGAAAAAATACTTCATGTAATATATGATTATTTTAGAATTTGATAATTTCCTTTATATTCTAATTAATTAAAAGTTGCGACTGATAATTAAAGGTCCATCATGCTGAGGTATTCCATACCTCAGAGTTGGGTAATGAGAAACAGAAATGAACATTATACAGGTACTCGTAGGTTGCTAAACTTTATATATGTTTTACCTGTATACATGGACATCTAGTTTCATGTAACTGAAGTACTTCATGATCGGTATTATTTAACTAATTATTCAGTCATGGACCTATATGTGTTACTTGCTACTTAAATATTAAACAACTGAATATTGAGAAAGGTTTTGTGTATTTAAAGACCTAAGTATCACCACATCAAAAAAAAAAAATTTGCAAATAATGATGTCACTCATTTTAAATTGCCGTCCATTCGAAGCACCAGTACTCCAGCAGATCCCGTAAGCAACATTGTGTCCATAAAGATTTCTTTTTATGATACTGTGTAAGTGAAGCCTCCAGGATACACTTTGTAATAACATAACATACCTTAAGAAACGAACAATACTTTTTTCTCCCATTTTAAATTTTTGTCAATATTTTTCCAACAATATGATAGGACATGGTTACCTACATAAAATTGAAAACAATAAAAAAAAATCACATACATTAGAATACATGGAAGTAAAGAAATATGATGAATAATATTATAATTATTTGACTTAAAATCTAAAACAGGACATTGTTAGTAAAATAATGTTATTTAGTTGCATTTTAAGTAAGTAATAGAGACACCATAATTCTAATAAAGAAGAGCATTAATGTCAATGATCAATATTTACTTAGACAAGTAGGTTTCTGGACACTTGATAAAAAGAAAAAATATATTTGTGAAAACAATAATATAATGCCTCTTTAACCTCAAGGCAAAGGTCACAACAATTGAACACACACACACACACACACACACACACACACACACACACACACCTTTTGATAAGGAACACACGTGCGATATATGAAGATTTATTGTACCAAAGCATTTGAGAAGTGATGTAAATCCAATATAGATTCTAAAGAATTCCAAAGAACTTCCAGCAAATTTGAAATCGCAACAATATGACTGCTTTACACGATTATTCATCGCAATAATCAAAGACTATTTGAGATGATAGACTTCTGTTGCTTTTTAATAAATATTGAGCACAGATATATTCATATCTTCTGATCGGTAATTAAAAAGAATTACTATCATAAACACTCTGATTCTACAAAAAAGTAGTCTGAAATTGATACGAAAAGATGATGCAATTCTTGGTTGACAATATCGATGTGGTTTTTGGAGATCACGTTTTTCAACATTGCTAGAAAAGAAAGGTGTCCCTTTATTAGCCGACATATTTATATACAATATACTCTTATGAGGCAAAAGTTTTCAAAAGGAGAAAAATCCTTTTGTTGTGACATTCAACTCAACATTTAGATACATCGACGAAGTTGTACCTATTAGCATTGCTCATTTACATTCATATGTTGATTTGATATATCCTAGTGAATCGAAATAGAAGACACCAGAGAGTCTTCCATATCTGCCTCATGTTTGGATATTTTATTGAACATAGATGATAACGGCAAACCGTCAACTCAGATTTATGACAAAAGGGATTATATCAGCTTCTTCATTATCAACTTCCCATATCTATGTAGCAATATTCCATTATCACCTGCATATGGTGTTTACGCCGCTCATGTGATTGATATATTTTTTTTCAATCTCAAGGGAAGCTACAGAAGTCAGCATTTCGCAATTTTTTATGGTCGTTATAATGATCTTGTTTGTGCATACAACCTGTGGCAAGTCGAATGCTCTATAACGCGTTTCATACCAATTGTTAGGTCGTTTTTTTCATACTGAACTACGGAGTACTGCGATTACCCCCATCAAGGCTCACTGTGGATGTGACGGGTCAACAGGAATGCTTACTCCTCCTAAACACCTGATCCACCTCTGGTGTGTCCAGCGAACCGTGCTTGCCCCAACCTTAATTTTTGTGTTTATGATATTCCTGAGATTGATCACTACTCGCTATCTTTATTTCCATTAGTTAATGTACCTATGATGTCGTTTTTCATAACTTATGTACCGTAAACTATTTGGTTACATCATGGATAAAAGGAATATGTCGATTTGCCTTTTACGACTTTAACAATTTACTTCAGACATTTCCGGTCAGTCTTTTTTGTGATGTACATATTTTTTTCAGAAAGCAAACACGTTTTAATATAGAATTAATTTTTGGAATAGAATCATCAGACTAAATTCATTGTGCAAGATCATGTTTAAACACTCCAAGGCAGTGATATATGGACTCATGTTCTAATTCAACATTTCAAACGAACATAAATTATTTATAAAATAAAATTTAAACACGAATATAGGAACAGTTCGCCTGCGCGAGTGCAGCAGGTCTTATTTTAATTCCATGTACATATAAATCATTAAAGCTTCATGCACGTCATCAATATTCTACAACAGAAAAAACATAATCAATAACAAATTAAGATACATGTCCAGAATGCAAAATGAAGGAGGGAGGGGGGGCTGTTGCACGTTAGGCAGCGAACTCTTGAATGATTTAACTATGTTAAACGTGTACCCATGTAAACCTTGATATGTATTGATACCTTTTAACCAATCAAGGATTGGATATAAATGCAAATATCAGCATTCAAAACAAACCCACGTGTTTCTTGTATCCTTTATAAATATATTTATGTTCTAATTCAACATTTCAAACGAACATAAATTATCTATAAAATAAAACTCAAACACAAATATAGGAACAGCTCACCTGTGCGAGTGCAGTAGGTCTCGAATATAAAGAAAGAACGAAATATATATACACCCTACTTCAAATACCAAGATTCTTAGTTACGGATAATCAAATAGGCAAATTTTCAGAAACATATCCATCTTTAGTAAAATCAGATTTCCAACGTCCATGTTTCTTGAAAATTCTATAAGAAGCACCTTGGTTAGCAGCACATGAAGCTCCGCCAGCTCGCAACCTATGTAAACTATATTTTGATTTATCCAAACAAATACCTTCAATAGCCTTCATAAAGGCATCTCGTGCAGTGGAATATGAGATTTTATTCTCTCCTCTTAAAAAATAAGAGTTTTTTTTAGAGAAGGAAATTGATCGAAATAAAAATTTCTGAGACGAATCGGCAATGTTTGTGAGCTGTAGATATTTCATAACCATATTAACCGGATAAGTAACTTCTTCAGTACGAGAAATGACAACTGAACACCTCTCTCTATAACGATCGGTCTTGCTTTTTCTTTAATGAATATGGACATATGATCATGGTAAAAAATAATAAATGATCTTAAATTAAACGCTCTGATATTCTCAAAAATCCAGCAAAACCGAACAAAATCATACAATATGTGCTAACATCAAGTAAATTGTAAAAATTGTTCCCGTAAAGTACATACGAAAACGCGAACTCTATTCCTTAAATATATATCGTTCTTTCACACAAAAGGAAAAGCCTTGTATTGAAATCGCACAGTAGTAAATGATAATAGAAATATGGTAATGGATCAATCTTGAGTCATATGTTAAATCTTTATTTAAGTGTGTTACTATTGACTGATATTACAAACTCTTGCGGTGACAGACTAGATGTTATCCTATTCGAATATATTACATGGCATCGTGTCTTCTCACCCCATTTATCTGTAACTTGTCTCATAACTTTAGTGTACATTTGTTTAACTCCTTGACTCTTCTTTGTGCTTTTCGCGTCCCTGATTGCATCAATACATTACCATTCTTGTACTATTAAATCGGATATTGTAAAAGACATTTCTTTTACTCAATTTATCACAAGTATAACAATTGCAAAGTTGTAAATTCTAAGCCTTCAAAAATATGCAGATTTTTATTGATGACGTCATAATTACCTTAATGCTAATGTTACTTTCTTATAAAATTGTATCTATGTTTGTCTACTTTAAATCTTGAAAATATTTTCACATTTTTGTATTAAATTGACTTATCATAATTGCTATTTTCTTGTGACATTTCTGTTGCCCTAGAAATAATCATATTCTGAGAGAAATTTGATTGTCCTTCTCTATTCGATGAAGATTCGTAATATCAGAAAGGTAATATATTGAATAATTCCTTTGGATGACTGAGGACAAAGTATAATTGGATTGTAGTCGGGTGTTTAAGAGGGCCTCCGTGGCCGAGTGGTTTGAGCATTGCGCTCAAAATCACAAGGCCTCTCACCTCTAATCGGCGCAGATTCGATTTTCTCTCGCGTCGATATATGTGCGAAAGTTTGCCAGATTACCTTCGGATGTTCGGCGGTTTCTTCCCGGGTACATACTATCTGGGTTATTCCTTCCACCAATAAACCCTGGACGCCAGCAGATAACTAAACAAATTGTGAGTGTAGCGGAAAACAACAATCAATCAATCAATCAATCATATTTTCGTTTTCCTTTTTGGGGGAGGATAGAATCAGCCGTCTACTCTATCAAGAGTTAAGACTCATTTTTATCCCCCATTCACCCCTAACAGTCCTCCAATTTAGCAGAGTACTATCAGTAGACCCGTCGTAACTGGCCTATCACCCATATTAATTGCCACTCGTTGTCACAAGTATATATCAAATATTCACTACACACATCCCTCACGTTGTTCTTATAGCATTCCCATCGCATTCCAAGTTGATCTATCAACCAAGCGAAGATCATATGGGATGAATTTGTTTACTTGGACCTGTTGTTGGTGAGAGACCAAACCAATGCATGTACAATAACAGTTACTCTAACTATTGATTCACATTGTAATGTCACTACTCAATCAAAACATGTTTAGGTCAGTTGAGATGCATTTCTGGATTAATTGTAGCATATACAATGTGGCACATCCGCATAGGGCACAGTTAGTTTTAAAGTTAATACATGACATCTAGGGACTCAAAAAGCTAATAGATGGTTATTTGTAAGCAACAGTTTGGTCTGCGTATAGCGCACAACCTTTTCGCAAGATTGGGGAAAGGTATATGGCGAGGTCGGATTGCTTTAGATGATGACCAACACCCCACCCCGACCGTTTAATAACCTTACATCAACTTCTCTTCACCCAAATGCTTTCACTATATTTAAAGGGGGCACGTTGCAAGTCGAAGTGTGGGTATTGGTAGCAGGGTATACTTACAATGGCGGTCATCCATCAATGTTGTGCACCAACTCCAATCCACCCCCGAGCTAGTCTTAACTAATTCAAAGTACTCGATCTGGGCACTCATTTCGAGCATAAATAGCCCATTTCACCCAGTTAGAAGCTTTGGTGCACTCTTCAATAAGGCCCATGACCTTTAACCTCTGGTCAACGTATTTAGGTCATCAGTCATTCCAGCATAATTCTTCATGCCTTGGACACTTGACGCGTCTCGGGCGAACTTTAAAAAATATAAAGGGGAGGGGGAGCTAATCATAGTTTTGGATTGCAATAGGACACTGTCGTTCAGATCTTAAGTGCATTGGGTCAAGCGACCCTTCTAGCCAAGCTTTTTGAACATTATTTTTTACTACCATATGTTTACATTCACTGAATCTTTTCAATTATATTTCTATTGAAATTGACATTGCTTTCATCTGGGACAATCCGTGTAGGAATATCTGCATACCAAGAACTACTTTATTGATCTACATTTAGAAAAATAAGAATAACAATTTTGTTTAACAGTATGGATGCATAAATAAGATAATACAAATAAAAATATAAAATAATAAGAAATAAAATAACTCCTGCTTTGATTCGTCATCAGGTGACTTGTTATTTGTAAATATTTAAAATATTTCATGGACCATTTCTTGTACCATTGATGATGTCAACAATCGAAAACATCAATTATGAAAATCGTTAAGGTCAAAAGGTGTATTGGCTGTTTCGGCATTAGCCCTGAGCGACCTGCAACGGTCAAACGTTTCGGCACAACATTTTGACAAAGTTTCTGTATCACCAAATTCCAAACATTTTGTAACAGTATTCCATAATCATTTGCATATGGTGTTCATATCTTTCAACTGATAGGATTCTGTGCGGATCCGGGTTAGAATAGGTCGTCAGTACCGCTTGCTTGTTGTAAGAGGCGACTAAATAATGCGGTCCTTTGGATGAGACCGTAAAAACCGGTGTCACAGCAGGTGTGGCACGGTATAGATACCTCCCTGCTCAAAGGCCATAATGGCCGAGCAAAGGGCTAAATTTTGCAGCCTTTCGCCGGCAATGGTGACGTCTCCATAGGATTCAATATACAACCAACCAACTTAACTAAGACGATAGAGCATGCCCTACATGCCACCAATTTCTACGTCGAAACAGGCTACGAACAAATAACTTAGTTGATTTTATATTGACTTCAACCATTTTGTTTAAAGTAAGATATCGCACATTCTCTGATTGCTAAAATTTTCTTGTTTGCAAAAACTACCTGTTGTTTAGGGAAAATATTTTCTGACGTGGCTCATATATATATTAGACCGGTCGTTTCGTTCTGATTTTGACTTTGATCTCCTGGACTGGGTTGCTCTAAATCTTGACTAACTTTGACCACTGGTTAAGCTTAACCAAGGTTTTGAACAACTCGGTCCTAAACATTGCTGAAAAATTTCATTCAGTTCTTAATATATGACCTGGACCTTTTTAATACCATAACCGAAGTTGAGCTATGATCTCATCAAGTGTGAAATATTTATCATGGATACTTCAAAAGTTGCGAACAAGATGGCTTAGTGGTTAAGAGCGCCCTCTCTTTGTGACGGCCCATCATAGGTTTGAACCTTACCTTTACCCTGGTAAAGATATATGTAGGCGATAACTGCCCCTTCCATTTAGAAGTAGGAGTCGAGGGTGTTTTGGACGAGATCAAAAAAATATGTTGCGTTAAGTGCTGTGGACCTGAGCCCCATGCAGATCTCCAAATTTGGGACCGTTCACGATCACCTGCAAACTATTCAATATGGATGAAAGCTTCTCAATGGAACTAAAGCAAGCAAAACAACAGTTCTTCGATTTCGAGTGCATAGGAATGTTATACGTGGCATGCATAGTTTACAATATTTGATGAGAAAATGACATTTTTCAAAATTGATTAATTTTGTTTATGAATATGAAGTTGAGATTTTAATATTTGTATTTAAAAGTTGGTGATCAATTTATTGATTTATACTTTAAATATTTTCAACATATTTATTAATAATGTTCGAAGTTTAGAAATGAAACGTACTGTGGCACTTGACATACCAGAGGTGGTGTAAATCAAATGTGAATTATAAAAAAAAATTAAAGGACTTTTGATAAATTTTGAATCGCAGACTTTTTCTCAAATTAACAACATTAAATCGTATGACTTTAAAATACTTTACACGGCCATGGCTAGACTTTTTGATAAATTGTAAAAGATTGATTGATTAAATATTGTTTAACGTCTCGCTCGATAATCTTTCACTCATATGGAGACGTCACCATTGCCGGTGAAGGGCTGCAAATTTAGGCCAATGCTCGGCGCTTATGGCTTTGAGCAGGGAGGGATCGTTTACGTGCCACACCTGCTGTGACACAGGACTTCGGTTTTTGCGGTCTCATCCGAAGGACCACCCCATTTAGTCGCCTCTTACGACAAGTAAGGTGTATTGAGGATCTATTCTAACAACCCGGATCCCCTCGGGGCTACATGCATAATCTAAATATCCATAGACATTTTGTCTAAGTTTTCCAGTTTTTCTTTCCTGTCTTTCACTTTAGTATATAAAGAAACAAGTTGTGAAGGAAAGGATCTGATACTCTCTGCATTCAGCACCAGTCTGACAGTGATTTTCCGGTTTATTGCATTTTTGTCTTATTCGAGTTATTTCAAATATTAAATACAATTGTGACAACAGAAAAAAGGCAAGAGTTGCCAGGAAATCCTCACAAAGACATACTTCTGCACACCGTATGTGTCCTTAACACCGTAAACTAGATCATGAAATACATCAGGATATCTCGCAAGTTTTGAGAACGTTTACACCTGTAAACAAGAGGATACATGAGCTTGACATGACTGAAAGCGAAACCTTGAGAAGTAACCAAACTGACTCGTATGTGACTATTGTGTAGGAAACGTGACGTTTGTATTATTTATACAAGGAAACTATGTAAAATGAGGAAGATGCTTTTGTATATTGTAAATACATGTACAATTATGTTAGGGGACTTGCGATGTTTGCTCTCTGTAGATAACAGCAATGCATAATTTACGAAAAGAATAACTATCTTCAAACAAAATGGAGAGCTACTCCTGGGGCGATGCTTTTGGTGATATTTTTGAAACACACAGTGAATACGTATTCTATCACTTTTCATCTAGGGCAGATTCTCAGTCATTCCAATATCAAGTACTTACTGTCCAAACTTACAAAACACACTGTAGTAAAATATGACCAATTACATCAAAGTACTATTTCAAATACACTTTCAGAACGTTTTTTCATTATTGTAAATGAAATAACTAATATATAAATAACGTTTTTGTTATTCTTTTTTATATACTTACTCCTCGAAGATAAATTATGAGAAAAATACCACCACACGTACTCCAAATATCAAATAATGTTTACTCAAGTAAATAAATCAAGATATCAAAGTAGTTTTCATAGTGAATCGTTATGGAAAATATCCAAGATGATACCATAGTTATAGAATTAAAGGTTTAACTGTAGTGTACTGTATCAAATTGTGAGGAACACCTTCCTCCACCCCCCCCCCCCCCCCCACACACACACATACACCCGTTCCTCGTTCTCTGCGATCATATACTTGTATCATGTTAATTTGCTTCTGACTAGAGTTTCACTTCGTCATGATAAATAAAAAACGTAGCACATGTTTGCGGACTATTGATTCTACTCTTTCCTTTGAAATGCCAACTGTACTGGCTGTATATCTCTCTGTAACTCGCATGTCATTCCAAAAAAATAGCATGGGCTTTAGTGATCATTTCTGGGGTTGCAACAGTGACAGGCCTTCAAGGCTGGGAGTCATCCTCAAGGCTTTGCCTGCCGCATTTAAATCCTGCCACCCACCGTTTTACTATAGCATATGAATGGGTATCTTTCCCAAGTGTTGCTTCCATATCAGTATGGATATCCTTAGTACTAAACTTTTATTATGCAAATATTTGATCACTGTTCTTTCACCGATTTTGTCCATTTTGCAAAATCCAACTGCCCTATTTACTTTACAGTGCTACCTTGTCGATATAAAATGTTCAAATGACACCAGTCTTCGAGTACACGGCCTTAAAAAGTCAGGGAATAGTAGGACTGAAAAAGGGCATCGATGCTACCTTTCTTCAATACAAGGCTCGCAACATATCAGTCAGCCCTTGTAGTGTGTGGGGAAAGGTAGAGCTTCCTTTCTAAAAATAGCAAACATTACGTCACAGCGAATAGAGTGGAAAAGTCAATCAAAGTAAACCTAAGACAAATTTGACATAGTTTAAATTTGAATAATAATCTTCGTTTGCTTTGCTGAGGTACAACACATTCAAGTAAGATATATTTTGTTTTATACAGGCAACAGTTTACTCTTTTTGTTGTGACTTTTTATGCTTTTATTAACAATTCTTTCAACAATAACTTGTTTGTTTAACATGCCCCTTTTTGTTTGATTATTTGCTTGCCCAAAAGACGGAATGAAACGAAAGTAGACATTCAACATTCATTGATTTTTTTTTTTGAAAAATCGCTACGTGTATACATAGCACAGCATTATATTATAAAACGTAGCTGTATCATAATCGAGAAAAAATGTGTTAAAATACAATCTAGTTCAACCTAATTTTCAGTAACTTGTGTCTCCCCTCTGCTGACAAACTACAATGTAAATTTGAAATTCTTTGTGTGTAGTCACGCATGTGTTTAGCATTTACCCAGTCGAGGTATGCAAGTTGCACTGCTTGCACAGAACATTCTATCTAAACTCTTCTTTATTTTCTGATATATATAATAATTTAATTCCTTCCTTTTATATATGTTTAATATATAGTTTTGTTTTTAGTTGATTAAACCTTGGAAATTGAAGATGAAATGAAACGAATCTAGATGTCCCTCGTTTATCGAATCTCTCAGCAAGTAACACATTATTACGATTTAAAGCCCAGGTGCACCGTTTTGGAGGGAATTCGTGTTTTCCAAATAAATTAACTGCGTAATATTTAACCATTGTAATATGTGTTTCCAAGCGTTACTGTAAATTTCCGATCGAGTACAATTCATAATCTCTCGTGGTAGAATCAATAATACGACTGCCCTTTTTTTATCATTTGAAACTATGTTATCGTATCTATGATTGAAATAAAACAATGCATCATTTTAAAAAAAACAACAACAACAACCCACTTATAAGGAGTTCGTAAACCAGTGTTCGCGTCAATAAAATTCAATGTTCTCCATACAAACAAATGACGATCAGGTATGCTGCATTTAAAGCAATATAAGCTGTCAAGATTGTTATTTTGGGGTCATAAAATTTAATCGAAAATTTTGTAAACATCTACCTTCTAATACCTGATTTTATCGATTAAACTTTTGACATGTTGTATTTTTTGCATTAAATGCAAAAATGTTCGACAGTTGAAATGAAGTCTTCCCGTACCTTAATTTTCCCGACATTATTTCCGTATGCAATGACCTAAAGTTGAACTCATTCGGCAAAATCAAATGCGCAAGCGCAATATTTCCGGTAAGCACGAAAGATGTCTGACACGAAAGGTTCGAAGCGAGGGAGAAAGCCGGCTTTGGAATTTTGCGTAATGTTTCGAGCGATCCCTTAAAACTATCATAACTAAAAAACATACTATGATAACTTAAAAACATATAACATCGTTAACAGTGCCAAAATAATGATGGTAACTAGAATTTTATCTCACCTCGCCGTCCATATTTTAATGACCCGGATACAACCCGATCCACCCCGATCAGCATCAGAATCATTCGTGTCAACATCGGTTATCTTCGGGATTGTCGCCGACGATTAATCAGCTGCCATTGTTAGGTTCAAACGGAATGTCGAGGAATATATTTTTCATCACGTAAAGGTGTGTAAACGGTGCATAAGAGAGGAAATTCGATGCAGTTCTTTTTTTCAATCATATCAACGTTCATTTAACCTCTTTTAATGCCACTACAAAAAATTGCAATTTTGGCAGCTTATATTGCTTTAACATTTAAATGCCAAACATGTGTGCAACTTCAGCAAGGAATATCGCAAGATAATAGAGGCATCAGGTAATCTGATCCATCCAGAAATAGCGACACGTAATATACGTCACCTGAATACCTTATATATTTACAATTTAACGACCAATTTAATTGACCATGGAATTGTTACTTATTGCTGTTCTCTTTTTCATCATTGTTAATGCTTTGGTTATGTGTTTTGTCAAATAATCTCTATTCTAAATTTAGTTCAACTTGGTTTTTACTGCATTCTTTCAGGTACAAATGCATATTGTAAGTTATTAATAATTTTCTCATTTTGAAATATAATCATCAGATATCATATATTCCAAATGTATAATTTATCCCAAAAACTATGTACATATTACATGTATTAAGTATGATAATATACCTATGACTATAAACGAAATAAAAAATAGTTTTGCTAATGCGATTGGTTTTTTTTCTTTTTCAGTTGTGAACATATTGATATTACATGTATATCAGGGAGAATGAAATCGATGGCGATACTCCCTCTCTTGATTGTGAATATGGTACGATAATAATTCTGATGTTTATACAAAATTTTGACAAATGACATTTACTTTTATCGAGATAGACTGCACTATGGGCCATGAATAATTTGTTTACACTATCTTGACGATGTAGACACTGCAAATTAATTAGATAATTATACCGTATGCTTCATTATGTGCAAACTTCAAAATCCTATTGTATCTCGTGATGGCCCTGGGGTCATGGTTTGAAATATGCACTATATCTAAACTAGTCTATGTGAGGATGCTTACACATGAATTTGATATACTTTATACATATGGATCTTGAAAAGATTTACAAGAGAAATCTACATTATATTTTTATATAAAACTTGTAATCCCTATACACACATCGACACTTCGCTGTCATGTCCCTTTACGGGGTCAAGCAAAGGCCAATCGGTGAAAAATCAAGCTTTCCCTCTTTACCCAACCAATTGTAAGAGGTTACTATGGTGAGTTATGACAATTTGTTTTTAATTGCTATGCTATTTTATGGGTTGCCCAACCTTGGGGCATTATTGTAGTTGACTGTAATTGATGGGAAAATATGAAATGTCAAAACTTTATATCAGAAAAAGAAATAGACCAACGTAGGGAAATAGGACTTTTTATCCGAAAAATAGCGTATAGGGACGTAATTTGCGCGAAGTGTTGATACGTATATTATGGTTCCTCGCTGTTCTTGAGTGTTATAATTTCTACCAAATTTAACCATTACCTGATAGTGATTGCATATTTGTATGACAACTTGCATCTTCGTGGTTCTCGAGGGCAATATTTTAAAGAATTTTCCTACATATTACATTTTCAACAGTGAAATACGAAGGCGAGTCAATAAGTAACCAGCCTAACTTATTTCCGGTTGAGATACTTCTTTTTCCATGTAATTGCCCTCTATTGTGATATACTTAGACTAACGGTGTTCAAGTGCCAACAGCGCAGAACTGAAAAAGTCAGGGTCCTTTCCGTTGATCCACTCTTCAACTACTGTCACGACTTCTTCGTCAAATCGGAAATGACGTACATGAATACTCTTTTTAAGTTTGGGAATAGGAAGAAGTCGCTAGAAGCTAGGTCGGGCGAATAGGCAGGATGCGGTATTAATTCATACCCGTTTCGCTCTACAGCGTACACTACAACTTTGCAAATGTGGACTTTCGCATTGTCCTGTTGCAGCAAAACACCTTTAGAGAATTCACCGAGTTGTTTTTTACGGACGACGGTTCTCAGCTGGTCTAGCACGTGCGCATGGTACACTCCAGTTATTGTACTTCTCTTGGGTAAAACGTATAACATAATAACGTCTTTTGCATCCCAAAATACTGTGGCCTTCACTTTACCAGCAGATGGTTGCATCTTGAATTATTTGGCCTCGGGGACCCCATCCCTACCCACTTACGATTGTGAGCTTTGTTCATTGGCTCATAATAATGAACCCAAGTCTCATCCACAATCACCAGACGCAAAAGAAAAGCATTTTTCACCAAATACGCTTCAACAAGGCACTGCATACTGATGCTCTGATTGAAATTTGCTCATCGCTAAGGGATTTTGGAACACTACGGCCTGTTAGCTTTTGCATACCTAAACGATCATGCAAAATTGGTGAAACGCTACCTTGTGAAATGCTGAATGCATGCGCTGTTTGTTCCACATGAATTTTCCTATCAGAATATCCCGAACTTTGTTACACATTTCTTCGTTAGTGGCATCCAGTAGGCGTCCAAACCTGGCTTCATCTTCTAATGACGTTTGAATTCCTCTACCTAGAATTTAACCTGCGTATAAGATGGTGAATAAGGCCTCTAAATATCAGCTAACTGGTCGTGTATTTCCTTGCCTGTTTTACCTTTAAACTACAAGTGCCGAATTACAGCATGACACTCAACTTTAGATAAAAAAAATCATGCCTTTGCATCACTAGCCATGTTTGACATTCAATATCTGATGACTTCATAAGCATGCGATTTTGTACCCATGTATTGACACAAGGCATGACCGTCTTGGTCAATCTGAAATAATTTAGGCTGGTTACTTACTGGCTCGCCATTTACTCATTGAATGAAACTTATATTTTCACTGTGAAAATAACAACTGATTGTGACGTCATGTTCTGTACAACTATACATCCTTTAAAATATGAAATAAACATCCTAAAATCAGAGAAAACGTAAGAAACAGAAAATTCAATGCTTCATATTTGAATATGGAATTTATTTCATTCGCAAGACAGGATTTTGGGTTTTTTTTATATTTTATTATTTTCGTGTTTTGCACTCGTGCAAATATCCATATAAAACAATTCTGTCTTAATCTTGAAATAAATTCCATATTTAACTACAAAACATTGAACATCCCCCATTTATTCATGCACATGTAAATGAACATACACAAATAATGATGCAATATAATATTTTATGAATCAGACTAGCTTCATGTACGATCGTGATAACTTTCAATAAACATTTATTAAATTTAGAAGCAAAAGAAAATGGTGCAGTTACTGTTTTAATAATTATTATCAATTGAATATTTTTACAACCGTAGATCGTGCATGTTGAAGGAAGAGGTTGCATCATCTCAACACCAACTGTACGGTACGTAACTTCTTGCCCAAAGGATGAACTGTCATGGAAAGAATCAGCAAAAAGAAAGAGTTGTGAGAGTTTAGCAAACTTTGCCCTCAACATGAAATGTGTTAAAAACGCATCAGATTTCGTGTATCACTGTGTTATTAATCACTGGATGAATGCAACGCTGGAAGTTTGTGCAGCAAAGCGATACAATCAAGGTATTCTCAATTGTAAAATGTTACATATGTGAAATGTTGACTTATTGTACCTCATATCCCAGTGAATTCGAAATACAAGACATCTCAGAGTCTTCCACATCTGCCTCGTAATTGGATGTTTAACTGAACACAAACGATAACGGAGGTATTTATGCGCTATCAGGCTTTTATATTTGAATTGCACAAAGAATCTATAGCCTATTATGTTGTTAGCAACATTTATTGCTACAGTGTATTTTACAGTCTCCTGCAGTTATATCTTGTTGATTACAATATATTTTATAGTTTGAATTGTTGACATACTCATATATCAATATGCTGATTAGTTGATTATAGCAATCATTATATTTGCATATTAACCTGTTGATTACCCCGATCATGTTTACAACTTAATTTGTTGGTGAAACCATTGATGATATTTTAAGCTTCTTATAATGATTAGAACACTGATTAGATTCACAGCTTAATGTGTTGATTACCGGAAGGACATTTCAATATACTATTTATAGCACTGTTCATTTCATTTCGTACATAAGAACGCTTAGTATATTTACAGCTTCCTGTGTGAATATTAGCACTGATTTAAGTTTGAGCTTAGTATTTGGACCACAGCAATAATAATATCTACAACTTAATGCTTTGATTACGATTAAAACTATCGAAATATCAAGTATTTTGTCAAGTAATTTTTACAGCGTATTGTATTAAATATATACTTTCAGCCTATTGCGTTGATTACAACACTGATTTGGCAAGAATTACGGAAAATTACGACGCAAGTTGTCATCTGTTTACGCCACCATGTCCATCTCGATACATATCAACAGATGCTTACAAATGTAAGTTAATAGGACCCCATGTAAAAATAAGACTACTACTCTGTCAAATTTAAAATGTGGCAATACCAAGATTGTCATGTTAGTTGAGATGTTTATATTCATTCCGATTTCGGTCGTTTATCTTAATATAACAGCAATGAAAGATGGTAAAATCTATAAAATTATGTTTATTGTAGATCAAGGATGCTATGACATTGTTGCTCGTACACCAACTCTTCCGGACACAACAGAGAGTGGAATTCCTTTCAGCACTACTCAAATTACAACAACTACCAATGATTCCCTCCCTATACAGTATCATTTATTGTATTCATACGGAATTTTTTAATCACGTTCCTCCTTACTAGGTGTTCTGTTTAAGTATACATCAATGCTGTAGATTAAGGAGCAGAGGGCATAATTCTGTATATTTTAGATATCTAGTAAATCTTTAAACACTAAATTTTAGTACGAATGTGGAGGTTGTGAAACGTAGTGCTTTATCCCACCTAAGGATAAAAAACTGATACGGCATCACTTTCATGAACAAGTACATACACAACAATTTATAAAACATCTTTTAAGGTTACCTGTATTGGCATGGCTGATATATTGATGATTTATTGTGGGTTTGACCCTCAATCCATCCGTCTGTCGCGATTGATGCACTTTCGCCAAAAGTATAGAACTTGTACATAATATTGGCACATTCCGGCCAACACAACAAATATAGAGGCAAAACGTGATTCGTGAAAAATGACTTTTGTTAGAATTACTATTGGCAAACTGTGTTCTTGCATTAGGCAACCTTAGTTTACATTTTAAGCAGAATGTATTCAAAATGGCAATAATAAAAGCCAATTATTGCTATGGCCTCTGACATGATATTTAGATTTAGTGTTTTATCTATGAAATATATTCATGTTCTTGTCGCTAAAATGTATCCCAGTTAGCTAAAAAAAATACACAACAGAATATCTCACATATGTCCCGTATTTTGATATTTTACTAAACACAGACGTTAAGGGCAAACTAACTACTCAACTTGATGACAGTTTCTCCATCGTCAACCATCTATATTTATGTATCAATATGCCATTCTCTTATGCATATCCTATTTGTGTCTCCCAGTTGGAAAACACATACCATGTTGAGCGTATGATCAATTTATAAAAGGAGACAGGCTTCTGACAAATATATTGATGCTACAGAGGTTTAAAAAATCTCGATTAAATTCATCACTTCGAAAATTCAGTTGTCATTATAATGATGTTGATTGCAAGCACAGCCTGTCGTTGAGTTGGATGATGTCTGAAGGATTCATACCAATTGTTAGACCTTTCGTTTTATACTGATTTTGACTACTGATTATACCCGTTTACCAAGTTAAGACAGTGTGCCCACGACGGGTTCAACGTGCCAGCACGGAATGATAACTACAACTCTTCCAACACATTTTGTTTTCTGGGGATCCGTATTTACCCTGTTCTCAATTGTGTATATTATTCATAGAATTTATGAGATTAATCACTGCTCGTTATCTTCATTTTTTTAAAAAAAAAACCCACATAAACAAACACTTACCAATGTCTTGAATATGACAACTTTATCATTGTTAATTTTGCAGAAGTGTAATTCCCATTGTGATTTCGATAAGTGTTGGAGTAGTTTTCTGTGTCACAACACTTCTCCTCGTGCTCTGGATAAAAAGTAATTTTTAAGCTGTTCAACTTCATGTTTTTTGTCTTCAGAAATCAATAGCAGCATATATCAAAATACCTTGTTAATGATACGCTTATTTACAGACGTGTAATGTTCAACTTGATTTATTTGCATAAAAAACATCAGTCTTTTCGGTAAATGCTTCTGAATAAATATCATAATATGAAAGGTATATTGTTATTTATATAAGGGCAATTTGTGATAACGCAAAACTGAAGAGAAACAATTCTAACTATATATGCAAATTTATATTATAGGATTACACACACAGAAGAATTCAAAAGGATCACAAACACAAAGTAAAGTATGATTTTTAAAAACAAAATCATTTCTTTATAAATTCCTATTAAAAATATGTACAAATTCATCTCCCTTTTTAAAAACAAAATGCCATTACTTACATCTTGGTAATTTCTTTTATTTCCCCCATTTCCATTGTCTTTTCAGGTGAACAAGATATGGAAATGCAAAGTTTAATGGAGTATGACACAGATTCAAAACATCCAGGTATATTCTACCTCAACAAGGTTAGGTCTTAGTGTATATCGTTCTTCATTTATCAGTAATAATTAGTTATGACACCATTCAACACAAGTACCGGAAACGATACATATCATGACCTTTGCAAGCTTAGATACGAAGTTTTGTTTTAGGTATTTGTTTTCTATATCACTGACTTGCAATGTTCAAGAGCTCTGTGTAAAATACTTTTTTAAAAAAAAATTAGCAAGATCAACATTCTATAATTCTGCCCAACATCAAACGAAATTAGAAAATTGTTGAAATAAAATTTCAAGAAATACGCATATATTGAATTCCTTCAGAAAGGTTTTAGCTTGCAAATTGTGGGAGGAGTTAGATAAACAAACAGTGTACCCATATTTACTATTTCCTTAAAACTGACTTTCGTCAAAAACTGCCATTTTCTCAATAGTAAAGAAAATCATATTTCTTGCAATATCCCCATGCTCACTCCTTCATGGCACCTGGTCCTACCTTCGCTTTGTCGGAGGCCCGTGTTGCCCTACATTCGAACTTGTATATGTCTTGGGGATTTATGATTACGATTTACACATAGTTTACTTCGCCATTCGATATTGTAAGTTCCCATGCAAGCACTTTGTAAAATATAAGTCCTAACATTAAAACTATGGGAGGAGTTAAACGGACCAATCATATACCCTTCATGTAACATTAAGTTCCAAATAAACGCATAGAACTCATTTAAGAGAGATCGAAATGGATCAGAAATGCAGCATGATTTAGAATTAGCCACAAGAAACCTACATACCCAGTTTCAGTTTAGTACGTAACTAACTATTGAAAATGAAGACAAAAACCCCCGGACGGACAGACGGACGGACGAACAAATGTATATACATCTTCGTACCATAATAGTCGAAAACATTAAAGTTGGCGTCGTGAAATACATATATAATATAGTCCATGATGTTCAATTATTTTCGCAATTGTATACGATGTTATAGATATTTTTTTTTAATTTTAATTAAAACAGGTTATCAAGATGCAAGCTTCGGTGATTCCAATGAAAGGTAAATATCATTCAATACATCACAGAAGGAAAATAATTATACTAAAGGCTACTAAAAACAATGATCACTCAATTAACGTTTGTCATTATCGTGCCTTGTCTTTTTCGGATAACACATTGACCAAGTGGTAGCTACAAATTGTAATTTCATTTAGCATTTGTAATTATTTTCGGGCTCGATACGAAGTGGGCTCGGAATTTCCTATTAGTATTACCAATGTGAACCAGATGAATTTGTTCGTACATGTCATTTATTTCACATTACTTGGTTTTAATGTGTTTTTCAAAATACATTCAGCAACAAGAACAAGCTTCGGAAAAGACGTTACATTATAAGATTGAAATAATGCAAAGGTGAATATAAATATTTTGCTTCTTATTGTGGTACGAGCATCTCTCGATCATCTAGTTCGAATTTTTTAAATTAAATACTTCTTAGTCCAGCAGAACGGAGCCACGACAAAACAATCGCAAATGCCTGCACTTTGCCTCCATAAAACAAAATTACCGGCTTCTACCATCAGCATCTTTCAGCCAAACTTCATAGTACAAGACAGAAATACAATAATGTCCTGAACATCAACAATATTGTAAACCGATAAATATCCCTCCCTGCTCAAAGGCCGTTAGCGCCGAGCATAGACCAAACATTTGCACCCTTTACTGTCATTGGTGACGCCTCCATATGAATGAAAACTTCTCTAGCGAACATTAGACAATACACAACCAGCCAAATACTTTACAGAATGTATGAGAGTGATCACTGTTTGATACTTTCACTTTTTTGTGTACATGTTAAAAGGGGGTATAATGTCGAATTAACACTCAAAATTCCTTTAGAACTGTTTTTGTGTCTTTTGACAGATCGCAGCATAATGGAGTGGACACACTAGGTAAGATTTACTTATTTCTCATTATAGATAGTAATGTTTTCATTTAATTATGATAAGCTCGTGTATTGTGCATGACAAACGCGTTAATATTCATACATTTTTTTCGCAAGTGTTATTTATATAAATCATTACTTTGATTGTATATACATATTTTCTATACAGAGTTGAGGGACATTAAAAGACTGCAAGATATCAGAGGTTAGTGTATCAGAATTATTCCGGAAGGAAGAAACAGATGACAGATAATTCAAAACATAGAGAGTCAGACAGTACATAAACTATTTCGACACCGACATTAAATGTCAGACAAAGACAGCATGATTACAAAAGTTGTCCTTTACATTTATATTATATTTTTATTGCCTCAACCTTACTTTACCAAACAAGGTACAATTGTACACTGCATGTACGATTATCCAGTCTGACTGTGACTATATTTGACATTGTGATATTTTATCAAGATAACACAGTTGGTATTCCAAGAATTTATATTCTGCATATTCTCATTCTAGATAGATAGATAGAATCTAAATATAAATAAATATCCACACAAGTAGTTATATGATAAAGAAAAATCAGAACGCCGACAATATTGTTATTTTCGGCATTATGAATTTTCTTTATATACATATATGTGTGTGTGTGTGTGTGTGTGTGTGTGTGTGTGTGTGTGTATTTTCTATAGGAAGTTAGGAATTACGAGATTGGATGCGGTTAGGTATCTTGGCATTTTCATATATATATATATATATATATATATATATATATATCATGAGAAATTTAAAAAAAATATACAAAGGTCAATTATAACGCGGTTCCCATTGCGGTACCTTTACTTTGAAGATAGTGTTTGTTGTTGAATATAAAAACATTGTTTTGTAGTACTAATGTCGAGGCTTCTAAAAGAAATTCTTTAGAGAATAGTTCATATATTTTTTTTCTGCACGTTTGTCTATCCAATACCACAGTGCTTGAAGACCTACTTGGCAAGTAACATTAATGTATAAATTAACAACATCAAATGTTACTAATATTGTATCGTCGTTTACTTTATCATGCAAGTGTCGTAGAAAAATAAAAGACAACTTGAACTTTACATAACATGTCCAAAATTGACTCAGATTTTCATCAATACTCGGTGTGACCTCCGTTTCCTCTTACAACAGCATGTCATCGACGTTGCATACTCATTATGATATTCACAATGTTCCGTTTTGGGATATTGTTCCATTCTTCTCTCAGCGCGTTTTCAAGATAATCAAAAGTCAGTAGTTGGTTTGGGTGCTGTGGAAATTGATGCTGAAGTTCATCCCATAAATGCTCGAGGATTGATATTCAGATAGGTGAGACAGCAGGCCACTCCATACACTCGATAACTTCCCTCTGCAGATATTCCAAAACCACATGGGTACGATGGGAACCGGCGTTATCGTCCATTAGAATGAAATCTGGCCCGATTGCACCTGCAAACAACCTACGACTGGGTGAAAAATTTCATCCCTGTACCGCAGAGCAGACAGTGCGTCATCCCCGATGGCTACCATATCAGTGCGACCCGCCAAGAGATCTCACCCCAAATCATCACAGAGCCACCTAAACCGATTATGTTTAGCCACCAATGCCTGTCTGAATCTCTGTCTTGCCTCCCTCTCCACACACGCCTACGACGATTGTGGAAGTCCAGACAGAATCGGGACTCATCTGTGAATAATACCGACTCTCAACGTCTATCCCAATTCACATGTTGACGTGCGAATTCCAAGCGTGCTTGTCGACGACGCGGGAGAAGTCTGCGACGCAATACTGGCCTTTAAGACTTGAGATTAGTAATGAAGTCTGTTTCTCAAAGTCTGAGATGTATTGATTGATGGATTGATTGTTTTGTTGTTTTCCGCCACACTCAACAATTTTTCAGTTATCTGGTGGCGTCCAATTTTTATTGGTAGAGGAGAAAACTCAAATACAATGTAATCGGGAAGAGACCACCGACCTTCCGAAAGTAAACTGGCAAACTTTCTCCCATATATCGGCGCGAGCGAGATTCGAAGTGAGAGGTAAGAGGTAAGAGGCTTTGTGATTTTGAGCGCGATGCTTTAACCACTCGGCCACGGAGGCCTTCCAGTCTGGGATGTAAAGTGCAGGCCTGTTGCAACATTAAACTGAGGAGTCAGTCTTGGAGTAGGTTGAATACGCGGTTTCCGGGCCAACGTTACGATGTAGCGCTCTTGGCGTTGCATTGTGAAACGGGGTTTACCACTCCTTGACCTCTCATTGACTGTACCAGTCCACTGAAATCGTGTCCAGAATCTAGCAGTCTGGGACACAATAAAGTGGATTAGAACATCTCGCTCGGTTTCTCCAGCCTTAAGCATTGTGATTGCTTGATTGTGCTCATATGCCTGTAAATAACGTCTTTGTGGTGGCAATCCTTTACATAAGTCACATTCAATCACTATTCGCTTTATCAATAACGTAGTAATGTCCGCTGACTGATTGTTTGTCATACACAACTACCGAAAATGAACATTTTTATCTTGTGGCTAATGGACACTTACAAATTGTGAAGAAGCATACAATGAACAGGATTCAAGTCACGAAATGTTTTCTAAATTCAATGTATATTTACTAACAATTTCTCCCAGAAACTTTATTAAACCAAAATGCACAAGGTAACTAACTTTTTTGTCAAGTATATCACGGCTTTTTGGATTTAATTTGGGTTTATTTCTAACAAGATTTTTCTTCATGAATTTCCTCTTCATCTTTCTCATAAAAGAATTCGGCTAGTCTCAATTTACAGATACATTCTTTAATATCTTTAGTTAATTCGTGAGGGTTATTTCTAGGTGTCGGTGTAAATTTTAAACTCTTAGATAATAAATCTATTTGGCGTTTTGTAAAATGTTTGCTGGAAAGGTTGATTATATTTGAGTCTATGGGGTTTGTCCTACGCCTTCCATTTCTGACTTCATTTTGCCTCCGCCTAAAAGATACTGTTCTGATCCCCTTTCAATGTAGGTAGTGCCACTGTGTTTGAATACGTTTGTTATTTCTGAATTTCTGTTGTGTTGGTAGCAATTTTTAGGTGTTATGTGCTGGTTGTTGTTTTGGAATCCTCTGTTGGTTTTCTACTGGATATTTGAGTCTGGTGTATATCTCAGTTGGTATGAATTGTGTCCTGTTTCTTTTCTTTGTATTTTGGATAAAAGACTTGTTCTTGTAATATCTGTATTGTTGTCCGGATTTTTCTTAGTACCCTCCGTATTTAAAGAGATATTTGTCATTGTGCATAATTGGCTGTATGTTCATTTTCTCTGATGGTGCTATTTTTATTCTGTTTGTTAGTTTTCTCCTTTCTCAGAATTTTTTTTAGAAGCAACAACGCTAGTACTACAAAACAATCTTTTTATGTTCAACAATAAAACACTATCTTCAATATAAAGGTACTTCAATAGAAACCAAAATGTCTGCGCGTTATCGCGTTATAATTTACCTTAATGTGTTTTTTTTAATTATTTTTTTTTTTATTTTTTTAATATATGATTGATTGATTCTTGTTGTTTTCTGCCAAGCTCAACAATTTTTCAGTTACCCGGTGGCGTCCAGTTTTTATTGGTGGTGGAGAAAACCCAGGTTCCTGGGAAGAGACCACCGACCTTCCAAGAGTAAACTGACAAACTTTCTCACATATATCGGCGCAAGCGAGAATCGAACCCGCACCGATTAGAGAGGAGGCTTTGTGATTTTGGGCTCGATGCTCTAACCACTCGGCCACGGAGGCCCCATTTTTTTAAAATATTGTATATATATATATATATATATATATATATATATATATATATACACGTGTTTGTATCGATAGATTACAGATAGATAGATAGATAGATTTCATTTTTTTTTCAGATCAAGCAAAACAACATATTGAAAGTCATCGAGAATTTGACGCCTATTATTTTGAAACATCTATTTATAAAAAAATAGACAAGTGCTTCAGGGATGATGGAGTTTTGATAATAGAAGGCCCCACTGGTTGTGGTAAAACAGCGGCCGCCACACATTTATTATCAAACTGTGATGACTTGACGGGGACGGATATACTTATGGCAACACAATACAGGGATTTATATCAACACAGCGATAATAACTCTCGGGTCATTTACTATATAGATGACATGGATGTTGATACTTCCGATATGCAGAACTGGTTGGCGGCTTTTGATATGCTACATAAAAAAATGAATGATTCACAAGCAATACATCACAGCAAAATTAAGCATCACAAAATTCGCTTAGTTGTTACAACATTTCATGTTCCATCAAAATTTCACAGTAATCCTTTATTTTCAAAAGAGGCTGTAATACATGTGCCGGAATTGAGTAAGAGAGATAAAATCAAAATTTTACAAAAGCAAATGAAATACGCCGAAAAAATCCTGGGCATCAAATCTGACGATCTCGATAAAGATTTCCAAGAACACATTGATAATGCAAGAACTTCTATCGGATTTCCTCTTGCTGCCCAGCTATACGCTAGAGAAGAAAAATACCGTGAAGAAGGAGTTGAGTTTTTTCAAAATCCGAAGATATTTTTTCAAAACTCATTGAAAGAGATTATTGATAACGATAAAACTAACCGCCTGCTGACGACACTCATTATTGTGTATCTTCGAGAGATATCTGAAGGAGACGACGCTGTATCAGGTGATATTGGAAGGGCGAGACTGCGTGAACGAAGTACATGTGAAAATGCTATAACTCCGGCTGTCGTTGAAAAATTTAATTTGAACTTTGATTGTTTGTTTGATTCTGCAAAAAAACTGCAAGGGCTTTTCTTTTTGAAGACTGAGGAAGATACATGTAAGTTTTGTCACAATTTAGTTCGTGATTCCGTAGGTGCATTTCTCTTTAAGAACCATTTCGAAACTGTTGTTGCGCATTTTCCAGTATCTGCAATTGAAAACGAAACACACGAATTTTCAGATTTCAGTAACGATCAATTCTCTTCTATGGCCGAGAGATTTATCCTTGAAATGAAGGAAGGAAATTTCGAAGAGTTGTGTAAATGTACGATTCTGAAAAATGAGAAATTCCTGCAAAACTTGTTTTTGAAATTAAAGGAAAAGGAAAATACTTTGAAAGAAATATTAAACGCATTTGATAAAAAGTATAAGCGGTTACCGCTGATGTATTGGTCTGGCCGATTTGGATTGTTGAAATTTTCTAAAATGTTAAAAGCGTTTGTGGACGACCTAATTCCCGATCGTCGATTTATAAATCGTTACTTTACGCTGCTTGGTGAATTTTCCACTACAACACCTAAAGATCTGAACAATAAGATACAGTATATTGAACAATCGTCAGAAATAAGGAAAATATTATTCTCCGATCGACCAGGTTGCATTCATGAAATTATTTCATCCAACAGGCAAGATTTCGATGTGAAAGCAATCCTTGAAGATCTTGTAAAAGACGGAACACCATTGGATGTTTGTGACAAAAACCAAAAAACTCCTTTAATGATTGCTGTGCTTTGTGATAAAGAGAGAACAGAAACTATAGATTTACTTTTGAAGCACTCAGATTTAACAAAAGTAGACAGAAGGAAGTATTCTGTTTTCCACCATTGTGTTGCAGCCAACAAAGATGACCAGAGTTGTTCACAAATTCTAATGAAACTTCTGACAAAGCAAAACGATTGTAAGGATGTCTTGCAGAGTGAAAGTTATTCTGGAATGACGGTACTCCACACAGCTGCAATAGTACCAAACTACAGTAGGATACAGTGTATGCAAATCCTGCTTGGTTTTGATGACGGCATTTGCGCAGAAGAAAGGACGGATGATAAAAGTGGCAAATCTCCAATATACAATTTGATGAAATACCTTAGAGGGAAAGACGTTTTCGTAGAACTTGAACGTCTAATACGAGTTTGCATGCTACAACTGTATGGCTGTTCGCCATATCGTAAGGTAGAAGGTGGCAAAAGTGCTTGGGACGAAATGACAGGGGATAAATCTGTAGTTCATCAAAACTTAATTCAAATAGTAAGAGCAAATCCGGATCAAGATGAAATGATTGAAATCATTGACTCGGTGTTAGACGACGTACCGGAGAATGTTAAAGGGTGCGATTTCGACTTTAATTCATTAATACTGAAACCACCAGAAAAATTTTCTCCAAGTTTGTCAATGCTTTTCAAAAAAGCAACTCAGCGTTTAGGTAATAAACAATTTAGATAAGACCTAAACACTTTGAAATAGGAGAAACATGCAGTGAGAAAAATATAAATGGTTTCAATCTTCAGATATCTCAGATAGAACAGTACTCGATTTTCAAACATTTGACTAATATTTTTATAAAGATTGTAATTCCTCGGAAGTTTTGTTATGACATATATACTTCAAATATCTTTTTGGATGGTTTTAGTCATGTTTGAATAAATTAGGTAGTCTAACACTGTAGTATTATTATCCTTGGTGAAATTTAAAAACAATTGTCATATTGTGCATTCTTCATAAAACAATTATTTTATGAGTAAACTCGGGTGACCTTTTGCAATTGGTCTGAGTCCGTCATCGTGCATTAACAACTGAATATTTTAACTTCTTGATAATTACCTTTCCACTTTTAAAATTTGGTATGATTGATTGATTATATGTTACTTAACGTCCCGATCGAGAATTTTTCACTCATATGGAGACGTCACTGTTACCGGTGAAGGGCTGCAAAATTTAGGCCTATGCTCGGCGCTTATGGGCTTTGAGCAGGGAGGAATCTTTAACGTGCCACACCTGCTGTGACATGGGGCCTCGGTTTTTGCGGTCTCATCCGAAGGACCGCCCCATTTAATCATTAAATGCCTCGGGAAATCAGACAACCGTTAATATAGATACTTGAATCAATCAACCAATCAAATGAAACAACCAAACCGAAATTTCGTGTTACAGCAGACATCACCCAAACGCCTCGCTGCTACGGTCCTCAGCATCATGCATAGATATAAAGATATGGGATTTCATAAGTGAAAAAATCTCTACGGAGCGTCAAATATATTATATTCAACGCAATAATTTAGCAGGATTTTCCAAAGCGTACGCTATTTATGATGCAGATTTACTTCAGTTCAAATATATTATAGAAATATAAACAATATTCAACTATTTATCACTTTGAATATAAACAAATTTCAATACTGATATGCACTTACATGTTCCAGACTGTCCTGAATCATAACAAAATTCACAACTAGTCCTCTTACCCAAATGCCAGTTTCTCTATTGTATTTACAAGTATTTAGTCTTTAAATTGTGAGATGCAATAATATCAATTGTTCGAAATGAGTCTTATGAGCGGATCCATGTTCATCAATATTGTCTCTGGTAGTCTTGTAGGATGTAACATCCACTCTTTGCACAATCCGTGGAAGGGAAATTGAAATCATTTAAAGGGAAACTGAAGTAGTTATTGTAATGTCATTATCACGTCACTTTTGGGATCTGATGGGTGGGGGTCAAAACCTTTGAATGCTTTCAAAAATCTTCTTTGATATCAAGTACACAAACTGTGTGTATAACCATAATGTGCAACATTCCGTGGGTATCCGGTTTAAAATAGGTCTATAGTACTCTTAGCTTGTCGTAGAAGGCGAATAAATGGGGCGATCTTTCGTATAAGAACACAGAAACGAAGGTTCTATGTCACAGCAAGCGTGGTACAATAAAGATCCATCCCTGTTCAAAGCCGTAAGCGCCGAGCATAGGTCTAAATTATGCAGCCCTTCACTTACAATGGTGACGTCTCCATCAGAGTGAAAAATTCTCGAGCGGGACATTAAACAACATGCAACCAACCAAAATTTTGAAATTTATAATCTTTGGCTCAGAAGTTCTGGTGCTAGGATAGACGCCATAATTCATATTGAAAATGCACCATTTGTGTTAGAATTATCAAACAATGATACTGATTTGGTAATAATAATAAGAAAAGAAGTCTGTAAAATCATTGGATAAAGGGGTGCTGGAGCTAGGGTGTGGGTTTATGATTTTTTTTGGACATGGTCCTGACTTAAATGGCCAAGTTTTAGTATATATATATATCGATAATGAAGAAGGAAACTTCTTCTTAATTGTGAAATCAATAAGTATTTGGTGTACTCCAAGAACAGGGGATACATTGATAATTATGCAATCTTTAACAATTGTCTTCACTAAGGAGCATTTCACAAAAAATGCATGAATATTCATAAGTACATAAATGGACTCCGCTGCCATGTGAAATTCGTGGTTCCTAGGTTCTGCTGATATAATGGGTCTTCGTGTCTAATACCCCTTTCGAGGGCTTCTGTGGCCTAGTGGTTAGAGCATCGCGCTTGACATCACAAGGCCTCTAATCTCTAATCAGCGCGGGTTCGAATCTCGCTCGCGCCGATATATGTGAGAAAGTTTGCCAATTTACTTTCGGATGGTCGGTGGTCTCTTTCCGGGTACATTGTGGCTGGATTCTCTCCTCCACCAATAAAAACTGGACGGCACCAGATAACTGAAAAATTGTTGAGTGTGGCGGAAAACAACAATCAATCAACAATACACCATTCATTAGACAACGAGTAGATCACAGGATTAAAACTCTGCGCATTACTTTTCCCTATGGATGCAACAATAATATATTCAATGTTGGAAATTTGACTAGTGCACTAGGAAATAAGGTGAATGTGGTGGGATTTTTTCAATACACATATACGTAACGCAGACCGGACAGCGTTCATATAAAATACCTAGCACACACGATGACACACTCAATTCACTTTTACCTTACGTTAACAGACAATTAGATCCACATCATATTCGTACAAAACGTCACTCCGTTTTATTTAGAGTTTTAAATATGTCGTATGAGGAATCCAAAGCTAGTCAATACGTAGATTTTTCTACATCAGATTAATAGACTGAATTCTACGATTAAGGATGTTGCCGATCATAGGCTCTTTAATCCACCGCGTGCTTTAGGTAATACTACTTCCGAATCAAGTCGCCAGTTCCTTAAACTCAAAATTACTAACAAAGAATTGAATGATTGATTGATTATTTTACGTCCAGTCGAGAATATTTAACTCATGTTGAGACGTCATCGTTTTTAGGTGAAGTGCCACAAATTTAGACCTGTGCTTAGCGCTTAGGGCCGTAGCAGTGAGGGTTCTTTAACGTGTCAACGCCTACCGTGACACGGGATCTCCGTTATTAAGGTCATATCCGAAAGACCCGTGATTCTCACTTCCAAATGCCGAACATTTGACGAAGGAGCAATCACTACCTATTTTTACGTCTTAGGTTTGGCACGAGCTGGGCTAGAACTTACGAACTACCGGTTACGAAGCGAACGCTCTACCACTGAGCTATAAGCAACATTCTTCGTCATAAAAAATCCAGTCTTGTATTCCAGAATATTCCAAATTCACCTAGAAGAAGTGTAAATTAAATGTGGATTCTTAAACATTCTAAAGAAAACTGAGTAATTTTAAAATCTCAAAACTTTTCTCAAATCAACAACATTAATATTTATGACTTTGCAACACTTTACACACCTCACGATAAATTAAATACTGGAATTTTTGACATCATAGACAGCAGCTTTTACAACAAAAATTCTAAAACGAAATATTCATTTCTAGTAATGATTCTTCCAAAAACTTACTGTTTTGTTAACCTCCACGCACGAGTACTCAGAAGTTGATATTAGAAGATGCTACAGTTCCTCATTGACAATATTCTCATAGTGTCTGGTGATCAAATCTTCCAATAGTCTCTTGGAATTCCCATGGGCAAACATTGTGCTCTTTCGTTAGCTGACCTGTTTTTATATTACTATAAAGCAAAATTCATCCAAATGTTTCTACATAAGAAGAAAAATGTTCTTGCTTGCTATCATTCGATATTTAGATATATCGACGACGTTTAATCTACTAACAATTATCATTTTCATTCTTATGTCGATTCCATATATCCCAGTGAACTTGAAATAAAAGACGGCAAAATGTATTTCACACCTGCTTTGTACTTAAATATTTTATTGAATATAATTGCTGGCGTCAAACTAACAACTCAGCTTTATGACAAACGGAATGATTCAACACCTCTACCGGTAACTTCCTTTATTTATGTGGTAATATTCCATTATTATCTGCATATGGTGTTTATATATCCCAACTGATTCGATACGAAAGAGCTTGTTCTGCATATAAACAGGTTTTAAATCGAGGCAAGCTACTGACAAACAAGTTGATGTTACAGGGGTTTATACAGTTTTATCTAAAGGCAGTACTTCGAAATTTTTATGGTCGTTATAACGATCTCGTTTGCCAATACAACCTTCTATTAGAACAAAAGTTGTGTGACGTGTTTTATACCAATTGTTATGCCGATCTTGGCACATTGATTCTGACTGTGGATTACTCTGTTTACATGATAAAGAGGTAGGGCTCACAGCGTGCGTGACTGATTGATAGGGGATGTATGCTCCACCTAATCTCACCTCTGGTATGTCCGGGGTTCCGTTTTTGTCAATCTCTCTGATATGAATTGTCGATAGGAATTACGAGATGTGCTGTACGTTGTCTCAGTCTTTCATTGTACAACACACAACGTCTGCATTTCTGCTCTGCATATAGTAAATAAATGACTCCTTGAATTCCCTGGGCCAGAATTTCTGCAAGTAGTAAATATACGGACGGACTTTAAAAACGCAACACACGTTTTTTTAATTGATTCATTGAAAGCATTAAATATCAAACTTTTAATGCAAAATTTACTCAACATACATCGTATTGATTTTTCAAACCCATATCTCGATTTTCCTGTGTTCATTGTTTGCGCGTTGTGAGTAGCATATCACCAAATTTTCAGAGCTTTTTTCAAACACGTGCAATAGAGGAATTTTTTCGCGATTTCGGTATTTTCTTGGGGCGCTTATTCCAGTTTTAGCTATTCAAGCAGAAAGTGATCAACTTGATTCTCTTCTTTTTTATCGATATCAAGTGGACATTACATGACAGTGGATCGTTTTCTAACACTACCGGACGACAGACTTACAAAGAAAAATTTCCTGTGGGATCTGGAACGGTCAAGCAATATAAATTGATCACATGAAGTCAAACTTCTTTTTGAATCTCTCGATATGTCCGTCTGTTTCTTAGATCGGATGGTTTGTAACTTAAGCAACGTGGGGGGAAAACTTCGTCAGGAAATTGTAAATGGCTGGAAGAACTCCAAAACGTCCCAAAACGCAAACGGAAAAAAATGTTGCTATGGATATTCCAAAATGTCATCGTTCTATACTTCCACAATTTAGATGTGGTGTATTGTCTATCAGAACTTAAATAGAAAGAAGCTTTACCTGATAGATTGTGTATGTTATGTTCTTAAAATAGCGTAGAAGATGAATGCCACTGCAATGTATCGAATATTCAGACTTTAGAGGAATCTTTTTTACCACTATTGGAATTGACTCCACCGTAATTAATAATTATGTCAGATACATTCTCTTACTACTATTTCCTAGACAAACCCCAGACTTCTTGTACGAATACTTAGTAACGTATATACTTAAAGCAGTCTAATATATATATATATATATATATATATATATATATATATATATATATATACATATATATATATATATATATATATATATATATATATAAATAAATCTATATATGTATACCAAACACACCATGTGTAATGCTAGTGCATTTTTATTGAAGGTTGTCCTGTTAAAAGTGACATATAGGGCCATTGGACAGCGTGTTTGAATTATTATATGGGTATTTTCATGTTGAGATTGTATGCAACACATGTCACTAATTATAAAATAAACCATTTACTTACTTACGTATAACGTATGCAAAATTTCTATTAGTTTGCGCTATAAGGCTCTTTATTTATAAATGTAAACAAGATGTATTTTTTGAAAAATTTGTTGCTGCAGTACAAATAAAACAACTTAATCCGGTAGGTTTTTATCAAATTGTTTTCTATGGGTTATGGAGAATTGCTGCAGTACAAATCTAGATCATGAAGTGAAATCTAAAATCTATTTTAGTTTAAGCTCAACAAAATTATTATTATACGTTTCCTGTTTATCATCAATAGTCATGTAATATTCCTGACATCTGTGCGTGCAACATCAAGGAAATTAAAAAAAAAATAGCAAGTGAAATCGAGTGAAATCAGGACCAGCGAAAAACAGCTCGTTATAACCAAACTTCAATATATCCAAAAAAAATTCAATATTTACCTCTAGTAGGGAAATCAATATTACTTCATAGTAAGTTTGAATTCGTTATAAGCGTGTTTACATGTATTCACGTATGTCTGATTGATAAAAAGACTGAATAGATGGAAACACATACATGTAGTTGTAAGTTGTACTATGTCCTCTCCTGGGCTTTTTTTTTCATTATGACAATGACTTAATACTTTGATAAAACTTTCGAATTCAGCACAACTCGTGTATTTCGTGATTAGCTTAAAATGTAAAGGAACCGTAACATTTAACTGGAATTCAAAACGAAGGCATATGACTGAAATGTTTTCTAATAAGGCGATGTTGATATTCACGTATGGTCGAACCATTATTGTCTATTAAAAAAATAAGAAAATCTAAAGAGATTGACAGACGTTTCCCCCCATTTCTGACTAATCCTGTTGATTGATGTTGGTCACGTGACGACGGTGCTTAACATGGTCATTGCCATCATACGTACACGGTGAAGTTCCATTGGTGCTAATGCTATTGCTAGAAGGTTTCCTTACATACATGTAGTCATCCTATTGACTGGATACAACATGGTCTAGACTTCGGGTAAAACGTGATGCCATGCATATGTTCACATTAATAACAAAAATCATTTCAATTACAAAACAAACAAACAAAAAAAAAAACCAACCTAATTTTGACCCCTAACAGCTTCCCGCTTATGCCAATACAATAATCAAAGAGCAAAAATCAGCCATTTTAGAGATTCAGTACAGCGGTTTTCAACAGTAATATGGAATTTATTAATTTACAATGATCAGTTAGCTTACACAACTAATAGAATGTTACGAAATGCAAGATTCACAGGATAGAAAAAACTAATAAAACCTATATATATATTTTAAAAAAGACCAGTAATGTACAAAAACAAACTGGCCTCTACCTGTCGTGACGAGGATTGGAGTGCTATACGTTTCATATCTGTTGGTGCAATATTTGTGGGCACCGGTATACTACTGGAGGTGTTCCATACTTTAACATCAAGGGTTAATATATATATATATATATATATATATATATATATATATATATATATATATAATGTTAATTAACATTAATTAACGTTAATTTTACATCAAGGGCTTATACTTAAGCTTGCTACGGTATACTGATTGATTATATATTGTTTAACGTACCTCTCGAGAATATTTCTCTCATATGGAGACATCATCATTGCTGGTGAAGGGCTGCAAAATTTTGGCCTATGCTCGGCGCTTAGGGCCATTGAGCAGGGAGGGATCTTTATCGTGCCACATCTGCTGTGACACGGGGCCTCGGTTTTTGCGGTCTCGTCCGAAGGACCGCCCCATTTAGTCGCCTCTTACAACAAGCAATGGGTACTGAGGACCTGTTTTAACCCCATATTCATTTTCTTTTTATTTCCACTCTCATTGTTTATGACCGGGCGAAACCGTTATAAACTGTCCTGGCGGATTTTAAACGGGACAAATTCGTTTTCTAGTATAGGACGGCGAAAATAACTCTATATACAATAAATAAATTCAAAATCAAAAAGCAATAATATCACTGCTCGAAGTATGAAATCCGAAATACTGCAGAGAACAGCCATGGTTTTGTTCTTTTTTTTGGTTTTTTTTTTTGTTTGTTTTTATTTTTGAATATTGAATAGGCTCTTGATTTTCTTATCATTCATAGATCATTCATAAAATCATTATTAGGAAGTATAAAAAAAAAATAAAGCACCAAGAAAGTTTGACAAAAATCCATGATACCAAAGTTACCATTTTTTCATTTTAACAGTAAGCAGAGTTGTATTGTAATCCTCAATATATTAGTGTCATTACGGGGTCGTTTTACAGAGCTATATTTTTCTCTTCATTGCAATGTTCGTGATAATCTTTGTTTTACATAACATATACCGATCTGTCTTTATGTAACATCCGTAAAAGATGCAACTAGAACTTAATAGCAAGACTTCCGATACAATGACCAGCATATCATTAATATAAAATTAACCGTTTACAGTTCGTAGATGTACATGATCTATGTCAGCATCGGTAAGTAGATCACCAAAAATAGTGGAAAAACACTCATGTGACTATTTTAGAATTCTTTGCTAGACAAACGTTGTCGTAATTATTTCCATATGTTTGTCGGAAATTAATATTCTGTGTAATCTGTTTTAAAACATTGGTTTCCTGTTACAATTAACCGATATTAGTTAATTAAATACTCTATTAATTTTAGACTCTATTCTCCTTAACTATAACTATGTCTACATAAAAGTGATGGTACACAGACACTTTGCGTGATAACCATACATTTACTTTTAATAAAGGTTGTATTTTGCAAAAATATGATATCTAGATGTATGCATATGTTATCCGTTAAATGTAGTAATTAAAAACTTATGATCATATCCTCTTCAAATTGTATATTTGTTTTCGAAACATCATATCCAAGTATATACACATGTACACTAAACAAAGGGTCTGAAATGCTAACATTCGGATATGAATTGTTATGTAATATGTTGTCACATAACATAAAGACATGCAATGTCTGCGCACACTCCAAAGTTATGAGTCATGTTTTAAGATTTAAAGCTGTGTATTTAGTCTCCAATGACTGTTAGGTAGGTGTTATTACTCGTAATGATATCTGCTGTCTCATTTCCATTTTGTAAGTGTTTAGAAGGAGATTTTGTGGGTATCACGTATTCTGCACCATCGGAATAAACAGAAACAGTACTGGATTCATGGCGGTTTTCTTGGGCGACTTGTGTCGTTTCCTGGGTTGACGGAAGATAAACAGATCCTTCTCGGGACATACCGCGTTCTGTTTCTAATATATCCATTGGAATCATGTTACTACTCTGTAAGGATTCATAGGATGCTGAATCCATGTGTTCTCTTATGGAACTCTGTTTCCTTTGTAGTTTTAGTTTCTGTTTCTTGTTGTCCTTGTTTTTTATTTGCATTGTTACATAGATTGAAAAAACACAAATGAAAACTACTACTATTCCCAATGCTCCTATTAAAATTGTTTGAAATATCGACAAATGTGAGCCCTCAGCTACTCGGGTTGCCTCTGTCGTCAATGCTGGTTGACTATGTTCAAAAACTGTCGATTGTGATCCATACTTATCTGAAAGAAAGGTTATAATGTATACATGTAATTGCCAGTCACACTAGAATCTCAACTAAAACTCAGCAACATTCGAATCACTATCGTAATTAGAGCGTTCACTTCATGACCGGGTGGTCGTGTGTTCGAGGTCCCTTCGTATGATGCCGGGGGGGCCTCCGTGGCCGAGTGGTTAGAGCATCGGGCTCAAAATTACAAAGCCTCTCACCTCTGTCGGCGCGTGTTCGAATCTCGGCAGCGGCGTTATGTGAGCAAGTTTGCCAGTTTACTTGCGGAAGGTCGGTGGTCTCTTCCCAGGTACATTGTATCTGGGTTCTCTCCTCCTCCAACAAAAACTGGACGCCACCAGATAACTGAAAATTTGTTGAGTGTGACGGAAATCAATAAATAATCAATCAATCAATCAATCGTATGATGCCTGTGTGAAATCTAAGACGCAAAAATAAGTAGTGAATGACCGTTCGCTATTCCTCGGCATTTAAAAGAGAGAATCGCCGTTCTTTTGGATATAACCTTCGGAGGTCCCTTATTGCGACAATCCCTCTCTATGACTGCCATAAGAACCAATCTAGGTCTAAACGAATAGACACATGGTTTCTTCTCAATATCAGTAAAAAATTTTCAAAGGAACGTAACGCAAACCAAATAAGCGAATTAATATCTCTCTGAAGAAGGCAAAACCGTAAAGAATCTTCGTCTGTCAAGGTCAACGTTCCTCATTAATGTATCAATTTTCATGACATTTCTGGTACAATGCACTTGAATCATATCTTATTTCTACAAACTAGGGGTGCATTATCAGGTGCGTTTTACAGTTAGCATATTCTTAAAGATCTCCTTGTAGTAAGTACAAATGTCGAATAAGCTCTTGCATATTACAGTTGGTTGGATATTACTTAACCACAGCTGTATTGGGACATATAAGAGGAGAGAAAAAAAAAATAACCAATCTGAAATGTATTTGTTTATCTTTCATTTTTATCAACATATTTTTAAAACTTCAGCCGTAAATTTAAAATAAACAAATGATTATTTTTAAAAATTTTATAAACATTCTATTCTTGTCTTTGCTCATTATTACAGATGTATTTTAATGAAACACTAAAGCTCATTTTGCACAAAAATCATAAAATGACAAATTTTCCCAGATCTTTCTCAAATTTGTTGCATAGTTGAATGTATGAAGTTTACGAAAACAACACAATTCTAAAGTAAAAAATAAAACCAATTTAAACACAACATTAATACTTTTCCAAAAAATGAAATTACTGAATGTCCTCCATTAGGTCTTCTGATGGATGTGCACTGATGAGGTATGGTATGTAACAACGAGACGATATGTAACATATTGTTACATACCGTAGCAATACTGGCGACGCTATGTAGCAAAGATTATTTTGTTACAGAGTTGCTAGTCGTGCTACGCTTTGTAAAGATTTGTTACAATCAAATCCGTGGTGCAGACGGCAGGGGAATGTAACATAGTCTTACATACCATGCCCGGACTGCACCTTATTAGATGATTATGGGTGGAAAGGAAATAAACAATCTCATAGATTCCTTTTAATCATTGTGCCTGTGAGTAGGTGTATGCCAGTCACTTCCATGTAAATTCTTTCTGTCGGTCTTCTGTCTGTCAGTATGTCCTTTTACCTGTCATCCTTTTTATCCTGTCTGTGTGGTTTTTGTTCCCCTAGTCCAGTTAAAACTGGCAGATTTTTAGCAGAGAAAGAGAAGGGGGGGGGTGATTCCGGGTGCAAAAGCCTTGTAGATTCCTTTTAATCATTCTTTTTGAGTATGTATGTATGTGTGACTGTCATATAAATCCACACTCAACATGTTCAGGATGATATCAAAACCACTGAAACAGATACCTTTTGGATGCGAAGGAATTGATGTTCATGCTTAAATGTCACTAGTGTACTTTATTAAAAGCATCTCACCTACTGAATGATAATCTCTCTCTCTCTCTCTCTCTCTCTCTCTCTCTCTCTCTCTCTCTCTCTCTCTGTGTGTGTGTGTGTGTTCGATCTACCTACTAGTCTGACCTGTTGCCGAGATAAAATATACACAATAGGCGTTTTCTACATCCGCTCTCCCTCTTTTAGTGTCCCATAGCAGTCAATAGCCAAATGACGACTTAATGTTCATACACTCAATGCAAGATTTGTTCCACAAAAAGACGTCATCTACAAGCTTCATGGTTATTTCAGAACATATTTTTGTTTCTTTTTATGTCGTAAATGGTAGACACGTTTCGGCATTTTAAACATCCGACTTCTTTTTTGTTTCTGGTTTTTGGGGGTTTTTTATGGGAAGAAAATCGTGAAAGAAGAATATCTTGAGCAAATCTGCAGCGATGAAGGTGGAATAATATATTAGATACCACTGTCGCCGCCACACACCCTTTCCCGGTCTCTGCTATAATTCTTCTAGTTTTAACTGGACTAAGAGAGCAAAAACCACATAGACAGGATATCAAAAGGATGACAAGCAAATGGGCGTAGTGATAGACAGAAGGCAGACAGAGAGAATTTACATGAAAGTTACACACATACACCTACTCACATGCACAGTAATCAAAATGAGTCATCAAGACTTTAGAGATGCAGTCCTGGCACGGTATGTAACAATTTGCTACAAAAGTAGTACGACTGGCGACATTATGTAACCAAAAATATCGTTGTTACATAGCGTCGCCATTCGTGCTACCGTATGATAAGAATTTGTTACATACCGTGCCTTATGAGTGCATAGACGGTCAACAGGGGATGTTTAGTCTTAGACACCCGATTTCACCTCTGATATATTCAGGTGGTCCATGTCTGCCCTTCTTTTTATTTTGTATTTTTATAGAATTTATGAGATTGATCGTTATCTTCACGTTTTCATTCATAAAATTTGAACCGAGTCTTCTAGGCATGTTTATTAAATATTCATATCATGCGTCGAATCACAGAGAAATTAAGACTCAAAATCTTTTATTTGAAAACAAAACACCATTTCTATTATTCCGAAAAAAATACACAAAAACATTAAATAAAATAATTGAGAACTGGTATCACTCTTTCGATGGAGAAATGCTTTAACGAACCATTTCAGAGATAAAATTTTGCTGTAACGATCCACCTTGAATTAACAGGTAAAAGGTAAGATATTTAATTTTTTATATATTCGTCTTAAAAGTTAAGGAAAGAAATATTACAAAGTCCTTGCCTTTTGCATGTGATCAACACGTGTTCTTACCTTGCGGATGATTACACCCAGTAAATGGGTTACACAACTCCGAGTCACAAGCACAGTGATGTTGACACTCGGCGCCATAATTAGGATACGTACATACCAACGAACAGTCCTTTCCGTAGTAACCACTTCTACATTCTGTTGTATATCATGGGTGTATATTAGTATGCATTTTTGTATACAGACACGCAGCATACAACTTGCGGATCCATGTTTTACAAAAGGGGCGGACGAAAAGCTTAAAAATATATAGGTGTGTGAAAATATAAAATTAATGGAATTTGGAATTGCATGTATTATACTAGAGGTTGGGGTGAAATCCCCGGCAGCCAAAGGATTTCACAATATTTGATTCTATAAGATTGTGAAAAGCTCAGATCAAAGGAGGGGGGTGTCCTCCCTTAAATCCGCCTATGAATAGACTATATGTTCCATCAGTATACGTTGTAAAATTGTAATAAAGTATTGATACTTAACTTTGCAACGTCCACTTCGTTCATCCCAATAATGACCAAAGCAGCATTCATTTCCCTTTACCTTACTAACGATAAGGGTCTATTTTTAATGGTTATAAAATTATCAACATGCTTATTCATTTAACATATTTTCATTTATATTACTTACGTGGGACAAACACCAAAAGTGTGCTGGCTGAACTGAATAATGCAAAAAAACAGAACCGCTCCCTCGCACAAAGAATCCATTGTTTTGTGAAATTATCTAAAGTTGGTACCATCATGTTTCAATCACGGAACAATTATGATTGATTTAATACTTTCGATATATTTCTGGTCAGTAAATTCCTGAGAAGGAGGAAGAATTAAATATAATCAATTAAACCGATTTATGCGATATATTTGTAGTATATCAATAATGCAAAACAAAGAGTTGCGTAATTTTACGTTTGGTAATGTTGTTAACAGTACTTATAATAAAAACATATTTTTCGTTAATGCGTTCAAAATAGATTCCATTTCAAAAGCCTATACTCACACAGAGATAGGTAGATGACAGACAGATAAATTAGATAGATATGTAGATTCGATCGATCGATACACATGACAATGGTAGGGAATTATTTCACTCTGTTATCCATTTAAAAGGCTAGAAATATATTGCCGAACCACATAATTAGAAGCTCACTCTTGGAATAGAAGCTATGATCGAAACATTTGCATTTACTCTGAACAAGGTTATTTAACCATGGTCAAATTCACGAATAAATAAAAGGAAATAACTTTGCAATGACACTGGTTCTGAGGGAGAGGCAATTCGCCAAGGTTAGGGTGAAAAAGGTTGTTAGAGACATTTGTAGGGGAATTAATTTTTCATGATCAGACAGTGCATCAAGGTTATTTGGCTATCATGAAGGACATGGGTAAAATTATGAAAATGAATTTATAATGGGAAGAGATTTAAAGTTTTATAATGGCATAAAGGTTGCTCATGACCAGACAGTATGTTTGGTGTTATTTAATAAATCCTATACATGTCACAAGGAAGTGTATCTGCTCTCTCTCTCTCTCTCTCTCTCTCTCTCTCTCTCTCTCTCTCTCTCTCTCTCTCCAATCCCACAGTTGTTTATGCAAATTATGTATGCATATGGAATTTATGAACCTAAATGATTTCCCGATTTTACAAATATGCAAAATTTGGATCATGAAACAGTCAGACAATCTGGAATATACACATACGTTTCTCGTTATGAGTTTGTGCTCTGTCCCACTTGTAGACGCCATCAATAAAGCAGTGTTCGATATATGTACTACATACTATTTTAAGATTAATATATTTTGAATGAAAGTTTCATATTACAGAAAAAATGTACAGAATTCAAACGTTTTCGTAAACAACGATTTCATGTATGAGGGTTGTCCCAAAATTCTACAAATTGAACACAAAGGTTTAAAATTATTCAACTCAATATCGTTAAGCTATTCATATTCTTCTTTGTCATTTTGGTGATTTATATCAAAACTTCAGTGGTGTATCTAGTCTACATATAGTGGAAGACGATATATAGTATTATAGTCTTCGGCATGGCAGCTTAAAATGCTACGTCAAAAATTTCCCCACATTTTGTCATAATAGATCCTTCAAATCCTATGAAATAGTCCAAACGTCTTGTTGAATAAATCCTTTACTTTGGTTTCAAATTCCGAAATGTCTCAGACGTACTCAATTAGAATTGATGTAACAGTGAATTTCATATTTAAATAGTAATTCCATGGAAAGTATCTTTATAAAGTGGATATATTATCTCGTGACTATTGAGAAAATTCTGTAAGGTTTCATCCTATTTATGACAAAGAATGTAAAATTATCTCAATCGTTTTCGTTTTTTAAAAAGTGATGAATTTATATAGTATAGTCACATTTGAAACAGAATATATTATATACTCAAAAAACAAACTCATCTTGTAGTTATAATGTGAATGGCAGTGCATACATCATTTTAGATTACGTGGATGTTACGTAATTTAACCTTCAATAAAACGCATCACGTCATTCTATCCAACTGACAGTTTGATACCGATCTCCCCAAAGTAAAAAAGTTTTGTTTCATATTCATAGTTATCAGTCTGATTTTATTTCAACAACTGTAAACTGTAAAGGAAAACATAACAGAAAGAATAATTATAAATTAATTAACAAAATGAATTACAAATAAATAGTTTAAAATTATTGCAAAATATTTAAACATGTCCAGTAATGTGGAACAATTGTTTTACAGAGACAGTCACTGACAGACTTGCAGTTTGTCAGTTGTTCGTATGTTTCACAAGAAATATTTGGTTTTCTGTAAGTCCGAAAGAAGAAGGCAATAAACTCCATCCCGGTACAGTCTGCTTTTTAATTTTGGAATGGTTCCCTTGAGACAGAGAGGTTTTCTGATTTACAATATCAGTCTCATTTGGTTGATGTAGGAAGCTTGAATAATCCATTACCCTCGGAAGAACTATAGCCATTCTGTATCCTTAATGTGAGTTACCTGTATTCCACAGATTTCTTAGCACAAAGTTCCAAGAACTATCGCATACAATAGCGATTCCCGTTGATTTTCCTCCAGAAAGATATATATGTAATGTATATATGAATTAGAGAATAGCTGTCAATTTTTTTCCCTTGAGATTGTTTATAACAACACACTATTTTGGATTATAAGTCCTTCTTATTGTAATGACGGTACACTGCTTTCGTTACCTTGCTCTTGAAGTAATGAAACTTTTCACAACGCTATATTTATACACAAATACACGTCACCTGCGTTGGTGCTCCCCTATGAAGGTTAGTAAACTTATGAATGAATCAAAAAACATGCGAATAATAGAAGTACCTTACTACATCTGATAAACATGAAGGAGACATTGTTTTGGTTATGATAAAATACAAGCTCCGGTTAGACCACACATAATGTACAGATTGTCGTCTGAAAGTCATCGTGAGGGCAGTGTGACGCTGGTGTAACATTATACACCTGTTTAAAGGTGAACGGCACCTTTCGTATTCTTTCAAGTTCCTCGTGTTTTGTTTTTTCGTAATGTAATATCACCCCCCGCCGAAGGACAGTGGGAGGGAAACGTCTGGTACGAATATTCAAAGATAGCAAGTTATATAATTCTCTCTCTTTCTCTCTGTCTCTCTCTCTCTCTCTCTCTCTCTCTCTCTCTCTCATAATGGCAGGGTAGAATTAGGTATAGAATACTACATTTTTATCATTCCTGTACTCTACTACCCGCAAGTTTCAATTTCAAACAAAACAGGAATTTTTACACGATGATATTTATTGAGGTTAGTTTTGAATATAAGCTAAGCTTTCGTTTGGAATATCAGTTCATTATTATTCATTATAACTAACCTACTATCATTCAGATACGCACTCAAATAGTATATATATATATATATATATATATATATATATATATGTGTGTGTGTGTGTGTGTGTGTGTGTGTGTGTGTAAAGTCTCTTTTGTTGGAGTGAAATTTAAAAACAAACACTCTAAACACTTCTGAAATATTTCGACCGTGTTACCGGTCTTCTTCTCAATCATCTTCAGTTGTGTTTATATATATATATATATATATATATATATATATATATATATATATATATATATATACATTAATAATAAAACACACTAGTGTTGAAATTGTTCTACTTCATTTTTTTTTTAAAAATTCTCAGAATGTATTTCACCGGATAGGCTCGTTTTCGAAAAAGTAAAAAAAAAAGTCTAACTTGTTATTATTGTTATTACGAGTTAGTATCTCGTAATGAGTTAGGATCTCGTTGTAACGTGTTACTATCTCATTATAACGAGTTAGTAATCTAAATTTCCACAGACACCTACTAAACATTCTTATTATTATTACTGGCACTATATTATTGACAGAGGTTCAAGGTCATTAATACTACTTACTAGTAATGGTTTTCTTGGGAAGTAAAATAGCTTCCATATCCACTGGGATATTGAGAGTTGGACGCTTGATCCAAACTTTTCTCCCACAATTTAAACTTATAACTGATTTAATCACGAAGGCCTTGCTTAGACAGGGCTTCGTCGTTGAAAGTCTCATTTGATTACGTGATATTTCTTTCTGTAAAAGATGCACAGTCTACAATGCAGAGACCTTAAAAGACAAGTGTCTCTCTACCCACACATACTGTTATACACACACAAACACAGAGAGAGAGAAAGAGAGAGAGAAAGAAAGAGATTTTCATACAAAGTTATGAACATTGACAGAACAATGAACAAAGTATTAAAGTGTATATTTCTACATATGTTTTTCTTTAAACATTTTCTTGAGCGTATCGTATATTATCCTCAAGCTTTCTGTCATTCAATAACCTTGTCAATACTTAAACAGTGTATGTATCATTTTCAGTACAAAAGTGTCATGATCGGAGTATCATAAATACAATTCCGTTCTGTATAAGCTTTAAATGATATATGTGAGCCATTTTCAAACATTGGTTTCAGTTGTATAAATACAACCTCTTTTATGCCTCGCATTAACAATCTTATGATTTAACTGAATTGAGAGTCAAACTAGTAAAGCTATATATTCTAGAACATAATTCAAATAGTATAAGGTAGAAATATACCCTGTCCATATCACTGTCTCTCTATTGTTGAAGTAAATAGCTGGAACTGCATACCCAGTAGTGATACATGATGTAACCAAACTGGCTTATTCGCTGGTTGTCGGTCCACTCCACATTTGCGAAGTCGACCAAGAGCCCTTAATTATCAAAGATGACAAACTGGAGGCGAATTTCATTATATAATTGAATTAAATTGAGCAGTACATACTGGTTTTCAACTTTAATATTTTAAAGTTTATGATTATATATATATATATATATATATATATATATATATATATATATATATATATATATATATATGATAGACAGAAAGAGAGAAGAGAAAAAGATTCTACAAGGTGGTACATCTACAGTCCATTAGAAATAATAGCTATTTTTTAAAGCGCAAGTAGAATTTGAAAAAAAAAGAGTTGTACTATCATTTGTCTCCAGGGCAGACGTTACACAAATATTACAAAAACTTTGCTTAATAATATTTTCCTTAGGGTGTTGTTGAAACAATTTTGCATAATCGTACATAGGACTGAAATTTTGATATAGTTGCTCATCATGATCATCGTGTTTAAAGCGACTGACGAATAACACGAAACAATTTAAACTGATTACAAATATGTAGTATTTCTCATCTTTAGGATTCCATTCACATACTGATTGATATAAAAATAAATAAGGCATTAGTGTAACTCTCTGCATTACGCATCTATCAATTCTGAATTGATTAGTCATATAATGTTCATATATAAGAGCACCCGTAAATAGCACTCAGTATAATTTCGACATCTGAAGGTATAAAGTATAAAATAAACTTCTAAACTTTCAGATCAGTTTCGATATGGAATAGATTAATATTGCGATTCGTTCGACTGTACTGCATAAATAGTTTGTCACATTTTGCAAGATAGTGCTGTGAACAGTATGGATGCTGTATCCAATAAAGTGGTGTCGTTTGTGGAGGCTTTATTAGTGTTATATTTATTCAGCTTTACATCCATCAATGCTATTCCTGAATGTAAGTATGATTATGATTATTAGTATTTAAATTGGAAAAAAAATCGATTTAAATAAAAATAAATAATTAATTTAATTGTAACACGTAAACTTCCCCTGTGAGCAAATAGGGGAAACCCAGGGTGTTATTTAATTCTTATATATATATATATATATATATATATATATATATATATATATATATATATATACCTGTACTTTATTGATTTAGATTACATGGAAGAAAGATGCAATGTCAATAACATCATAAATCTGGCCACGGAATCTCACGAGTCGGTCCGGCTTCGTCTGACGAGAAATCCTGCTTACACTAGGAACATCAACTGTATCATGATTGTCCAACCTCCTCCTGGCAAAAAACTGATTGTCCGGTTCAACGAATTAGATATCCAGCAGTTACAAACCGGACAGTGTGTGGACGCCTTGATCGCCATAGACGGACAAGATCAAGTCTCGGCTAGACTCCTTCAAGGTAATTGCTTGAAATCGCTTTAAACACTTCACATTGCTAAGATAACTTCATTGTAGTCCACCAAAAACGTAATACTAGCATCCCCGTAACTTCCTGCAGAGAATTATGGTTTTTTTCCCCTTGTATATACATATAGGCACACCTCAACAGATATGTGGGCAGTCCAGACCTGCGCAGGCCTTTGTGACACAGCAGGGACCTCTCCTCCTGAGATTTACCAGTGGACAAACCAATGTAGCACGGAGGGGCTTCGATCTCCTCATTACTGCGTATAAAGATGGTAAGAAATATTAACATATTTTCAAATTGAGGGGTGGGAAGAGACGTAAGACCGAAAGACAAAACATGTGATTAAACGCTACATGCAAACCAAATATATTGGTGACGAAGAAAGGAGAAACACTATATTTGAGATAAATGTCATTTATATATCTCTGTATCAATATCATGTATTGTTTTGATTTGATATCATACTGCTTATGCGCCAAAATATTAAACTTAGTTTTAAAAACAAAAACAAAAAATAAAAACACACACTCACATACACACGCACACACAAAAAGGAAACAAAACAAACAAACATAAATTCAATAAAAAAGATACATTTATTCATTCTAAATTATTTTCCATTGAATTTAGGCCCCTGTGCATCCAATGAATACACTTGTCACAACCAGCGATGCATCAACGAAAACCTGCGCTGCTCAGGGTTGGACCACTGTGGTGACGGCACGAAACCTTGTCTGTTGACCGCTGAGGCTGTTGCAGGAATCGCCGTGGGCGGAGCATTACTTCTTATAATTATCATAGCCCTTATTGTTTTCTGCGTGTGTAGGCACAAGAGGAAGACGAATTTTAGCGAAAAGGTTGTTTCTCGTTATTAGAATATGAATTTGTAACGAGTAGAATTGCTACCTCAGATTTAATATGGTTTTGTTTTAACCCTGTCTCCGATGCAAATGCAAGATCTCGTTCATGGAAATGGAAATTTCGTGAAATAAAAACTTCGTGATTTCATTTCATGGTTTCATGTATGGCCTGATATTGTTCAAAAGTTTTTAAATTTCCCTTACTGTACATGTGATGGGTTGATAAAGTTTCCCCTGGAATAATAAGCATATATTCAATTATATTTAGGCGCATGCTCACGACAACCGACGGAATGGCTACGAACCAACAGTAGTCCATGGGGAATCAATCAAAATTAACGGAAATGGTGTGAGGGGCGTGGTTTATTAATCAACCAATAACGTGAACTTAATGAGTGAAGACAGAGACTTCATATTTATCTAATTTGTTTTGTACTGTGATATACTGAAAATTTTAACATCTATTTTTTTACTTGATTTTCATGTCGTTAGTCTCCCATTCATTGTCTTTAGTCTCACATTCATTGTCTTTGTTTATTTGTCAGTGTGATTCATTATGACACAAATGAAAAAATTTGAAACATTTTTTGTACTTTCCTAAATTGTATCTGCAATAAATTGTAAAATTGCACATTTAACACGTTCTGTTATGCTGTGGACCATAATTGTGGTATATACTGTACACTTAAATCTATCTTCTGATGGATGGTGTGTACTTATTTATTGACATCACATCGTTCACTCTCGATAGAAATCATAACATGCGATATATGCAGTTCAGTAAGGCGCTATTACTCGGTACAATGTATACCTGTGTTACCATCCCAGAGCATGCTCCTTAGGTCATTGAAAATATCTCAATTTGCTTATTGATGTGTTGGATGAAAAACATAAAGGATTAGGTAAAGTCTAAAACGTACCCAAACCATTGGTGTGTAAATTATCTTCTGAAATCACCCCTGTTAGCAAGTCATTAAACAAAAAATATCATTGAATTTTAATGCAATTTGGGAGAAAGTTGAACTTTAAACTTTATTTACACCGTAACCTAGTCACATTTCCGTTTGATTGTGAACATGCATTAAAGGAAAACGTTGTCATGTTGTAATTTGTAAAAGTTACTATGTGAACACGTAAATACAAATATTACAACATGAGACACTGGCATGCTAATTGGTTATTAATCAATCCTTATGAAATGCATCGATCTTACTTGTAAACACGATATATCTTAGTCGATGTGATGATGGAAAAGAGAAAACCAATCCTGAAACATGCATGTGAATGTTTATAGATTATATTAATGCAACAAATCACATATATACATATGCGATGCAGTTAATGCAGGATATAAAGACTGAAATTCATTTACATTCATTTGTTATAATCAAATGAGTCCGACAAAATTGTTTTCACACTGAGAAAAAGCCCCCCCCCCCCCCCCCTTACTGCAGTAGGCATGGCACGACAAAACCTTGATCAGTGATTATATTTCTCTAAATATTTAGCCTGAGCAATGGTGTAGACCCGATATAAATGGGGTGTATATACAAAGCGCCACACTTCCACTAATATTTACATTGGGCCTAAAGGATGACAAAGCTAACAAAAGAAATAGTAAAAGTATTGCAAGGAAACAACTCGCTTAAAGATCACATTAATTCTGGTTCTACACTGGCCCTGGGAATTACCTGGCGTGAATAAACATGTGTCTGCATGTACAAGAAAAGAATGACGTAACGACACGTGCTACAAACTTGTTTTCAAAAATGATGAAAAATGAAAACTAGATTTATGTTTTTATGAGTAAAATGAGTACAATTTACCGTATGAAATGTAATTGATTCCCTTCATTTCTCAGTTAAGTTAAGTTGAAAACGGTGAAGAAAATTTATATAGAGTTATATAGGGAGGGATAATAGATCATTTCAACATTTACACATCATAGAAAATGTACATCAGTCCTTTATAGGTTGGGAAATTTATATTTAAACGTATTACAAACTATCTCTCTCTCTCTCTCTCTCTCTCTCTCTCTCTCTCTCGATCGATCGATCGATGTGAAACGTCTTAGATTTGACGCAGTGCCAAGATGAAGAATCAAACCCTGGACCACATGGTTGTGAAGCGAGCCTCCTAACCAATAACCACTACCATTCAAAAACTAGATAAATTCTGTCTATTTCACGGAATAATTCTTGTTTGATTATTCATACGCCAATATCAAGTGATTTCAATTAATTTGCAAATTAAATGCACACATTGGAACGTCAAAATCTTACATTGCAGTTAATGACTTAGGGGTAAACCTGATGAATAGAAAGGTTATCTTTATACTACGAAATATTACAAAGGAATATAACAACTTTTAAACTTAATATTTTTTTTTAAATTGTTTATAGTAAAACTCAAATATGATATAATGAAAAGGGTATCGGATACAAGTTCTAAAAACTTCGGTAGCCCTCTGCCTATATACATGGTAATAGTATAAACACAGTCTTTCATAATATACATGGTGAATAATTAAGATTGAAGAATATGAGTATACTAGGACATACTCAGTATCACACATAGCATCTAACAACAGTCTATATGTATATGGTAGATTGATGTACATAACTAGATCATTGATTAAATCGATTACTCTGTTTAGTAAGAGTGTGAATATTCATCTTCCGTATTGCTGAGAGAAGCGTCACCCCACAGTAGAACTTGTGTGTTCACTATTTGAAGTTTGTCAATACAAAATAGTAAATACATCGTTAAATAATCCATGCGTGGCATCTCTGTATTTATTACATGAAAAGAAATAATGATAGCCACCCTCTTCTTATCCACAACAGGGCTCTCAACGATACTGCAGCGGAATAAACTATCATTAAGGATTCAGTTGTGTCGAAACCTTGTATGCATAATATTGAAACTCCTCTTCGAATGGAAAATAAATTGATGGCAAAATGTTTATAAAGCCTTTATCATATCATTTCAATTTAAAGGTTAAGATAACTAACAGCATTTAATCTCGTGATTCCTATAAAAAATACAAATCAGAGAGATGGGCTAACACGGACCCCTGGACATACCAGAGGTGGGATCAGGTGCTTAGGAGGAGTAAGCATCCCCTGTCGAAGGGTCACACCCGCCGTGAGCCCTACATCCCGATCAGGTAAACGGAGTAATCCGTAGTCAGAATCAATCTGTCATTGAGTCAGATGCTGTCTGACATATTCCAAACCAATTGTTAGGCTGTTCCTTACACACTGATTTTGACTACGGATTACATGTACTCCGTGTACCTGATCAAGATTAGGACTCACGGCAGCTGTGACCGGTCGACAGGGGATGCTTACACCTCCTGGGCACATGAGCCCACATCTGGTATATCTAGGGGTCCATGTTTGCCCAACTTTTTAATTTCTTTGTCTTATAGGAGTTATGATAATGATAACTGTTCATTATTTCCACTTTTCTTTAGAGAAATTCATCAGGAAATTCTATACACAACCAGTAATCAAACGAGACTCGAGGATCCTTGTCTCAAAGTTCCTAAGAATAGGTGTTTTGAACACTAAAACGTCATGCTGGGTCAAAAGGTCATAAAGAAAAATAACTTACATACGGATTCTTAATATACGTGAAGCTGCGTACGACAACTGATCAACAACTTCTATCACATTTGTTTAAGCATGTAAGTTGATTATATTGATTGATTATATATTGTTTTACGTCCCGCTCGAGAATTTTTCACTCGTATGGAGACGTCACCATTGCCGGTGAAGGGCTGCAAAATTTTGGCATATGCTCGGCGCTTATGGCCTTTGAACAGGGAGGGATCTTTATCGTGCCACACCTGCTGTGACACGGGACCTCGGTTTTCGCGGTCTCATCCGAAGGACCGTCCCATTTAGTCGCATCTTACGACAAGCTAGGGGTGCTGAGGATCAATTCTAACAACCCGGATCTTCACGGGGTGCACGTAAGTTGATAAAATTATATCAGTCGCAAAAATACACATTAAAGTTACCACTACGGATTGCAGATACTGTTTCATTCATATTGATTTAATTTGAGCTTGTGAAGTAGATTGTTTGTGTCTATATGTCTACTAGCTACTATCACTTGCGAAGTTTTCCATCGATTACAGTCACTAGCCTTTTAAATTTACCCCAATAAAATAATACACTTCATGGAGAATGATATCAGTCCCGCCAATTTTATTAATGATATCAGTCCGGCCAGTTCTTTTAGTGATATCAGTCCTGTCAGTTCTTTCAGTGATATCAGTCCTGTCAGTTCTTTCAGTGATATCAGTCCTGTCAGTTCTTTCAGTGATATCAGTCCCGCCAGTTCTTTCAGTGATATCAGTCCTGTCAGTTCTTTCAGTGATATCAGTCCTGTCAGTTCTTTCAGTGATATCAGTCCCGCCAGTTCTTTCAGTGATATCAGTCCTGTCAGTTCTTTCAGTGATATCAGTCCCGCCAGTTCTTTCAGTGATATCAGTCCCGCCAGATCTTTCAGTGATATCAGTCCCGCCAGTTCTTTCAGTGATATCAGTCCTGTCAGTTCTTTCAGTGATATCAGTCCTGTCAGTTCTTTCAGTGATATCAGTCCCGCCAGTTCTTTCAGTGATATCAGTCCTGTCAGTTCTTTCAGTGATATCAGTCCCGCCAGTTCTTTCAGTGATATCAGTCCCGCCAGATCTTTCAGTGATATCAGTCCCGCCAGTTCTTTCAGTGATATCAGTCCCACCAGTTCTTTCAGTGATATCAGTCCTGTCAGTTCTTTCAGTGATATCAGTCCCGCCAGTTCTTTCAGTGATATCAGTCCCGCCAGTTCTTTCAGTGATATCAGTCCTGTCAGTTCTTTCAGTGATATCAGTCCTGTCAGTTTTATTAATGATATTAGTCTCGCAAGTTTTATTGACAATGTACTTTCTTTTAAAATGGTAATTAAAGTAGTTCGAATTATTTGTTAAAGTGAGGTCTCCTGTGTGTGTGATGTAAACAAATCGTGTCAAAATATCAAGGAAAAAATCACAAACAAGTTTGAAAAGAAAACAATATATCGTAAATATGTCAAAAAGTGGCGTTCATGATTACACGTTTCCCTCTTGACCTTTGACACACACACACAGAATTATAAGTAAAATGATTCAATATGGCGACGCTTAGTGTGCAAAACATCTAAACTCGTACGTATTAAGGACATACGCGACGTTTCTGACACTTTTTCTAAAATCATTTTTTCACCTCCTCGATATAAAGAGTTCTTGTGTCGTATCTGAAAAAGATTTAAAATTGTATCACAATATGTAGATCGGTATGGCTAGCTCAGTGGTTAGATCACAGAACTAATAATGCAAGGGTCGCACATCCGATACCCGATTTTTCAAAAGGTTTTTCACTCCTTCTTTGCAAAGTTTTACGTGTAACAAATATATCCCAAGATATTGGTTTGTAGAAACGCAATTAAATCCAACTGAACTGTCATTAAAAGCTTTATATTAATGAGAAACGTTGGGTATGTCCTTAATACCTCAGGTAAAATCATAAACTTAACAGCAAAACAAAAAAGCAAATTTCACTTTATATATAAATATTAACTTTCATGTTTCATGAAAATGAAAGTTGATTTTTCAACATTGATTTCAAAAAGGCGCCTATTAAGGTTTTACGAACACATGAATTCTCTGCGAGCCGTATCCCCTGTAGGTTTGTTTCCAGTTCGTAGTTAGATAGGGGTATCTTATTTTTCCATACCACCGCCCCGCATTAAATCGCAAGTAATCATTTTCTTCATCATACATCACTCCGATGGTCAGCGAACCTCCACGCCTTGTCACACACCACGCCCTTGCTATTGCAATGATGTCACCCCAAGGATTTAGTGCATCCCCATATCTACCTAAACCAGAATGTTCCACGGAGCTGAATGTTATCACAGCGTCAAATGTTCCAAGTGTCTTATTGAGATACTTCATCCTAAAATCTTTAGGAGTGTAAGCTTTTATTTGCGGATGTAGGGACTTAATTTCGCCATACTCCAGTGTAACAACTTCCCTTGCACCCGCCTCCAGTGCGCATGCTTCGACCCATGGGTCCTCAGATCCTATCACCAACACGCGTCCATCTTTAACACCAGAAGCATACCTCAGACCATCTCGCAGTGCATTTGTTTCAGAGATAACGTATGATCCTTTTAAGGTTTCATTTCTGGCTTGCATAATATAATTTTCTATCAGTTCCTCTGTCCATATAGGAGTCTTACTTTTAGCATTAAGATATATTTCACTAAAATACCACTCTGATACCGGTATTCGAAAATTCATTGTGAAGTCTGATAGTAGTGCTTTTGGAATACTCCAAGGTGCTTGTTTTAATCCATGACCCTTGTCAATGTGATTATTTTTGAAAAGTGCTAAACAATCTACTGGTGCTCTTATATGGTCAAAATATGGACCTGGCGTTCCCCTTCTTAAAGTGTTGCACAATATTCCACAGTCTTTTCGGATTAATTCTAGCCCATGGTTAATTCCATGTTTGTTATTATATGTGTTTAGATACCTTTGCGTTGCATTCAATCTGCCTGAAGGAAATTCAAATTGCAGGTGTGCTCCGAAGAAGATGAAAATGACGATGACGTTAACTAAAACGATGACTGTAGTTAAAGTATATCGGTTTCGTCTAGTATAGAGTTTGTCAATAAATCTGAAAATGACAAAAATACCAGTATTCGAAAATTGTAATAATGGTGTATTCAGTTTTATTGCTTACCTTGTGCTTGTATTCAAATACAGTCATAGTATATATTTGCATTTTCTCACCAGAGGGCACGTTACACAAATTTCACCAGTACTTACACCTCTGTCAACATCTTGAAAATGTTCCTGCATCACGTGACAATGTAATATCATGATGTAAGCAATAAAAATAAATAAAAAACGAGCAACCAATGCAATTGACAAGTACGTTGAATTGAGTGGGGTTTTTTTTGTGAAAAATGGTATAACAACTGCAAAGTTAACGTTTAAAAATGAGAAACTGAAAGATGAATGTTTTCTGTCAAAACCTGTGAATGATGTTGCGCACAGTTAATGTGCTTATATGTTCTGAACTGAAACTTGATAAAAAGGTGTACATATTTTTTTGTCTCTCAAATTGAATAGAACTAGTTTTCGTTAAGTTTAAAATTGAGGCAAAAACAACAATGCCAGAAAGTAATGGCATGTTCAAAATTGCTGGAAATATATTTTAAATAAATTAATCTGATTAATATTGATCCAAGAAATGGAATCATTTTATGTATCTGATATCAGAGCGCAATTGAAATTCTAGATGAAATATCAGATCAAAACACTAAGAATATGTTGGTAATTACTGTAGTAAGGCATTATTTGTTTTATTTATTCAATTTATATATTTATTTATATATTTGATTTTTTCCCCTCTATATTTTACATTCATCTGTTGGTTTGGTTTTTTTTTGTTTTTTTTTTTGGGTTTTTTTTTTTTTTTTTTTTTTTTGTTGTTGTTTTTTTTTTTTTTTTTTGTTTGTGTGTGTGTGTGTGTTTGTTTTTGTATTGTTCCTTTTTATCCAAGGTGACAGGTTCTTGTCTACTGGCATCAGCCACTACGGTGTCTACATGCATATAACAACAATTCCCCACCCCCACCCCGAGAATATGTTCCAGATTTGTCTAACGAGAATTTTTATTAATTATATTACCTGTTGTCGTACACAGTATATAAAAATGTGTTGGTATAACTAATATGTTCTTGAAAAGAGACCTGAAGTATACAAATTGCACATGTATTTTGACTGAATGTGTAAAAATGGCGAGACTATATTTATTAATTTCATTTTTTGTTTGAATCGATTTAATAGATCAATGAATAAATAATTATGTAAGTCTATATTCCATGACGATACATTTTTTTTATTTCCAAAGTTAAAAAATATTCATTTATGGTTATCCTAACGTACTGTAAGTCACTGAGCTAAAAGGTAGACATGAAGTTTTGATTTATTCCATGATTTATATATATATATTTATAATTGATTAAAAAGGAGTAATTTACCGCATTGGAAATGAACAATCATTTGGAAAGAGATCATTATCATTTCTTTCTCAACCTGCATAATCTGTCTCGTGTGGTTCTAAAGAAATTGGCCGGTTTGCACAGAATGTTGACCAAGTATGAGAGTTACTCCCCTTGTATTCACTTTCTAAACACTGTTAATGTTTTATTAAAATAATTGAAACTTTATACAATGTAAATATAAATGATTTATTTACAGATATATCTTAATTCAAAAAATATAATCATATAAGTAATCTCGCATGTATGTGTCGATGATTGATTTGTTAATGTATACGTTCTGATTTAAACATTTAGTATGTAAACATATTCACTCAGACGTCTTACGAAAGCAGTTCATTTCTTGAAATATGAGTCCAGTGTTGTTTGGTTTGATTTTGTTTTTGATAAAATTATTTTCTTTTTATTGATAGGTTTCAAATCTTGAATTGGAATGAGATAACTATCGTTATGTTCTTCCACCAAATCTTCAATCTCTTATAATCAGAAACCTCTGAATAATTCGCGCGCTTTTCTGCTGGTATATTGTGCATGTATCTAAATCATCATCATCGTCGTTGTCACTACATGTAGTACATATGTCCTGTTTGTGTTCGTCGAGAATTTGTTTTCCCCAGTTTTCACCGTAGTTATCTTCTGTAGGAATGTCGCTTTCAGCTGTTTTAATTTGTGAAACTGACGCTTCCATAATCTCGAGGGATTAACTAGACTGGATTTTCCAATAACCAATGATTTTAATTTTCCCCCAAGCATGCTTTTAATCAAGCAACACTGAGGCCCGTTCTTTTGCTAATTTATCACCTTTGCAATCTTGTTCCTTTACTGTATATCCATCACAGATACAGTGAATTTTAAAAAAAAATACCAAGCCACCCGGATATGTACGAACCTTGCAACACTTTAAATACTTGATGCTATTCATTGAACTCTTGAAATATAAACAGTGCATTGTTATGTCATATCAAGCGTCCGTGTAAGCAAATTTACAAATATAGAAATCCTTGTACAACAGCGGCTTGATTTTTACGGATTTTATGCAACATCTCATAGCAACGTAAACTTGGGTAGAAGAGATTCAAAATGGCGAAATACGAGTACATGTCCGCGTGCTTGTGTTCGAATTGACGCCATTTTGACTAAAATTTTCAAGTTCCATAAGTATGGTTTAATTTTTCATTAGTTTTCAATTTCATTTAAGCATGTATATGCAAGTTACCTGAAGAAAGACCTACGTCGTCATTGCCATTATATTGAAATTATTTAGTGTTTAAACCATCCCAGGAACAACCGAATAATACCGGGGGGGGGGGGGGGGGGGATCAAAGTGGACAGGTCATGCCCTACCGTTTCGTGCGCACCGTTCAAGAAAAAAAAGGTGCAAGCCATCTCTACCTTTTCATTTTGACCAGTCAATATTATACATTTATTGCCCTGCTTGGAGGGAGACATGAAGCTTTGTCCAACCCAGAAACATCATGTCCCCCGAGGGCGAAGGACAAAGCTTCATGTCTCCCTCCAAGCAGGGCAATAAATTGTTTATTATACCGATAAAGAAATCTTCCACCCGCCGCCATTTATTTTTCTTCTGCAGACGAGAGTAAACAAAGAGCCGTAACTCTTGCAAGAAAAAAAGCGAGGCCTCCCGAGGGATGCAGTACACGACGTTCCGAGGCACATCGAGGGAGGGGTACATGAAGTTTTGTCCCCCCATCACGTGATCTGTTCGACCAATAGTATTTCAATAATCGTCGTGTCAATCCCTAGAGGTATAATAATTCGTGTAAAACGGTAGGTTCCATACAAACCGTTCAGCGTTCCGTGCAAGCGGTGTAGTTGTACACTTCAGGGCGTGCACTGTTAAACTCCCATTGAAAGTAAGGACGTCGATTAGATAAGAACGTAAGCCTGGGGAGTAACAAGATCTATCAGTGAATCATGGTGGAAAATTTCTATTATTGAAATAATGTAAATTTAAAGAGTTTAAATACAATTAGCAGAACATATGTGATATGATGTTGTAATTTATATGTACATAACATTTTATTAGATAATTACTTTTGCTTGCTATCCCCTAAGTGAACATGTGTCCCATTATTACTGTTATTTTTTTTCATTTATTTGACTCTCTCTCCTTCCTTTTCGTTCATCTTTTCTTCGGGTCTTTTTTCTCCTTTATGTTTAAACAACTTTCACATGTGTGTGTGTGTGTGTGTGTGTGTGTGTGTGTGTGTGTGTGTGTGTGTGTGTGTAATATACATGATATATTAACTTGTATAAAATTTGATGTGAAATGTGGTAGTTGAAATAAACATAGCAAATAAAAAAGATCTATCAGTGACATAAAAAGACAAGGCTAACTAATTCTCTTTGCAATACGAAATCTACAGCAAGACAATTAGCTACATGCAAGCCTAGTTGTCAAGCACAACGAGTTTGCATCTCATTGATTTTGAAATTCTCAACGTTCAATTCTTTGACTGAGCTCCTCTTTTATTTCTTTCAACCGACCATCTGACATACAGGCTACATACAGCACGGGGTTTTTTTTTCTCTCAGAAAGGTGACGTCATAAAATCTCTGACCAGAAGCATATTTTAAGGACATACGCGACGTTTCTTAATAATATATAATATTTCGTGAAATTTGGCGTACAATTCACTTGCATTCTTTTTCTTTTTTTTTTTTTTTTTCTTTTCTACAGATAAATTGGGGTATGTTGGCATATCTGTTTTAGAGTTATTATATTTTGATAGTTACTTGTTGCAAGTAAAATGTATAAATGGGTAAGCAAGAGAGAGAAAAAAAAACACTTTGGAACATGAGGGTATCAAACCCGGGACGATTACCTTCTAAGTTAAGTGATTTAACCACTGAGCTACCCAAGTCGATTCAAAATATTAGGTAATATTACTACAATACAAAACCTAAACCTATTATATAAGGACTCTTTATATCAAGGAGATGAAAAAATAATTTTAGACAAAAGTGCATAAATGTAGCGTATGCCCTTAAGTGCAGAAGTTCTGCGTATGCATAAAAATTTAGTGACACAGCTTTTCTACATGTGGGTGTCATGGTGTGTAACAAGTCTGTCACTGCTATCTCTTAAAATAAATAAATCATTTTCAAAACTTTGACTCTGAAGTGGATCGGTACGTAATTTGATCGCCTGACCGTCTAAGTTCATAGCCCAGTGACGTTTTTAAAATAAAATGAAGCTTCTTCAAACCAAATCTTTTCGTTGTGTTGTCTGATTTTGAAAATTTCGCTAAACATTGTTTCCCTTTTTTTGATGCTTGTCAAGATATTTTGCTAAGCCCACTACCAACATTTCCTCCGACTGCATCCCAGCCGCTTTTAAAAACTATGATATGTGCCTGCAAACGTAACGGAGACGCATTCTCCCGTATTGTCAATGACATAAGTGTGTGTGGGGGGGGGGGGGGGGGGATCATAGGAAGATCCCAAATATTGAAGGCCTCTGTTTTTAATGTACATGCAGATGGGGGAGATCATTTGTGATTACGTTACCTCACCACAAAGATGGAGACAAGATTAAAATGTGCTTTTGGTTAAAGTACTTACCTGTAAAATGACAATGAATCTTAGACGTCTATTGGCATAACCCTGGAGACATACTTCCATGCTTAAAGGGACATGGGCACGATTTGAGCTGAAAATTTTTTAATGTTATTTTTCCATTTTTAATGTTTATAATGCTTAATTAAGATATTGCTATAATAAACCAAGTTTTGAATATCAGTTGTTGAATAACAATCGAGATACCGCACTCACAATGCTTCGTTATGTAAGCAAGGTTCGTGCCATGTTTTTGTTTACATATAGATTACTTAATATAAAAAGTCTGCTTTAAACGAAACTTATACTAGCATACTTAACCTATGTAAACAAAATCATGGCACGGGCGTTGTTTTCACACCAAAGAATTGTGAGGTCTGTATCTCTCATGTAACTCGACAATTGGCATTCATTTTTTTTTTTTTTGGCTGACCATTAGGAATACCTTACTTGAGCATTTTAAATATTAAAAATGGAAAAAATAAAATTCGAAAATTTTCAGCTAGAATCGTGTCCACGTCCCTTTAAAGGTGACACGTGCAAACATAGAAAGAGGGAGAATTATCCATTTTTTAATATTTTTACCTTGTGACTATTTAGCATTAAAAGCACGTTTAACATTAAAGTTTCATTTTAAAAAAATGATTTTTTAAAAATCTCTATCAACATCAAAGTGGTGGAGTTGTAATTCTCAAGCCGTGTAGATCCGCCAATTGGGTATTCAGCTGCACTAATGCATCGGAAACAAGTAAGACGGGGATGATGAACTAGCTTTGTTGATTAATGCAAGCTTTTTGCGAACTGAAAGGGGAAGGGGGGAGGCTGACTTCATTAATGAAAAGTAGGGAAGGTGGCTAAGTCGCTGATTAACATAAGTCTTGCAAAAAGGGTAGGGAGCAAAGACAGTCCCCTTCCAATGAGGCAGTCAACAGAATATTCATTATAAAAAATGTAGCATTTTAAAACAAGAACGAGTGGATGGTTCGGACTCACCCTCAAGTGATTGTTGCCCAGATGTTTCGTATGAAGCTGAAAACTTCATGCATAGATCCATAGAAATTTAATTTCCCTCGCTTGCGCAGGTCTTCGTCTCTAACTAGAGCAGTATTTCATTGCTATTGTAATGTTATGCAGCATAATTTTTAAACTCGGCATGTAAATGTTACTGTGATACGAAAAAAGATTCAGTTGTTGGAGAGGGAGAGAGATAGAAAGACGGAGAGAGAGAGAGAGACGGAGAGAGAGAGAGAGAGAGAGAGGTGTTCATCACCCCAACATAGTACCACAGCTCCCGATCCAAATGTCTGGAATTTCACAACTTTCTCATTTCCCACAACTTATATACTACATCTAACATGTCCCACAGCAAAGAAAATATCTACACTGGCATGGGGATAGGACAAAGAGGACAAAAATCCACAAATCCTGGGTTGATGTCTTCGAAGTAAAAGGACATATATGGCGGGTGAATTTAGCAGTCAGGCGGATTCGATCGCCAGTGCCAGATAACTCGTTTGCTACAGCACTAGAGAAGTCTAGTTATTATCAATGCCAAAATTGGTGAAATCAGTTCAAAACGTTTCAAAGAAGTTTGGTATGTTCAAAGATTTACGAACGAACCGACGGATCACAACAGGTCAGCTGAATGACTCCGGGCTAAGCAAATTTAAAACGTTGTAGTTTAGAACGTTGCAATTTATGTCTTATTTTAGATTTTAAAATCAAATAACCATTTTATGAAAATCAATTGGGAAATTTTACCTTAGTAACGTTGTTTGAGACATAATAAGCTCTCCAACGCAATACCTGACATCGAAAACACTGTTTCTCGAATATGAACGTGTATATACACTTTCGTGTTTGGTCAGCAATCCATTGTTAACGGCTTTAAAAGCTTTATTGACGGACAGCAGTAGTTTAAATATTTCGTTAAACAGTGTTAGACCAGGTTTTCATCATTTAAACGTCTTAACAGTGTGAATTGTTTGAATTGTTTGTCATTTCAAAAAGAGAAACCTTTCCTTCAACCGCTGTGAATTTAGCTTTTGACAGTGGACATAATATATAAAAAGAAATTGATATTGTACACACCGGTATCTATAAAAGTAGTCTTCGTCTCTTGTATCATGACTGTAATCGTTTTGCATAATAAAATGAAACAAAATACACATAACGGGATATAAACATTTTATCAATCAAGTCTAACAATAAATTGAAGAAATAGTTATGTAAAGAAAGAAATGAAAATATAAAATCTTGATTCGACACTTACCTTAATAATGAAGCATTCATTTCTTCCCTAATTCCGAATAACATGGTCAAACAGCAAAGATGAATCCTAGGTATTTTGCAACCTAGTCATCATTATCGATATTTCTGTTCTGAATCAAATACCCGAACGAGATTGGACCATTGATTATCAAACTGGTCATCGCTAGTGTAAATGATTTAAAACGTTTTGCCCATGGCCATCAACATATATTAACACCACCCACTGTCTTCAATCACAGACGTTTGCATACGCATTAAACCATACAATACATATGTGTGTGCTACATCGAGTAGCTTTCAGTAGTCGGAATTTATCTGTATGTATATTACAATATTTTCTGATATATAGAGGTATGTTAAATAAAGTACAGTAATAGATTTTGAGGGGTTACGTGGGTTGTACACCCTTCCGTTTGAAAAATTTTCACAAAAATAGTCATTTATGGATCCCCCCTCCCCCCCCCCCCCCCCCCTCCCCGAGGAAAACTTGGGTCGTAACACCCACCTCTGATTGAACATTTTCTGGATCCGCCTATGAAGTATCACACCTTACATTTTCAAAATACATGTACATGGCCTTTTACATTGATGCTTGATTTCGTTCTCTCCATTTTCTGATACATTTAAACAATAAACGACGTACTCTTCAAAATATTTTTAGTTTTGAAATGATAAGGGTACCAGTAAAATGCAAAACGAAACAAAAACGAATTAAAACGAAGCCTACCGAAATTAAATCTACCTAAACGAAACAACGAAGCGAAACAGAATGAAACGAAACAGATCACAAGACCAAATTCTTTAATTATTATAATTCCTATGGATATGCAGTTAAATCTGGGTTGTTTACAAGTCATATCACACATAAATGATAATTTAAAAAAAAAACAACTTTCAAACACTCTCCCTTATTATGAGGATATACAACCAAATCGATCGATACAAATAATGTCACAAAACATTTCAATCCCCACCTTGTATCAAGAAGAATGTAAACTTTGGTGTAGTGAACTACCTTAATTCCTTTAAAACTGAGCTAACCACCAAATAGGAAATGGTAAGGTCAAGGAGAAGGTCAAGGTCAGAAAATAATGTCACAGTTGAATAGCTACCACTAATATGTATCAGTATAAAAGTTAAGAAAAATTGTCAATAGTTGTTTTGAAACTGAGTTACACACCAAATAGGAAAAGGTGAGGTCAAGGTCAAAGAAAATATCAAGGTAAAAATATTGATGCAGATGAATAGATGCCACAACTGTGTATCAGCATATATGGTTGAACAAAAATATCTTGAATAATTTCTTTGAAACTGAGCTAAACGTAAAATGTGATGGATGGACTGACGGACATTTTTTGTTTTATAAGGGGTAGATTAGTACAGACCGTTACTATTATTATTACAGACAAAATTACCGGTTTCTGGGCTGTTTTCACCTGTTATCTAGTAGTTGCTTCGCCACCAGGAGGACCCTGGCTGGATTCACGATCCCGGCACTGCATTAAATATTGATAGCAACTGTTCCTTCGCCAATTTCCCGGCATTAGAAGTCTTTCGAATATCACCTTAGTAACGGACGTCCGCTGCATTAACTAACAACTAACTAATAACAGGAATTTAACGATGCTCAAATAAAGGATGTCTAGAGATTTAACATCTAAATGGAATATGTCGCTAGTGTTTCAGGAGGAACTGAGAAAAATATTAAAAACGGAAAAGAAACTCCTAACATATCGTTCTTATCTGCGACGTGTATAAAACGGCAAAACATTCAGAAGGTGACAAAATCCCGGATAATCAACTCATGTGTTACAGCCCTACTTATGTAGGGACCAGAAACAAAAATTGACATTTCATAATTAGATCATGTTCCACACCTCGAACAAAAGATTTATGCCCAATGACAAATCACGTGGTACAGCCCCAATTTCATGGTTCGGTAACCATGCCGTTATTCTTATATCTAACAGTACAACATTTAACTCTGGACACGACAAAGTCCAGACTATTTGCTACCCTTTATGATAAAGATTTTGAGAAAATTCAAAGTGCATGTGGTGGGATTTTGTAGCAGTATGTCATAGTCCATGATTGGGCTTACATATCCTTCTAGAATAATAGATACCAGCCTCCAAAGACAAAAGTCCTGTAGGAGAATGGCAAGATTTTAAATCCTACAAAAATCCTATCACAATCCTATGGGACAAAATAACCTAATTGTCCCGTGATTTTCAATAGGATAAGTAGTCCTATATAAAGTGTGTTTGGAAGAAATCTTTTATTATAACATATCTTTTTAGACTTGCATATCAAGATTCTTAACTTTCTTTTACCGTGAATTAATTACCATTAAAACTCATCTCTATGATTGTGATGTTAAGTTATGAATATGTTTTACATGTATCGGACATTTATATACTGGACAAAAAAAGTTAAGGATCATGATTTCAGAATTATTTATTCATAACAAAACCAAATAAATTATGTTAAATATATACTTAAAATGTTCAACGACAATCGAACAATACATTTTAAACCTGTTTTTACAAATTCATCAATACGTTAAGCAGCCAGAGCAACCATTGTCAGGTAACCCCCCAAAACAGTTTGAAAATCGGTATGAGCAACAATAAAAAATTTCATTACAAATGATTGAATCTTTATAAAGGCAATATCAATAGGGTGTATGTCCACCCTGAGCCTGTATAACGGCACGACAACGCCTCTGCATACTTCTGATGAGCCAGCGGAACGCAATTTGTGGCAACCTTGCCCATTCCTGCTGTAAAGCTAACGTAAGCTCCTGGCGGTTTGTCGGAAGTACAGGGCGTCTGGAAACAGCTTGCTGCAACATGTCCAGGCATGTTCTATTGGAATTAAATCCGGAGAACAACTCGGCCAATCCATACGTTCAATTGTCTCTGTAGCAAGGTAGTCTGTCACTATACGTGCTCTGTGGGGACGAGCATTATCATCCATTAACACAAAGTCGTTGCCTATAGCTCCCGCATAAGGTCTCACAACTGGATGCAGTATCTCGTCCCTGTAAATTGCACCGGTAAGATTGCCATTAATCACGTGCAAGTCAGTACATCCACCAATACTGATTCCGCTCTCCACGCATGCGCCATACACGCCTACGGCCGTCATAAAAGTCCACGCAGAACCGTTACTCGTCTGTGAAAAGAACAGGCGTCCAATGACGCAGTTGCCAGTTTATGTGATTTTGAGCCCAATTGAGTCGTGCTACACAATATCTTCTCCTCAAAATGGGACGAACAGCAGGTCGATGAGCCCAAAGGTTAGCAACATGAAGTCTCTGTCTGAGAGTTTGTGGTGTTATGCGCACCCCACTTGCTGCATGAAAGTCAGTATTGAGTTGGACAGCACTCTGAAACCTGTGTCTACGAGCCAAAAGTGACATATAGCGATCCTGGCGAGCGGTTGTGGACCTTGGACGACCTGATCTCGGTCTCTCAGAAACATTACCTGTCTGCCTAAAACGATTCCACAACCTTGAAATCACACTTTGGGACACATTAAAATGTCTAGAGACAGTTCTCTGGACTTGGCCAGCTTGAAGCATACCTACTGCCTGACCAGCTTCCAGAGCAGTTAAATGGCGCCTCATGGCTTTTAATGTCAATAATTGTTCACCTAAGAGTCGATTAGAGCAATAAATACCCACAATAAAATGAAAATCACAATTTCTTAATTTCAATATACACGTTGGCACACTTTGATTTTGACCCCTTGCTTGTGTTTGGGCGAAAAATCGTGCACTTATGACGTCAATATGAAACCAGGTAAATCTATTGTTTTAAGGACACATTGGAAACTATACATGTTAAAATTTGTCAAAATAATTATTTGGTTAATAAAAATTTTTGAGGTCAAAATTATGATCCTTAACTTTTTTTGTCCAGTATAATAAAAGTATGAGAAAAAGGAAAAGAAAAAAAAAAAGAGAAAATTAAAGAAAATGTGAGATGTGATGTATATGTGATGTGAAAATTTAAAGAATGTTTAAATGAACCCATTTAGCATTTTACGTGTAACTTTGCTTTATTTTATGTGATATAATATGTTTTATGCATGTTGTAAAGAGCTTAAGAGTAATAGTTGTAATGTTAGATAATGCGCTATATAAATACTTTGTAACAACAACAACAACAACAACAACAACAATAATAATAATATAGTAAGTTGGTAGGATAACATGCACCATATATTTAATATTACTCCTATGTGATATTGGACATGGGACATTTCATCAAGAGTTGAATTACTCATGTGAAACATGTATTGTATGTAAGTATGTTGTTAAACTTTTCTCTCGCTACTCGCTCGGCACCAACTCTATTAGTGCTCGAGGCAGGTTTACCAACATATGCAGTTTACATACACAAAACATTTGGAAGTGAAATTGGAATGGTTTTTTTTTTTGGTTTTTTTTTTTTGGAAAAGACCTTAAACACTAAAGTCTCGTGTCATAACAGGCGTTGGAACGATACAGAACGTTCACTGTTACGACCCTAAACACGACTTCACCTATATGTATAACTGGTGACGTCTCAGTATGAAGATATATCTAAGACACGATGTAATTACGATATCGCATCACAATTTTTCTAAAACCTAATTGATATCGACATTAAAATGTACCGACGATATCGACATAATATTGCCTACATCATCGATATCTCATTGCAACCAGTTTTGGATAAGACATCCATAATGATTACTGTTAATTTTTGCAGAGCATGTGTTCGATATCGATACAATATCGTCAAGATGTCGATATCGACATTACACTCGGTCTTGGACATGTATTTCAATATAATTGTATCAAAAATTCCCAAACGGACGTAAACACTTAAGGGTAAATAGGTCAAATACCTGCAGCATTGGGATGATTGAAGAGACTCAGAACAATTACAAATACGCAAAAGTACATATATCATTGTCTGTAGAATGACCTGGATAGGTCACACGTAGAGAACTGATAACTCTATTGTCACTAAACACGCCATCATCAAAAACAGCCAAACGCTACCTTTAGCAATGGATCTGAGGCGCAAATTCAGGAAGAAATTGAAAACATTTACAGAAGTCGGAATTCGATGGAAATCCATTCCTTAAGGACGCCGTAAGTTAGGTCACTGTCGTGCGGTCAAAACAAAGACTATTTTTACTTTCGTATTCTCTAGTCGATACCGATTGTGCTTTTTCTGCTCGTGGTACAAACCAGTATCACGTTGGGACATAATAGTTGTTCGTTAGTGATGCTAATTGGATTACTACAATGTCAGTGTGTTCAAGAATGTAAAGATAATGAATGTTTTGCTAGCTCTTCTGTTTCCGTACACAACTGTATGACCTATGTCGTAGTTGTAGCATTGATGAATGTACCTAGCTACCTTATACGGCAGATTATCGCATTGAATAGCTAGTTGATACACTGCTCGGTAAATTATATATGAAGCAGCCAAGGTAAATATTAAGATCATTAGTTAAGGTTTTCTTATGTTTGATTATTTTCTCTTTATTTTATGACTGTATGGTACGGAAGATATGGTTCTCGCAGGATAATTTAATGTCTACAAAATGCTCTGCTAATATTTAAATGAAAACACCTCCTGTATCGAAAATCAATAGAGGGAATTATTGAAAGGATTGATATGTCTCAGATTTATAATTTAGATGGAAAAAAGGGAAAGATTTGTGAGAAATGGACAACTTACATATTAAAAAGGAAAGTAGGAAGAGGTCGATTTGTTGAGATTTACAAATACATTTACGTGTAATATGGTATCCATTGAAATTGACAAACTCGTGTTTATTGCAATCGCTTAGAACAAACTTCCAAATGAGTACCCCTGCTTGAGGAGTTTACATCGGATAAAGCTAAGATTATATTATCTTCTAACACCCAAATAAAATTCAACCTTTTAAATAAGATTAGCTTAAACAATTGTTTTATCATTTAAAGTCATAAAATCCTCACTGCAATTAATGTTTTAAAGAAATTATACAAACTTTATGGAAAATGGACCTTTATTCGTATAATAGTAGTGCTTTCAATTCCACTAGATCAGATGATCATATTCAGTAAAGTTCACAAGATGCGACAAGTCCTGTAGCGCATAAATTCACTTCACACCAACACTTATACGGGTTTGTTAATATGTATCAAAGACGGAGAAATACAGTCGATGGATCGAGGACTATCGAGTGTGGGATTTTTTTTTTTCGGTTTGTAACAAACTCATGATAGAAGAGAGATAACTTCTGAAAATATTCGCTGTTCACGATACATCTGGGGGAGTGGGAGTGTCGGGGTGTGTGGGGGAGCAAATTCTCTCATTAGCAAGAGTTTTGTAGACCCTAACAGTTGATGCTTTATAGATCTACAATGGACCAGTAGCACCGGGTATTGTTTACCACTGTGAAATCCGTTGCTTGTTAGGTCAAACAAATAAAATATCCAAATTCGAAGCAGATATGGGATACTCGGCATGATATGTCCTTGATATCGTGTTCACTGGGATATATCTAATAGACGTAGAATGAAAAGGTATACCAGCCACCGTAGAAAAGTGAATATTGTTAATAGATAAAAACGTAGTCGATGAACCATGGCCACTGTAAGAATATCATAATCCTATAAAGAAACGAAAGTTTTAGTAGGGAAAACACGGACCCCTTGGGAACACGAAAGGTGGGATCAGGTGCCTAGTAGGAGTAAGCGTCCTTGTTGACCACTCACATACGCCGTATTACTAAAGTAGTATACGACGTTTTTTAACTTGCTACAAAATTATACACAGATATGCATATGCACGTGTCACATATTTCCCTGTGCATGGGCTGCCTTTTAATATTGTGTTTCACCCACAATGTTTATGCGTACATCTGTAAACCAGTATTATACTACAATAACTTCTTATAGCATATGTGATATCAAATCATATTTAATCGTGGGGTAAATCATGCGATTGATTTAATTATTGGCAGTTACATAATGATGCCAGCTGACCACATTCAGATACAAATGAGCTCCCGGAAGACAGACGTTTCGTTGCTGGTGCATTATCTACACACACCTGAAACAATAATGGAGCGTTTTCCACCCAGGGGTATTACTTTCTTATCACACCGTGTAATGACCTTGTAAAATTTTTCTTTCCCAAATTTGGACGGTACATATTGTCCACTGATCTTCAAAACTAATAGCACATTGATACCGGTTTATTAAAATCGAAATGAGTTAATTTTGATCTCGCGATTTATTAAGTCCGAAGAGATGAATTCCTAAATGGGATATTCAGCTATGTGTAAACACGACCCACCTAACTAGTACATGGTGTTTGCACTAATGATAGCTTAAGCTGACCTGAATTTGTATTTACTGCAAACATTTTCCCGTAGACACATCGTCAAACGGTTTACTTCGCCGAAGAGAAAAAAGGACTAATTAGAAATGAATAAAAAACAATCAAGTTGCTACAAGTTTTTGTCTCGGAATGGCCTTATCGTCAGTGTTCTGGTCGGTGTGGCAGTGGGATTTGCTTTTGGGTTCGGTCTGAGAGAAGTGGAACCTTCCGATGATGCAATCACATGGATAGGTAAGTTTTGCAAAATTTGTAATATCGGTACGTAGAAAATGTTACATTTGAATATTTATAAAAAAGAATGTTCTCTTACATTTGAGTCTAATTAAAATACATCATTAGGAAATTGATGCCCTCGTTACATAAATACGGGGGTTATAGCATCTTGCTTGGAGATTGTGTGTACATTTTCAAGCGATAGTAATTTCCTATCCGATTCTTATACCAAACTTGGCGAAATTCTACATTGTATAAAATAGGGTTCCTCTGAATGATAAAGCTGAGAACGGAAGAATCTTAAAAGTGCAAGGTTATATGTTTAATCTATTATATATGTAGTTGCGAAGGCTTTTTCAAAAGTTGCTGTCTTGTATATATAATAAATTGATTCTTTGCTTTTAATCCTGAAGGAATTCCGGGAGAAATATACATGCGATTGCTGAAAATGTCCATTCTTCCATTAGTTGTATCAACTATCATCACAGGTGAGAATAACAGATGCATCAATACAACAAAGACAAGTGACATATATATATATATATATATATATATATATATATATATATATATATGGGCATGCATTATGGATTTGAAATACACATCCTGAAAAAAAAAGTTCGTTTCAAACTTCCCAAATCTTATGCTTTGTCCGACCCCCCCCCCCCCCCCCCCCCCCCCCACTCAATTTTAATATAGAATTTTAATATTATGATCTTACCGATCTCTGTGTCTGTTGGTTTTAGTTTGTGTGGCTTACTCTCACATGTACATACAATGTGTAGTACATATTACTAATAGTAGTCTACAAATATACCCGTATATTTCATTTTGAATCTGTAAATATTTATCTATAGTGAACATATGGACGACATATTTAAGAGTTTCATATGCTTGAAGTCAAAAATCAGTCAGAACCCATGAGAAATATTTCATTGAACGATTCCCCGATGCGTATAGTCTACAGTGTCAAGGTAACTTTCATCCAGACTAACCAAAACTCTTTCCAGTCCACGCGTCTTTTATGATCTGTTACACGTTTCCTTTCGGATTTAATCAGGAAAAATATATATCGTCATAAATGCTGACTCCCTTTTGAAACTTGAATGAAAAAATAGATATCAACAATACATGTATATTACTTAGAATCTAATTGCCTAGCTGGGTAGTTCAGAAGGTTTTACGTATCAACTGCTAATCCGTAGTTCAAGTCTCGCAGGGTTGTTTTTTTCCAGCATACTTTCTAATATGAAATGCATTTTTAAAAAAACCTAAATAAGGTATATTTGAAACTTTTCAAATCTTAAATATTATTGTACTGTAACATATTCTCCACTGTTCATCAAATTTATCTGGTGTGTTATTCTTCTTAAGTTCTGTGATGCAGCGAGCCATTCCTTGACGATCACGTGATTCTAAGTGAACCAGTGGCTATGTTCACGAAGCTCTCTTAAGACTAAGATATGTCACAGACACATCTCAAGACATGTCTTAATCTTAAGTCGGGTTTTCGAACAGGTCTTAAGAAAAGACATGTAAAAATTATCCTATCTTTAGGACATCAAATGGGGTGTCTTAAACTATCTTAGTGTTCCAAAACATGGCCGCCGTGTACCATTACTTGTTGCAGAGACGTCGTAGACGTCGTGAGCGAGATTTGATGTACTTTGACAACCCACTAGACTACCTTGACGATGCTTATATTATCAGTAGGTACAGACTCCCACGACATTTAATCACAGGCTTCTGCAGGGACTTAGCACCTCACCTTCAGCGACCGACCATGGGATCACACGCGATGCCCGTGCGTTTATAAGTGATGGTTGTTTTACGCTTCTATGCCGCAGGGAGCTTCCAGGCCGTAACATCTGATGTGCACAGAATATCGCGCCCAAGTCAAAAATAATTAAAGATGTTTCTTACTGTTTGATAGGAATATCACCCGAATACATGAAAATGCAAACTTCTCGATTTGACCTTCTGGAAATTTTGCAAGGCTTTCATTTTATTGCACACTTCCCCAATGTAATCAGCGCACACATGTCAGAATTAAATCCCCTTCAGTCGATAAACACTTTTACGTAAATCGAAAGAATTATCATTCAGTTAATATTCAAGGAGTGTGCGACTATGATTTACGTTTTTTAAACATTGTTGCAAGGTGGCCAGGCAGCTCACATGATGCATTTGTTCTTGACAACAGTAGACTAAAAGATTTGTTTGAAAATGGAACAATTTGTGAAGGGTGGTTTCTTGGAGACAGTGGTTACCCCTTACGACCATGCCTTTCGACCCCCGTGATTCATCTTTCAACACCGGCGGAAGAAAAGTACAGTACTGCACATATTAGGACGAGAAACGCAGTTGAACGCAGCTTCGGAGTGTCGAAGTCTCGTTTCAGGTGTTTAGATACAAGTGGTGGAACTCTTTGTTACTCACCACGCAAAAAACGTGTCAGATTGTTGTGGCAACGGCAGTTTTACATAACATGTGCATCCCTAACAGAGTTCCCTTACCGTCTGATTGCGGCAACCCGTGTGATAATGAAAGGATAGGTGGACAGAACTACACTGGGAATCTAAGTGATGGATTTACCGTTAGAAACAGACTCATTGTGGGAGGATTTTCGTAACTTAAAACAAATGTTTTTCACGGCGCTTCAAATATTGAAACATTTATTGTTTATAATAGTGATTATACAATACCATTGCATGAATAATTACACTTCTTAAAACAGATTTAGTGTTCAACAAGCATGTAATTATTTACACATCCTCGGGGGGGGGGGGGGGGTAAATATCATCCCCATACTACTGAGATAAACTCGATGCTTCTGCTGCTTAATGATGAGCTTGTCTTGTTCAGTCTCAAGCATCTTCTTTTCCACCTCTGGCCTTTCCTTCTCCACTTTCAGCATCTCCCGCTGTATGTTGAGCAGTTCCTCGCCATATGAATCTTTGTACGGATTCTTTTTCGCCCCTGTCTGGGAATTCTTAGTGGTGTCTGAAAGTACATGTGCATACAGGAAATTAACTAAACAGTTACACTTCTTAAGTTTTTATTTACCTAAGGCCTTTGTCCTGCAATTAACTACATATTCATCCCCCCAAAAAAATATTCCTTGTAATTGGAGGGGGGGGGGGGGGGGGGGGGGGGTCAACACAACTGAAAACCATTAAACCAATTTCCGAAGGTACCGTGCACAGTTCCTTCCCGATAGGCGTTGGAAACAAAATAAAGGGGGGAGGGGTAACTTTTATACTGACAAGCAAAATAATAATAATTAAATAAAAGGGGGCTCCAAAATTAAAAGCATGCGGAAGTAGTATATATTAGGGGGTGCGGCGTAGGGTATGGAGGGGAACTAACTTTTAAAGTGGGGAGGTTAACTTTTATTCTGCCTCTTGTGATAATAAAAATAATACGTCTCCGCCAAAATATACAAAGGTCGATATAAATGTTTTGTGTTTGTATTATCTACCTGAGCAATTATTTCCCGAGGCAGTTACTGTGTCTGTTACTTCAGGAGGATGCGGCGAGGAACTAGCATGTGGAATATCCGTCGATTCTAGGGGTTCTTCCGTGTCCAGTCCTCCAGTGATCCCATTTATGAGCGTGTCCCCAATAATGGCCACATCGGTGTCTTCCAGCGGAGTCAGAGAGGATGTTGTGGGGAGGGGGGGGGTCCTCCTGTCTGCCGCGAATCTTTTCGTTGTCGGGCAATTTTTTTTTTAGTTTCAGACATGTTTGTCATCCACTTTTTCCTAATTTTTCAACTGTACGTGCATGCCCAGATGCAGTACAGGCATTTACCTTCTCCCACACGCGTTTCTTACAGTTATTTGTTGTCACATTCGATAGTTTGGTGAATAAAATATTTTTGTTTTTATTTTTTCAACCTCCTTCATCTGGGTTTGAAGTTCCATATCTGTAAAGTTTGGAATTCTTCGACGATTCATCTTGCTTGCGTACTCTTAGACCACTGCTTTTATGAGAATTACAATTGCCCAAAGTCAATCATTAGGCGGATCTACCAAAACGCAGAAAGGTGTACCAAATTCTTGTAAGCTATCTCAAGAGTAGCTAACTTCAAAAATTAAAGTAATTTCAACGGCATATTAATTGTCAATTATTGATTGATTGATTGATTAAATATTGTTTAACGTACCGCTCGAGAATTTTTCACTCATATGGAGACGTCACCATTGCCGGTGAAGAGCTGCAAATTTAGGCCTATGCTCGGCGCCTACGGCCTTTGAGCAGGGAGGGATCTTTTAAGTGCCACACCTTCTGTGACACGGGACCTCGGTTTTTGCAGTCTCATCCGAAGGACCGCCCCATTTAGTCGCTTCTTACGACAAGCAAGGGGCACTGAGGATCTATTTATTTCAACCCGGATCCCCACGGAGGTCAATTATTGATAACAAACTTTGGATTAATAATAAAAGACCAGCTTAGAATATACCGACAATGATTTATAATCTATTATTTAATTGCTTATATTTTCATACTGAAACAACGGTTACACTGTATGTAAAAATATTACAACAGTCAAGACATCGTAACTTAGGATGTGTCTAAGATGGTTTTGATTTACATGATAAGATATATCTTAAGATCATCCTAAGATAAGTCTTAAGATATGTCCTAGGACAAATCTTAAGATAGCGTTGTAAACATGCCCACAGTCCCGGATGTATATTGAGCTGTGTGAAAACTCAAGTCGTCCTGTTGCAGAACGTGCAACAGATGCAACAGTTCCTCCTCCAAAATGTCACATCTTGTAGCGGATTTCCAATCATGGAAACAAGCGGCGTCAAACCCAAAACTTCGGTAACATTTTTTGGCAATATCCAAACTTTATATTACCCACCCGTAAAACTGAAAAGGGCATTCGCCTGTAGAAATCATTGTCAACATTATCATTTTGATGTGTGATACACCAGGCTTTTCATTTTTGTTATATTCTGCGGCCATTAATGACACTACTGGGGGCAACAATTTAAAGAATATGTAACTGCTTCAAGAAAATAGGCGATAGGCGATGTGGACACTAAAGCTCACCCGCTCCCCACACATTCGATTTGTTGTGCTGACAACTGAGGATGAAAAGCAGGTATTTTATGCAGCCCGTCCACTGTCATTATCGTCAAGAATTTTCTTCAGACCAGATTCTAGATACCGTATTTCGGAATTTACTTCACGAAATCCAACAGATCGTTACACACGACATATCTCGGTATTTTTGTTATTTCGTATAAATATAGGAGACATTTTCTGTTGGAAATTTCCGATATTTCTGTTATCCGGAAATACCACGTCTGCTGAATGGATCATCAGGTTTCATCACGTAGTGACAAGAAGAACACTCCAAAATCTTTCCCAATATTCGTAATAATCACAGATAATCATAACGTTATCTATTTAATAAATAATCAAATTCTAAATGCTTATATTTACCTGTCAGATATATACTAAATAATACATGTACCGTTTTCCTCTACCAAGTTCCATAACACCAACCTTGACCAAAAGAAAGGAATTATGTACAATACTCAACATGTCTTTGACTCTCAACTTCTCGTAATATTTGCTTGAGCATAATTTGTATAGTGAGAACAAACCTTACATATAACTGGTATGTATTTATATATGATATTCTGTGTATTACATTGACAGGAACAGCCTCTATGGATCCGAGGTCCAATGGTCGGATAAGTGCACTCTCCTTTGGTTATATTGTAATCACGAACACAATAGGCGCTGTCATCGCAATAGTATTGTTCTTGGTTATTCAACCAGGTATGAAGTTAACAATGGATATATGGAGTTATAATAAAGTTTTGCTAATGTATCGGTAGGCGTGTGCGAATTTAAGGACACTGAATTCTTTAACGTCAAGTATCCTTTGCCTGGAAATATAAATTATAGATTTTCACATTTATTTCTACCTATGGTGTACATATACGTGAAAGAGAATTCTAAGAAATCCTATATATCCTTTGAGGCAAAGACGTGACAATTTCCGGATCAGAGTACGACGGCACTATACAGACAGACATTGAAACCAGTGATATGTTTGCTGACATGGTCAGGTACACTGTTCATGTATTGGGTTTTGGATGTTTTTTTCTGTTTAATTTTTCACAATCTTTAATTTGTCTTAATTATTGAAGTTTTGTTTCTTTCAGAAATTTGTTTCCAGATAATTTAGTTACAGCTTGTTTCCAGAAGGCAAGATTTCTTGTATAATTTAAATTTCTTTAGTTTATTTTATGTTAAATAAGTACACTTTTATATTGACAAATAGTTAACTTAGCGGCATACTATTATTTGATTCATTTTCTTTGATGTACATGTCTTGCGTTAATTTCCAATGTTATGTTAATGAAATTTTATCCTTGGAAAAAACCCAATAAACTTTATTTCAAATGATTGATAGATAGCTTCTCAAAACTTTGAACACAGTCCAAGACTTCGATTATAGATGGACCAACTACAGCAGTTAGCACTACATGATCTTTGGGTATTTTTTTTTTCTCAAATGTGCATTTCCTGCAGACTCAGACAAAATATTCTAGAGATACCCGCATCGTCATGGTGAACGGTACAAACAGCTCTGTCACAGTCATACACAAATCCGTCTCCACCACTGACGGTCTAAACATACTGGGTAAGTACATAGAGACGACGAATTTAGTAAAGCGTCCCAATGATACCCGTCACGTAAAGGTAAATAGTGCTATCTTTTTCATGATGGAGATTTTTTACGGGATGGAAATTGAACCTTACCAAAGGCAATAAATTGGTCCGAGGCCATGGCAAACAGATCCTGCAAACTTTATTAACATCGTGTCACTGGTTGCGGTAGCTCAGTGGTTGAAGCGTTCGTTTCGTAATCGGGAGATCGTGAGATCGAGACCCGCTCCTACCATGGTCGTGTCAAACCCAAGACGTAATCATAGGTAGTGATTACTCCTTCTCCAAACGCTCGGCATTTAGAAGTGAGAATCACGGTCTTTCGGATACTACCTCTAAAACATGGTCCTGTGTCGCGACAGGCGTTGACACGTTAAAGAACCCTAAGTATAGGTCTAAATTTGTGGTACTTCACCTACAGCTGGTGAGGACTTAATATGAGTGAAAAACAATTCACATTGACACTGAGTCAAAAATGTGTGAAGATGTTTAGCGCAGTATAGAGTGGATTACAGAAAATAAATTAAACATAAAGTTGTCCAAAACTCAATGTATGCTTGTTGGATCTCAACAAAAATTATCAGTGTCGGAAATTAAATTTAGTGGTAAATAACCATGTCATAGAATGTGTTAAGGAGTCAAAATTATTATTGATGAAACTTTGTCCTGGTAAAGTCATACAGAAACACTTGTTAACAAGATTTCCAAGAGAATTCGCATTTTAAGACGAATAGGATATTTGATGTCAAACGATGTACTGTTGAAAAATTTTAGTACTATGATTTTTTCACATTTTATATATTGCTTCACTATATGGAGCAATCCAAGAAATGCTGAGAATGTAAATAAATTTTTTATATTACAGAAAAGAGCATTCTTAACATCAGAAATTTTCAAACACCATTTAATGTCATGTGCACACAATTCAACTGTTTGCCTCGATCAGATTACTTTGTTTACAGAAAAGTCACAAAGTGTACAAAGTTTTACATGGTTTAATGCCAGATTTTTGGAACGTTTTTAAATATGTATCAGAAGTTAGTCAGAAGCAAACTAGAAATTCTAAGTCCAATTCATTATATATACCCAGGACAAAGGCTGAATATTATAGAAGATCTTTCAGTGTTTCAGGCAGCAATGCTTGGAATGCTCTGAGTGAAGATGTAAGAAACTCAGTAAGTGCTGCGTGTTTTAAAAGAAACTATAGAGATTATCACCATACTTTTTAGCTTCATTGTGTATCTAGTAGTATGTACATGTATCTTACATTCTTAATCATTTCTTAAGTCTATATTGTACTTTACGTCTTTTAATCTGTATTTAGTTTATTAATATATGTCTGTATGTATGTTATATGCAGGACCATATTGAAAACTAGCATTATTGCAAAATATGTAATCCTGGATAAATAAAGGCTTTATTATTATAATTATATAAAAAAAAAATGCTCGACGGGACGTAAAACAAACAAACAAACCTAACAGTGCGTATAATTTTGTTACGGTATTCTCGATCAAACCTTGATTTCACCGATCCATAAATATTTTTCTTGTACTGAATGGTCAAACATCCACTAAGTGAATATGAATATCGTAAAATAAATGTCTATATCTGTTATATATAATGGTATATGATTTATATATTTTAGGCCTTATTATTGCTTGTACTTTGTTTGGAATTACTGCAAGCAAGTTAGGGAAGCAGGCAGAAGCTTTCACCGAGTTTTTTGAAACCGTATCTGTTATTGTCATTCATCTCTTAAACTGGATCATCTGGTGAGTTTAGCATTTGGTGAGTGTATTATTAACAAACTGGAACACTGTGTGACTTTATATCTGTTGAGTGTAGAATTTGATGCGTTTAGTATTAACAGACTGGATCATTGGGTGACTTTAGTATCTGGCGAGTCTAGTACTTGGTGAGTTTCGTAAATTAGCTCACTGGATCATTGGGTGTTTTTCGTGTTAACAAACTGTAACAATTTGTGCGCTTAGTATTAACAGACTAGACAGTTTAGTGATTTTTGTACAGTGTATTAAGAAAGCTACTGTAAGATAGGATTTCAAATGCCATTTTTGTATACCAGAACAAATTTCAAAGATTGATGTGTACTACTTTGAAGACATTATCAGCTGGAAAAAATCTAAGAAAACCATTTCGTTAATAGGCTGTATTTGCATTTGACTTTTACTTTCAATTCTAGCATTATGACAACATGGTCTTTGGTTTCCTAGTTTGTTGCTATACACTAAAATATGATTATCTACACCAATTTCACTTTGTCATCCCTGTTTTACTTTGATCATACAGGAAATGCAGACTTCTGCTGTAGATTTTCTGATTCTCATTTTCTCTCCTAGGATAACGCCGGTGGGAGTTGCGAGTCTCATCGCGGCAGCACTACTGAGTGCCTCCGACATTGTCAATATCTTCAGTAGTCTGGGAATGTTTGTCCTGGCCCATTCCCTGGGAATCGTTTTTCATCAGTTGGTCCTCATTCCGATCACCTATTTCATAGTAACCAGGAAGAACCCGTTCTACTTTCTCGGCGTTTGTCTCCGACCATGGTTAACTGTCTTTGGACCACCAAGCACGTATGTTTCACTGCCTGTCTAAGTATTAGTAGGTTTTATTGGGCAACTTTCACCGTAACGCTGTTTTCTGTGCAAATGTCTGTTAGATGTAGATTTTGATGGATTAGTTGAAAAGTTGGTATAACGCCAAAATTAGTGAACCACTTCAAAAACACCACAGTGCATTATCACAACAATACAAAAAAGATAGCTAATACCATCATTTACAAATAACATTTAAATGATACACATACATATTTTATATTTCAATATACTAGTACTACTGTTTGATAAAAACGTTTGCTTTAAAAAAATCTCAAACTAAAATACTCTCACTAAAAGCTGATACTAAAAACGTGTTCAGCTGGTATGTATTTTATTTTTTCTTCAAACATTGATATGTCAAAGTAAAACTATTGACAGTACATACATAAAGTTGTAAGTATGCTACTGATTCTTTTTTCGCAAATCGTTTGAATCATCGTTAGATTATTTTACCATTTTTGAAATATCTACTTCTTTCAATAACGAAAGTTATTTTGCATTGTTAGGGCAATCGGCATCCCGGAAATGCTTAAAACACTTGATGAAAAACTACATGTGGACACCAGAATTTCCAACTTTCTTGTACCAGTTGGAGCTACCCTGGAACGTTTAGGGAGCTGTATATTTATCTGTTTATCGGCCATGTTTCTTGTTCAATTGGAAGGAATATCTTTGGGTGCAACTAATATACTTTTCATTGGGTAAATACATGTACATTATCTTTCAATAATCAGAGTCTGAGTTCCTGATATTTTTTCTGTAGCTCTACTATTTTGTAGATAGGATTTAAGATATGTATTTTTCTACCATTGTAAATTTAAGTAACCATGCAGTACCAAAAGTCGCTTTCTATCAACAAGACAAAATGCAGATGCGATTCAAAATCTAGAATGTGTCTCTTTTATGTACATTGAAATCAGATAGTATTTCAAACTTTTCGTGTAAATGAGAGGATTATTCGGAGACCGCTGCACTAGTGATGATGCCACTGCCTACATGTGTATATTTGGAAATGACTGTGCAAGACTGAAAAAGGTGGGGGAACTTTAAATCAGAAATGTTTCTAATTGGAAATCAAATGGAGATTAACAGAAAGGATTATTCAGTAGTATTTGCCGCTGCAAAACCATTTTGGGGGCGGAAAAAATACACCTAAATCGCAACTCGCCCCCTTTGAATTTTTTTTTTACCTGTTCCTGAAATCTAATATTGAATAATAAAAGCTATGAATTGCTAGAATCTGTGGGGATGCGCCGACTAAAGGAAGGTCCTTGGATGTGAACTTTATAAGAAGTTTCTTGGCAGAATTGATTTACTATTGTATGATTACAGCTGTAGTTCTCAATCCATGTAGCATTACATGGACGTCTCCAGTAGGTTCTGTAAGTACCCAGCATCTCTTCTGATTGGCACATTTTGTCTGGTTCTTTTTACAATAACTCATTTGTTGTCATTGACATGTTGACCATTTTCGTGAAAAGTGGTGATATGCTATCTGAGGGAAACATGATATATTTCATTCGACATGATACTGTAAACAGCTTTATATTAGGGATATGATTCTGTAAACAGCTTTACATCAGTGATATAGTATTGTAAACAGCTTTACATTAGTGGTTTGATACTGTAAACAGCTTTACATTACACTGGTTATTTTCACGGTTTTCCTGTTTTGTCTCTATGGTCATAGGTTTTATTCATGACAGTTTATATTTTTCGCTTGTGGAAACAGAAAAATATGCAAACAATTAGATCAAACATACAGGGATCATTGGGGAAGTCATGAAGACAAAATATTATTTTAATCAGTTTGAGCTGTAGGGTGCGATCAAATTATATTGCTTATTAGAAGGAATATTCTAACTTGCATCAAATGGAAATATCACACATATGGACTTACTAGTTTTTCTTTCAGCTTGTTGTCAGCCGTGGGATCTCTGGCTGTTCCCTCCGTCCCCAGTGCCAGTATTGTCTCTGTTCTAGTGGTTTTGTCTTCACTAGACGTTCAAGTTCACAATATAGGCCTATTGATGGCTTTGGAGTGGTACAAGTAAGTCATTGCTTGTAACATCGATAATAGAAATATTCAATACTTATTGACAGGAATCGAATTATATTATTTTCTTCTTCAGTGACCGTATCCGGACTACTAGTAACACAATGACCATCATTATCGGGGCTGTAGTTGTTGAACGACTGTGCAGATCAGGCCTGAAATCTTCCGAGGATTACATTCCTGACGAAAAAACATCCGATTCTGAGGTCAATGTACAAGAGAGAAATGGAATCAGTTCCACAAAATTTTAAAATTGCTTTCAAGATTTAAGTGACATTTTGGAAACATGCGTTTGGTAGCAATGGAATTCATTGTCATTTTAGTAGCATTGTTATATAGAAAGTTCAGTACAGTACAACTTTCCATTAGGTCAAATGCTGCCTGACGTGTTTCATACCAATTGTTAGGCCGTTCTTCGCACACTGATACTGACTACGGATTAATTCGTTTACCTGATTGGGTTGTAGGGCTCACGGCAGGTGTGACTGCTCGACATGGTATGCTTACTCTTCCTACGCACCTTATCAAACATCTGATATGTCCAAGGGTCCGTATTTGCCCATCTCTCAAATTTGTATTTTCTATAGGACTTACGAGATGAATACTGTTAGTTATCTTAGCCTTTACATCTAGTAATTTATATTAGTATCATTTGTATAGATCAAGCCTAATAACACATGTTTATCTAGCCTAATGACACATGTTTATCAAGCTTGATGTCACATGTTTATAAATCTAGCCTAATGTTACATATTCATCAAACCTAATGTCACATATTTATCTAGCCTAATGTCACATATTTATCTAGCTTAATGTCACATGTTCTCTTTGTACCTGATGATATCATTGATACTAAATTTGTAAAAAATAAAAAAGTTATTCTGGTTTAGTTTTCTCTCCCTTGAATATTAATGAGAATTCTGCTACCATTACTGGTAACGGTACATGTACAGACATGTAAGTAAACATTTAGGATAAAATTGGGGGGGGGGATGCTGCTTAACTATACTAATGGTACGATTGATTGTTTGGTTGTATGTTGTGTAATGTCCCGCTCGAGAATTTTACACTCATATGGAGACGTCATAAATGCCGGTGAAAGATTGCAATACTTAGGCCTATGCATGGCGCTTAGGGCCTTTGAGCAGGGAGGGATATTTGTCGTGCCACAACTGCAGTGACACGGGGCCTCAGTTTTTGCGGTCTCATCCGAAAGGACCGCCCTATTTTGTCGCCTCTTACGACAAGCAAAATTTTAATAAAATCTGGATGAAATGTTCTTTTCTTCGTAATTCTGGGCGCGAAAGAGGCAAATGGAAGTTATGATGACAAGGAAATAGAATACAACGTCATGGAGAGTGCGGCTGACTAATATCCATGTAGGTATGCACATGTTTATGTATGTATCGATGACATAATCTATGAATAATTACAAGAGAAGGATTTGAAAACAGCAATCTTTCTTCAATTTCTTATATGTATTGACATTTAGTGTCGTTATAAATTCATAAGTATACCGGTAAATATGTATAAATCCGGGTTGTTAGAATAGATCATCAGTTCCCCTGGCTTGTCGTAAGAGGCGACTTAATGTGGCGGTCCTTCGGATGAGACCGCAAAAACCGAGGTCCCGTGTCACAGCAAGTGTGGCACGTTAAAGATCCCTCCCTGCTCAAAGGCCCTAAGCGCCGAGCATAGGCCTAATTTTTGCAGCCCTTCACCGGCAATGGTGACGTTTCCATATGAGTGAAAAATTCTCAAGCCGGACAGTAACAATCTATAATCAATCAACATATAAAAGTTTTCATTGTACAAGCAGTTGACATTTGAACCCACCTTTTTCCCTGATATGCAAAACAAAACTAATAAGAATTATTTCCTGTAAATATTTATGATTTCTGTATCTACTACATCCATTTTTTTTCAATTTCTAATGTCAATTTGTGCTTTTATACAACCCTTTAATTTACACAGGTTTACTGTTCAGAAACAATCAAGGCGTCCTCATTTTGAACAGGATTTTCTCCGTAAATGAGCTCTGATTACAAACTTCCGGTTAACGGAATTCAAGTGACTGTAGCTCGATTGGTCACTTCAACTATATCCCTATCTAAGTTTGACAAAATATCACAATCTGGCCTTTTTTCCGACACGCCATAACTTGCTCCCCACTCTCAAACCTACGGATGTCTAGGAGCAGTGGGTCCGTCCGTCTCCCCGTCTGTCAGCGCCTTTTGAGCCATATAAAAATATGATGAAGGTCATCAAACTTGGTACACAGGTTTCGTGGGAGAAGCCAAAATTTCATAGTACATGTAAAAGGTCATAGTCAAACTTATATCCATGATGATAAAACTATAGGCACAAAACAAAATAAATCATAAACTGATAAAACTAGAATCACCAAATTTCATACACATCTTCGAACATCAAAGATGGCGTGTATTATGGTCTGGTGTAGTGTTTCCATGTATGCCTGTTCTTTGTGTAGTCATCTGTCCTCAACTCTTTTGAAGGATGTGGCCGGTCAACAGAGGATGCTTTCACCTCCTAGTCACCTGACCCCACCCCTGATGTGTCCAGAAGTTTATGTTTGTCCTACTCTTAATTTTGTATTATTTGTAGGAATTATAAGATTGATTACTGTTCGTTATTACAAATTGGATGAGTGTAGTTTGCAGCGTGAGAATTGCTCGTGTTAAAACATATTTCGATTATTTGGAAATACGATTTTCATTACGAATAATGATTTTTATGTAATCACAAGGAGTGTGGATATATACATTTACATGTAGTACTACTAGCCAGTGATGGAAGACAAAGACGCGAAAAGAAACACATGCCGAGACTGTCGTTTATTGGATCAACTATGCCGTAGTCCTTTTGTTGAAGAATACATCCTCTTCCAAGATAAAATCAAATACTCGGGCAATCGCATGCACTTTAATCATGTAATCATAAAGAGACATATCTGCTGCTCTTTGCTTGTGTGATATAGGATCCTCAAATAGTCGATCGGTGTATTCGGCCACACGTTATACTACAAGGTATGTAATATTTCACAAAAATGAAACCCTGTAAATATATCCACGTCATTTTCACACCTCTCAATCATGCAGCTTGTACATTACATGTATGTGTATATTTGAGTCCTTTTTTTCTGTATTCTTTGGACCAAACATTTCATGTGTATATTCATTTTTATGTGCGGGTACAATGTAATTGTGCTTTTTCACGTAGAATGCAGATTCTGATCCCATTTCAATTTATATTAATGCTTGCTGCTTTTTTTAAAATTGTATGCAAAGTTCTTAATTCTTTTTTCATTAAGCCAAACGCTAACCGGTAGTTATATTTCCTATACGATACACGTAGTGGTAATAGAGATATCCGGCCTAAATAACGAAGTTTATTCTCCGTCATTGGACAGACAGATGACCAGTATAATTGGATGTCCCTGCGTATTACAAAAATTCTGCATGTATTGTGGATAACATTGAAAAGAATAAAAAACAAAAACACTACAAGAAGGCGCAGCTATTTGGAATTCGTGAACTTGTCATTTAAAACTTGGGTATAATGCATACTCCAATCGCTTAAGTCAGCATTTCAAATTCTATGGTCGTTATTATATTGATCAAATTTGCAAATTCAACCTTTCATTGGGGCGAATGATGTTTGATGCGTTTCATACCAATCGTTAAATTGTTCTCTACTTATGATTTTGACTATGGATTGCTCTGTTAACCCGATCAAGAAATGAGACCCATGCCCTGTGTGCATACTCCTCCTAGGCACCTGATCCCACCCCTGGCGTTTCTAGGGATCTGTGTTTGCCATATTCCCAATCTGGAATATTTATTGGGTTTATGAGATTAATTGGTTGGATGCAAAGCGTCCAATGTAGCAGGAGGTTTGGTTCTTGACGAAGACGTTGTTCCATTTCATGTCAAACATTTTCCGTAGGCTATATTGCAGGCCAGGATAGCACATTCACGTTTTGCTGTTGTAGATAGTCACTAACAACGCGTGCGAGATGCGGTTGTGCGTTGTCTCGCTGCAGAATGACGTTGTATTATGCTTGTGGAATGACGTGCTGGCGTACAACCTTGTAACGGTAGTGCACGCCGATTGAATTGCCTTCCACTATCACCATAGTGGTCCTTCCATGTGTTGTCATTCAACCAAGACCATAGCACTCCCTTCGCCGAATTGGCGTCGCTGAATAACGCAGGCGTCGATGTAACGTTCTCCGGCACGACGGTAAGCCCGAACACGACTATCACTGTTGTCAAGATGAAATCACGACTTCGTAATAATTTCCGACAATAATTCTGTTTAAACCCTGTCAACCACGGTACACGTCTAAGCTTCGTCTCCAGAGATTCGGTTAGGCCCTCTCATAGTCGTAAAATTTAAAATATTTACTTACCAGTATTGCTAACATTTTGGTTTCTGCAATCTGCAGTACCAATTCAACGCTATTTCAGATGATAAAATTTATCAAAAACTAAATTGATTTTATTCATAATTTTATTCTAAATTTGAGAGCATCTAGTGTAATCTTCTTATGTTTCGAAAACAATTAACAATATGGAGACCTTAATAGTAAGAAGGCAATTTAGGAGAGGAGCAGTGAATGAGCAGTGTTTAGTGTTTATAACTGAAGAAAAATCTATTCACAACTTACAAACTAACCCCATTTTCTAAACATTGATATTCATAAAAACAAAAATCTTACTTCTGAAACTAATTTTCCAACATAATTTATTTAAGTTATGAATTTATTCTTTATTAAGTTATAAAATATATGAAATACTAATTAATATAAGAGACAAGGTTACATTAAATTACCACTATGTTTTCAAAATTGCGGTCACGTGCTCATTACCATGTCTAAATACACATACTATTACTATACACAGTGCAACATCCGAAATCGAGATGTAAAATGTAATTTCCGGCAATGTAGCGGTGATGAATTTCTCCCAGAGGTCATATTCTCACATGAGCATTTTTGGTACATTAGATCATTTATATTCAAGTAATAATAAAATAACTATTGTGGCTTCTTTGCTAGTTAACCATACGACGGAGTATATTTTAAGACAAACACTTGTATGCGGGTATTACTGTCTTATGACAGCATATCGTTTGATTTTTGTTGAAGTCAAATCCATTCATAACTCGAGTTGGTAAGAAACTAATCAACAGGCACTTTTCCAACTGCTACATGATAATTGTATTGATTCCGTAAGGAAGAATCGTAGAACTTTCTTCTGATCCTTTCTATTGTATCAATAAGATATTTTCAAATCATTACTAAAGTGAAAATTTTGCAAATAACACATTGACGGCTTTATCATTGGTATATTGCATTTGGTTAATCCATTATGCCCGATCACAATTCTATAGAACTTGTACATACCAAATATTAATGTTGAATATCTATCTACAACTATGTAGTGCACACTCCGTCTTCTGAAATACGATCTCAAGTGGTACGCTCAGTAATTATTCGTAATCGGGGTACAAATACTTTGAACAGAATGAATAAGAATTTTCAAACAGAAACTTTAGTGCTGGTAGAGAAAGGGTTTGGTTAGACGACTCAAACAATCCAGTGTATCACAAGGTTGTATGAAAGTTTTAATACGAAATAAAAGTATTGGTGCATGGCGATTTTAAATAATTTCTATTCAACGGATAATTAGCATGTATATACGTGACATCGTGATTCGTGAACATACTATTTAAAACTCGGTACTCGTCTTGATGGAATTTTTTTTTTTGTAACGTAAATGTTCAAACACAGATAGGACTTGAAATTTCTTTGTAGATGACAAAATACAAACAACCGTTATAAGAAATTTTTTATTACTGTGCACCTATAGTATGTCAGGATCAGAGACGAAGCAAACGGTAAGTCTCAATGTATTTTAATTCCTTTTGCACAACCAATTCATACATAATTAGTGTTGACATTGTGTCTGGTGCAATAGCAACGGTGTATATATTACATTTTCTTCTATTTAGTGTGAACTCAGAACGTATATGTAGTATAACTACACCTTCATAACCATAAAACAGAAATTGAAAATTAAAGAATATTCATACAATTATGCTTTATTTGCATGCAAAAGTATATTTGGTTCTAGTCGATATATACTGAAATATACGGTGGCTGGTTTAAGACAGGTGGAAGAACTGGTTTTACAACGTCGTTCCCACGACAATAAATTCATTTCCACGAAGTTAATTTTCTTCTACGAAATAAAATTCGCTCCCACAAAATAACATTCTCTCAGTATTCATTTGGTCAAAGGACCAGTAAGCTTGTGAAATTCAGGAAGTCTACGACATTTAAACACTAGTCCAAGTAAAAAATGAAAACTGAAACTCTATTTTGCTTCATTATATATCAATCAACCTTGGAAGCTTTATAGGACATAGCGTCTATATATCAGTAACATAATCCTTTACATACCGTAACCATGCACTTGTCTGTTCTTATTAACAAAAAATAATAAATGTTCTATGCTTTTTCTGTTTTAAAATCCTTCAATTCTGGGGGTTTAGTTTAAGTTTACCGTATGCAGCCCCAAAATTAGAGACAAACATATTAAAGAATCTTGAAATAAATGAAATAGTTTATATATATATATATATATATATATATATATATATATATATATATATATAACCCCGTGGGGATCCGGGTTGTTAAAATAGATCCTCAGCACCCCTAGCTTGTCATAAGAGGCGAAAAAATGGGGCGGTCCTTCAGATGAGACCACAAAAACCGAGGTCCCGTGTCAAAGCAGGTGTGGCATTGTTAAAGAACATTCCCTGCTCAAAGGCCATAAGCGCCGAGCATAGTCCTAAATTTTGCAGCCCTTTACCGGCAACGGTGAAAGATTCTCGAGCGGGACGTTAAACAATATTCAATCAATCAATTAAACAACACACACACACACACACACACACACATATATATATATATATATATATAATTATTTATTGAATTTTATTGTTTATATTTTCATGTATTTTTTTTAAAATATAAACTAAATTAAAGTTATGTAATATCATATCGTTAATCATTTTTGTTACTTTAATGGAACAGCCCATGCACCCTTTAACCTTGCCGACGCTTTATATTTGATAATCATTACGCAGACAAGTATTCATTATCTATGATGAAAGCAATATCAGTTTCAAAAGAAATATAAGAGAAAAGATTCAATGAGTGTAAATATGTTGTTATGAACGGATTATGAAGTCTGGAATTGGAGGTCGACAGTTTGGTAAGCTAATTATGTATACTTATTGAAAACCCATGCTACCACATTCCCGTGTCCCGTGTTTCCGCCCCTTTGTTTTGCACGTCTGTTAAACGTCCCCTACAAGATTATATTTTATCATGATAATGTCATGAAGAAAATAAATCACAAATTAACTAAACATTTGCTTCATTTATTTAATTCTTTATTTTTTGCATTGTCACTGTATAAACGGAGCAGGTACACTATCTATAATGTGCATAGTATGATAAATTTTTAATTTTACTATGTCTTGAAAACATTATTGTTTTAGGTCTACTGAAGGGAAATAAAAATCACATATTGTGAAAGGATGCGATGCACGACATTCATTTTCAATTTGCTACATGTACCAATTTCGAGTGGCCTTTGTTGGATAACTATTGTAATATTTATATTAGGAAAAATGTCATTGATATTTTCATTGAAAACAAACAAATAATGCCTCTTCAGTGATGCTCAAGTAAAAAATGTTGGAAATTCGAATAAGAACAAAATTGAAAGAGCTTTCTTTATATACTAATTTTGACCAACGTGTACGTGCACGACTATCAAGGCCGGTGTGACGGTCAGTAGGGGATACTTACTCCTCCTGGACACCTGATCCCACCTCTAGGGATCCACGCTTGCCCTTGGCATAATTTTGTATTCTCTGTAGGTCACTGTTCGTTATTTTCACTTGCTCACACCATTCCTGTACTCGACAATTTTATTTGATCCATACCAATTTTATGGATGGTAAAAAAACCTATCAACTGTTGTTGGGATTAGAAAACCTAGTGTTGTGTTTGCAGAGTCGTGACAGGGGGAACAAGGCACCTGCGTATACAGATCAAGAGTCTTGCGATGAGGTATGTAAGTTTTTACATGCAACACGAGCCTTCGAAAGGCTGTACCTTATTCATCAGAAATATAATAATTGTAAACAACATTATTAGTGTTTGAAATGACACTAAAAAAGCATTGGTCAACCCCAAATATTTAATTGATAGAGACATTCTATTTTGAATCGATAATAAATTGTCCAGCATTCCCAAAATCGTATCAAGATATACATATCTTATATCCTGATATATTGTATCTTATATCCAGATATATCGTATCTTATATCCAGATATATCTTATCTTATATCCAGATATATTGTATCTTATATGCAGATATATCTTATCTTATATGCAGATATATTGTATCTTATATGCAGATATATCTTATCTTATATGCAGATATATTGTATCATATCCAGATATATTGTATCTTATATGCAGATATATCGTATCTTATATCCAGATATATTGTATCTTATATCCAGATATATCGTATCTTATATCCAGATACTGTATTTAAAATCCAGATATATCGTATCTTAATATGGAATAAATTTGTATTTGATCCTTCCGTCAAATTGATAATATCCATCCATATCAAGTTGGGTGTAACCATGATCTCCTTGTGGGGGTATATTAAATACACGCAATACATTTGGTTACATGATGATCTTTTCATAATTTTGTTTTATTAACAATTGACAGGTAACAGGAAAATTGCTTCTGGCTCAAGATGATGGAAACCAACAAACACCGAAATCGAATAAAACGCATTCGAAGTGCTACCAGTTCTTGTCTCGAAATGGACTGATTATCAGTGTGTTGGCCGGTGTGGTAGTTGGGATTGTCTTTGGGTTTAGTCTTAGAGTTGCGGAACCTTCAGATGACGCCATCACCTGGATCGGTATGTTTGGAAATGAGTATGAAAAATCAAACACTCCATAGTTTCTCAGAACGACAGAAGTATGAATAAAAACACTGTAGAAATGGTTATTATATGTTCGCCTTTTCTTACTAAATAACTTATTGTACTGCAGCTCGGTATATGTATTACTATCCAATATGCTACACAGAATACAAATATACATAATTACGTTACCTGTAGTAGAATAATTCCAAAACTAGATATACAGGTGACCTTCTAAACGCTTATAGTATCTTTTTAATTATAAATAATGATGGACACAGTTTTCCAATTTTGATATTATCCTTGAACAAAGGAAAATGGATATAAAAACAAAACTAAACATGCAGTACACATTAAGTCTCTGCATAATTTTGAATCGATTACTTTGTGTCGATTGGCAATGATAAATCAGGCCCACCATGTGTGTTGTCTTTTGTCTGATTATCATGTTACGTATACGAAGGCCAAGCTGTTTGATCTCTTTCATTTCCAAAATAAACGTCTGTCTCGGGCTGTTTGACATGTTGTGTAATGTTACTCTCAAAATCTCAAAGTAACCTTCAGGACCAACAATTCACAAAATCGTTTTTACATGTCGGATGTCAGTTACTGTACCCTGGAACTCGGGGTGCGTGGGGGTGGGGATGGGGGGGTCATGATGGGACGTCTAGTTACATGAAAAAGCTAAGATAACTAACAATATTCAATTTCGTAATTCCTATAAAAATACAAGTCAGAGAGATGGGCAAACACTGTAACACTGGCTGTGGCAAAGGGTGGAGTGTATAAGATATAAAGGTATAATTATGGTCGAATAGCGTCCCACTAACTAATCCTCCACCTTACTGTTTGTCCTTCTTTATTTCTACTATTTAAAAGGAAAAGAATTTATTCCCCTGTAAATCGGTTTCCCCATGTCGAAACCAAAGTGCACTTGTCAATCGACAAGTTTAAACAAAAGTCGTAAAATATACAAAGTATGGCTTCTGGTTTGTAATTTGTAAAAAGTCGGGTGTGATCGCCCTTAAATAAACGAAAAGATACATATCAGCATTTCAATCAAATTACAGAATGAATGATGTTTATTGCAAACGGGGCCATTATGTCAGTTAAAAGGACAACTGAGATTTTCTGTATCCAAAGCAAAACATTTTCTTTTGGTCAGACATACATTCAAATGTGAATCTTATAGAAAATATACTGAAGAATTATCGAGAACTCCGAGATAATGGCGATACAAAAGCAGACTTTTAGTAGCTATACAAAGCTCAGCTACTCGTTGACTAGGAAGTGTTGCTTTGATATTGTAAATAGCAAATTGATTAGACTTCAATCCGTGAAAAGAGACTTTTTAAGGCGGAGAAATAATCTATACATTATTACTTCAGTAACTGGGAGTCGAGTTGACAAGTGCAGAACATTGACAATATAGTGTTGATTAATAAAAAGATGATGAATTCAAAATATTGCAGCTCTTTGAAATGTGCTAATTTTTGTCCAAAAGAAAACTTTTTTTAACTACACATAGTGGAAATCATGCACCCCCCCCCCCCCATCTGCGCAAACTTCTGTGGGTTTATATAATATCCGGACTATATATACAATGCATGTAAACTGACTGTTATATGATTATTTTTTAAATTTCGAAGGTATACCGGGAGAAATTTACATGCGATTACTGAAAATGACCATTCTTCCTTTAGTAGTGTCAACTATTATCACAGGTATGATATTTTATATAAATTGTATATCAACTGATTAATATCAACTATAGCATCAATTAAAAACCTTGAATATTACAGTGAAATAACTTTCTTGAAATGGAGTAGATTTTTATGTGTAAACCTGGCATGTATTACACGACTTTCAATGTCACCTAGAAAGAAAAGTCATCGAAAGTACAGTGGAAGATAGTTTTTAATATCATTACCATGGTTATGTATCTGTTAATGGCATAAACAGGAACAGCCTCCTTGGATCCGAGGTCCAACGGTCGGATAAGCGTTTACTCCTTTGGTTATATTGTAATCACGAACACAATAGGCGCTGTCATCGCCATAGTAATGTTCTTGATTATTCGACCAGGTATGTAACATTTCAAACAATCATTACACCTTCCTTCTTGTGTGAATGTGCCTGTGTGTGAATCCTTCTATTTTGTTTGTTTGCATGTTGTTTATGTCCCATTGGATAATTTTTTGCAAAGGTAGAGAAGTCTAATTCCTAGCAGACACAAGTCAAGTTACATTATTACTTGATAACTGAGTAATTTCTTTATTTTGTGAGACAGGTTTATCTTACAGTCTGAAATATCGTTCTGATAATATCGATAGTTTATAATGAAATCTGAACAATCCCACATATTACTACTGTTAACCATAATATACACGTACATGTATAATTTATTGTAGCATTTTCAAACAGTAATTAAATAACGTGAATTGACATTTACTCAATATTTGAAATTCGAGCACAAGTAAGCCTTCGATAATTTAAAAATTACTGATTTCAAGGTGAGGATGTCCAAGTCTCCAACACGGAGTACAGCGGTCTTGTTCAGACGGACATTCAAACCAGTGACATGTTTGCTGATTTGATCAGGTAGAGATCATGTATATGAAGTGTGTAATAATGATATTGAATTTTGATATTGTTTCCGTTTCTGTTCCACAATTACTTGCCCTCTTAGCATGCTACATGTAATCGGAAATAAATTCATTCAAAGCCAAAATGGTTAACCTTTGACATTATGTATAGAAAAGTCAAGCATTATCCTGAGATATCATCCTAGTTTGGACAACGAAAAAGGTGAAGATAAAAAGCAGTGATTAAGCTCATAAATTCTATAAAGAATACAAAATGAATGTAGAGCAAACATGGCCCCCTGATAACACTACAAGTGGGATCAGGTGCCCATTTCCGGTATACCGTACAAATCTGCCGTGAACCTGTCAGATGACAGATTCCTAAATAATGCATTCATAGACTAGTGAAAAGTCAGGAACATAGTACTATTATAAGTCAGAAACTTGAAAATAAATTTTTGATGATCATTCTGTGAGGGCGGAACATTTGAAATAAGAATTTCTTTTGAAATAATTGCTCCACGATACAGCATTCTTATATTGTGCTCTGTAACATTCAAACATTACTTGAATAATTCAACAAGTACAAATATATCTAGTGATTTTGAACAGCATTAATATGAGGGCTGGTTGATATGTTGTGAGCCTTGTATTGAAGCAGGTTAGCATCGGTGTCCTTTTTCAACCCTACTATTCCCGGACTATTTAAGGCCGTGTACCCGAAGACTGGTGTCATTTGATCAGTTTATACCGACGCCGACGAGTTAGCACTCTAAAGTAAATAAGGCAAGTGCTGTTTGCAAAATGGACAAAATCAGTGAAAGAAAAGTGACACAATATTTCCATAAGAAAGATTTTAATTACCAGCTAAGGATATCCATACTAATATGGTAGCAACACTAGGGAAGATGTCCCTTCATATGCTACAGGGAAAAGGTGGGTAGTGGAATTTAAACGCGGCAGGCAGAACCTTGAGGGTGATCCCGTCCTGGAAGACCTGTCACTGTTGCAACCCCGGAAATGGTCAATAAAGTCCATGATACTGTTATGACTGACAGACTAATTACAGAATGGTATATAACCAGTACAACTGGTATTTCACAGGAAAGATTACATCCCATTCTGACAGAGGAAAGCTTTCAGCCCTTTCGGTACCAAGACTTCTGACAGTTGATGAGAAGCACACTTGGCCACTTTGTCGCGTGCTAATCTAAACCTTTTAGAGATCCTGCTTACTTTCCTCAGAGAGTTGTTACTATGGATGAAACGTGGGTCCATCATTTCACCCCAGAGGTCAAACAACAGTTTAAATAATGGCAGCACCCTGGTTCACCCCGCCAAAGAAGACAAAGGCTGTTCCATCAACTGGAAAGTTTATGGCCTAGGATTTATGGAATGCTGATGTTATTCTGATGGTAGATTATCTCGAAAAGGAATATGCAATTAATGACGCATACTATGCATTGGCAGTTATGGGAAAACATTAATCTTAAGCGCCGCGGAAAGATCAGTAAAAGTGTGTTATTCCACCAAGACAATGTCCCTATTCACAAATCTGTCATTGCGATGGTTGTCATTAACGATTGTGGCTTTCAATTGATTAAGCATCCGCCTTATTTGCCTGATCCCGCTCCATCATACTTTCATCTATTTCCAAAACTGAAAATGGTCATTTTCGGTACCTACTTTCAGGAAGATGATGACGTCATACATGCAGTGGAGGAATTTCTTAACGGTCAAGAAAAGTACTTCTTTAAAAGTGACAGTGAGGCCCTTAAACATCGCTGGCAAAAGCGCATAGATACTGAAGGACATTAAGATGAAATATATTGCAATATGTTCTTCAAAATCCAAACCCCTACATACGAGGCTCACAACATATCGATCAACCCTTGTAACTGACCCTTTCTAGTAAATGTAATTTTCATTTTCATTATTGACAATATTTAAATTGTGTCTGATTTCAGGAATTTGTTTCCAGATAACATAGTTACTGCATGTTTCCAAAAGGTAATAGTTATTGTATCAATCTTGTAAATCAAACAATATGTGAAATATGCAATGAATAAATACAGCATACGTTTTGAAATTATTAGTAATGCAGACACACTTTTACTTCCCATGAAAATACATCGTTAAAGTTGTGATCAATGATTGTTTTGAGATTGCAGTTTGTCTTGGTTATTACAGCTTGTCTCAATTATTGAAGTTTGTCTCGGTTATTGCAGCTTGTCTCAGTTATTGCAGTTTGATCTATTATTGTAAATTGTCTTTACTATTAAAGTTTGCCTTTATTATTGTCATAATTATAGCAATTTGTCTCAAATGTATATTGCACTTTGTCTCAGCTTTTACAGCTTGTCTCAGCTATTTAGTTTACTTAACTACTGCAATTAATCTCAAGTGTTGAAGTTGTAGCTTTTTCTATTGCAGTTTGTCTCGGATTTTACAGCTTGTCTTTGCTATTACATCTTGTCTTTGCTATCACAGCTTGTCATTGTTATTACAGCTTGTATGTGTTGTTGTATCTTGTCTTTGCTCTTATTTTCACAATTTCAGCTTATCTCAGGTATTGCAATCTGTCTCATCTTTATCTCAATTACTTCAATTTGTCGAAGATATTACAGCTTGTCTCAGCTATTGCAACTTGTCTTTATTATAGTAGCTTTTCTTAGATATAAGAATATTGCATTTTACTCTGGATCACCCACCTGTGACATGAATCTGCAATCTTTGGACATAACATAGACAAGCTATCGGTGCTCTTGCTATGGTATGTGGTGCTTTAGACCGGCTGTTGGTGATGCTTTCTACAGTATGTGATGATTTTGAACGGCTGCTTGTGAGATTTCTATGGTATATGATGTTTTGGGTTAGCTGCTTGTGATGCTGTCTATGGTATGTGATGTTTTTCTATTTGTATTTTCTACAGACTCAGACTAAATACATTCGAACCACTAGAGTCATCATGGTGAACGGTACCAACAGTTCTCTCTCGGTCATAGACAAATCTGTCTCCTCTACTGGTGGTTTAAACATACTGGGTTAGTATAGAGAGGCAGCCGGAAATTTTTATTTCAACGCAACTACATGTATGATACGTATCAAACTGCTACTTCCTGTGATAATCGGACTGATGTACAAGTTGATGATAAATGAACGTCTGTAATTTCCCCATACTAGTGTCTCTAGATAATGTAATTTGCAACTTCATTGTAATTCATAACTTTTGAATATTATGTCAGATACAGCGAATGAAAATTTGAAATAAAAAACCCTCGGTCTTTCAACTGGCGATAGAACTTCGTCTCTATTATGAATTTTGTCGAAGATTATGCCAGATGATGGGATAAATCTGCAAAAGAACTTGATACCTTGTCAGAATGGATAAAAGGTATAAGAGGAATATTAAAATCCCGTATCAGACATCTCAAAACACAAATGCGTATCATCTATCCTTCTGTGTAAATCAGAAGTGATAAAAGAGTTAGATAGGTTACATGAGGAATATGCTTTGGTTCCAGCTGACAAAGCTGGCAAAAACATTGTATTTGTTTGTACTCGTAAGGCTGAAATTCTTCAAAATCATGCTTCAGTTTTAAATACATTTAATATCTCAGTTAATGAAGCGGATGATGATAAGTTACCGTACATACACTGGATCCCTAAACTCCACAAAAACCCTTACAAACAAAAATACATTGCTGGATACAGTAAATGTTCTACCAAGCCCCTATCTTTGCTCCTTATGAAAATATTAACTGCTATGAAGGAGAAACTTCAAACGTACTGTGCCACTCCATATGCCAGAAGTGGTGTAAATCACATGTGGATTCTTAAAAATTCTAAAGAACTTTCAGTGAATTTGAAAACACAAAACTTTTCTCAAATTCACAGCATTAAAACGTATGATTTTGCAACACTTTACACGACCATACCTCACGACAAATTAAAGACTAGTCTTTTTGACACCATAGAAGAAAAGCGGGAAAAGGAAATATTCATATTTAATGATTGGTCATACCAATTGTTTTTCTAAAACACCACCCTGACTCTATGCAAAAGTACTTTGAAATTGATATTAAAAAGATTCTAGAGTTCCTCATTAACCTTTTCGTAGTTTATGGTGATCAAGTCTTCCAACAGTCTGTTAGAATTGCCATGGACACAAATTATGCTCCTTTCTTAGCTGCCCTATTGTTATGTTCTATGAAGCAGAATTCATTCAAAAGCTTCTACATGAGAAGAAAAATCTCTTGCTCTAGCCTTCAATTCGACATTTAGATATATCGACGACGTTTTGTTTCGTAACAATGATCATTCATATGTCGATTCGATATATCCCAGTGAGTTTGAAATAAAAGACACCACAGAGTCTTCCACTTCTGCTTCGTACTTAGATATTTTACTGAAAATAGATGCCGGCGGCAAACTAACAACTCAACTTTATGACAAACAGGATAACTTCAATTTCTCCATCGTCAACTTCCCTTAATTATATGGCAATATCTCATCATCACCTGCATTATGGTGTTTGTATCTTCCAACTGATTCGATACGCAAGAGCTTGTTCTGCTTATGATCAGTTTTTAAATCAAGGCGCGCTACTGACAAAGAAGTTGATGATACATGGGTTTGTACAGTCACGTCTAAAGTCAGCATTTCGCAAATTTTATGGCCGTTATAACGATCTAGTTTGCCAGTACAACTTAACATTAACTCAAATGCTGTCTGATGTGTTTCATACCAATTGTTAGGCCGTTCTTGACACAATGATTCTGACTACAGAGTACTCCGCTTACGGAATAAAGAGCTCACGGCGGGTGTGACCGTTCAACAGGGAGATGCTTACTCCTCCTAGACACTTGATCCCACCTCTTGTATGACCAGGGGTCCGTGTTTGCCAATTTCTCTGATTTGTATTTTCTATAGAAACTAGAGATTGAATACTGTTAGTTACCTTGACTTTTTCATTAGTGAAATTTGAATGAAAAAACAAAAATGAAGGGTCAAAATCATAGCAATTAAGTACATGAACATCATTATTATAATAGTATGATGATGGTATCAACATGGTAAATGTTTTTGTTCTAAATAGACTATGTGATATATATATATATATATATATATATATATATATATATATATATGTTTATCGTACACAGGGCTTATCATTGTTTGCACATTCTTTGGTGTTACCGCTGGTAAGCTAGGAAGACAAGCGGAACCTTTCACTGATTTTTTTGACACCATATCTATCATGGTCATTCATCTCTTAAACTGGATCGTTTGGTAAGTTCAAATTTAGTAAACGTTCACATTGATCCAATAATGGTAAATGAGTGAATATATGTATATATGCGATAAAATTTAGAGGTTTACATATGAGTCTCATGCAAGTCACGCGTTCTTCTTTTCTTGTGTTTATAAGAATTTATATTGGTCGATTTTGCTACGTTATTATTATATTCTCTAAATTCACTGTTTACTACCACTACGGTTTTGCCTGATTTTTTATGCATACGTATATTACATGTACTCTCGAAAGAAAAGATTTAAATGATTAACTATACACTTCCCTATTTTTTCCCTAAAGGTCAACTCCGGTTGGAGTTGCAAGTCTCATCGCGAAAGCATTGCTGAGTGCTTCCGACATTGATACTGTCTTCAGAAGTCTGGGTATGTTTGTTCTCGCTTATTCCATTGGGATCGTTTTTCATCAACTGGTCCTCATTCCCATCGCTTATTACATAGCAATAAGGAAGAATCCCCTCATCTTCCTCAGCATGTGCCTCCGACCCTGGTTAACAGTTTTTGGACCACCAAGCACGTAGGTTTTTTGCAGTTTAATACTATTGTCCAAATAACGACATCTTTGTTGCGGGTTGTACACAAAGTGTCGACATATTTTAGTGTTTAGAAGACTGTTGGATCTATTTGTCCCATCTTTCTTGTTCTAAGTTGTAAGAAAAAATCATAAAATGCTATTGATAAACATTTTATTAGTAAATAAAAAAGAATATATATATATATATATATATATATATATATATATATATCCCCTGTGTGGATCCTGGTTGTTAGAATAGATCCTCAGTACCCCTTGCTTGTCGTAAGAATCGACTAAATGGGGCGTTCCTTCGGATGAGACCGCAAAAACCGAGTTCCCGTGTCACAGCAGGTGTGGCATGAAAAAAATCCCTCCCTGCTCAAAAGCCATAAGTGCCGAGCATAGACCTAAGTTTGCAGCCTTTCACCGGCAATGATGACGTCTCCATATGAGTGAAATATTCTCGAGCGGGACGTTAAACAATACACAAACAATATATATATATATATATATATATATATATATATATGCAAGTCGAGGAAAGCCACAGCACCCGTACATACAATAATACAAAACACGTAATGTTAACAAAATTTGAATCGAAAATATGATTTTTGGAAAGTCTTTTCTTGATATATAAGATCTTGTCAAATTACGAGAACAATATTTTACTCGTTGTCCTTTTCTGCCTCTTTCATCCTTCTTCTGTCTAAATACCCATCATTCAATCAGAGTTTCAAATGCATATATCATTCTTAGAAGGAACGACTGCAGTCATTTCATTGTGTCTTCATATTTAGCAGAATTAAAAAAAAAAACAAGCAAGAGAGCATAAAATCCTAAACAACATAATGTCAAGGCAGCGTCTCCAGAAATTTGGTGTAACATGTTTAAACCCAAAAATATTTTTAAAGATTATTTTTTTGTTTTGGTAAAATTAAACAATTTCATTCATTTCAATTTCTTTAAAATTTCACCACTCTTTCTAAACAGTTCCCGTTAAGCATTGTTGTCAGTGTTTACACTAATTGAAAGTATTCTCTCACTTTTTTTTGTTTTTTATTGTTTTGTTTATTCAAGTAAGATTTAAAATATTCAATGTAAAAAATTATATGTGACATGAATATTGATATGTTGCTATTTTATATTCTTAGGGCAATCGGCATCCCGGAAATGCTTAAAACTCTTGATGAAAAATTGCATGTGGACACCAGAATTTCCAATTTTCTTGTACCAGTTGGAGCTACCCTGGAACGTTTAGGAAGCTGTATATTCATCTGTTTATCGGCCATGTTTCTTGTTCAGTTGGAAGGAATGTCACTTGATGCATCTAGAATAGTTGTCATTGGGTAAATACATTATATATTCTTTATTCCGTAGAGGGGGTGAGATCTGTGAAGCCACCATGCGTGAAAGTAACAATAACGTATGTAATTTATATGCCTTTCCTAAGTTTTCTCTAATATAGATGTTGTTTATTAGAAAAAGATGATTTCTTAAAATCATTAGAAAATGATTTATTCCTGATGAAACCATGCGTTTGTTCGAAGAATTCTTGTTCACGTGATGTCTAATTTCCTCCTTCTTTTAGCAAATGAAAGCGTTTCGTAGGATGGCTATCAAAGATCTATCGCGCCATAGGACTGCACAATTGAAATATAAAAGAAAGAGCTAAATACCTACATGAGTATCTATAATTAATGGTTTTATTCATACCAGAATTAAGAATTTACCTGACAGGCACATCGAGTTTGATCATCACTGATTCAACATAGTTTGTCGAATGTTAGACGTTGAAAACAAGGTTGATTGAAAATTGCCGATTGAAATTTTATGTGAACTGTGGTTTTGCATGTTGATATTTTTGAAACATAACAGAAAGGCCTGTACATTGCTATATATCTCTGTGAACAAAATGGTTCATATGCTCAATTTTAAATGTGAAATTATGATAAATATATTATTACTTTGGCATTCTATTAAATAAACTCTATTCCAAAACTCTCATGCATACACATTAAAAAAAAAATAAAAAAAGCGGTTGTAGATGGAAATAATTTCAAAATACGACCCGTGTTTCTGGACACACTTCCTTCCGAAATGATCCCAGTATTTACCACATTATTACTAGCATACCGCGTGCTAACAAAATTCAAAAATGACGGGAGAGGAGAAAGCAGAGAGGAATTTAAGGTGATAGTCCTCATTCCTATATATGCTAAAGGTGAATTCAATGTCAAAAAAAAAGTTTCCCTCCTGATAACGTGTGAAGAAGGCGTGCCAAATACATACATTATGTAAATAAGACTGATCGGAGATTTGCTAACGAAGAACTAAATTTTTGACATATTGTTGTATCTGGAATGAAATAGTTTATAGATATATTACTTATGATAGTTTGGAAACAAGAAAATATCATTAGACTAGTATGTTTGTACATGAATCTTTCATAAGCGTAAGCACGTCTATCCATCATCACTTGCGTAGCACCATGAGAATCAAACATATTATTTACAATGTTGTTTCTACGCGACAAATTTATTGATCCATCAACGTTTGATCTAACAGAGACTCCGTGGGGAACCGGGTTGTAAGAATAGATCCTCAGTGCCCCTTGCTTGTCGTAAGAGGCGACTAAATGGGGCGGTCCTTCGGATGAGACCGCAAAAACCGAGGTCCCGTGTCGCACCAGGTGTGGCACGTAAAAGATCCCTCCCTGCTCAAAGGCCGTAAGCGCCGAGCATAGGCCTAAATTTGCAGTCCTTCACCGGCAACGGTGACGTCTCCATATGAATGAAAGATTCTCGAGTGGTACGTTAAACAATATTTAATCAATCAATCTAATAGAGAATTATGGTTGTTCAACGTTTCAACCACAATGCCACTTGTTTCCAACAGTGTTTGCCTGCCCTTAGCTTTAGTTGTTAGAGCTTGATATCAATATCAATATATATATATATATATATATATATATATATATATATATATTTGAAAATATCATTGACAAGGCTCGGGAACTAGTCCTGGCGTCGGGGGACTGAAATTTCCTAACGGTCCTGGCTGGAGGAACTGAAATCTTCCTAACTCCATTAGTTTTTTATATTTATTTTCCCTCGAACTAAAATGTCGCTTTTTCATTGGTTTGATTGTGCCACGTGACTGCCGTCCATATCACTATGTCTGGCCGGTACATCTTATATTAGCTTCGCGTCGCTGTCTATGATATTGATCAACCCAATATCTATCTATAGACAGTCAGTTACAAACCTAGTAAGTAAAAATATCCGTAGGCTTTTTTAAGCCAATGGGACGGGACAGGTGAATATGAGTTACCGTATCCATACTGGATTCCTAAACTTCACAAAAACCCTTACAAACAAATATACATTGCTTCATTCAATAAATATTCTACCAAGCCCCTGTCATTCTACCTCACGAAGATATTAGCAGATGTGAAGGAGAAACTTCATACGTATTGTATCACTATATATACCGGATGTGATGTAAATCAAAGGTGGATTATGTAAAAGTTCTAAAGAACTTTTAGTGAATTTGAAATCACAAAACTTTTATCAAATTAACAACATCAAAATACATGATTTTTCAACACTTTACACAATCATTCCTCACGATAAATTAAAGGTTTTTGACATCATAACCAGTTGCTTCATCAACAAAAATGGGGGAAAAGGAATATTCATATGTAGTGATCAGTCATCCAATAAATTACGTTGTTAAACACCACTCTGATTCTACACACAAGTACCCTGAAGTTGATGTGAAAAAGGTGTCTGAGTTCCTCATTGACAGTATCTTTGTAGCCTTTGGTGATCAGGTCTTCCAACAGTCTGTTGGAATTCTCATGGACGAGAATTGTCCTTTGTTAGCTGATCTGTTTCATATTCTTATTGAAAAGAAAAATATCCCTTGCTGTAGCCTTCAACTCGATATTTAGATATATCGACGACGTTTTATCTATTAACAATGATCATTTTATTCATATGTGGATTCAATGTATCCCAGTGAAATCGAATTAGAAGACATCACAGCAGTTTCCACATCTACTACTTTTTATTTGATATAGAAGTTAACGGCAAACTAACAACTCAAATTTACGACAAACGGGATGATTTTAACTTTTCCATCGTCAACTTCCCATATTTATTCAGCAATATTCCATCATCATCTGCAGGTGGTTTTTATGTTTCTCAACTGATTCGATCCGCAAGAGCTTGTTCTCAGTATGATCAGTTTTTAAATCTAGGCAGGTTACTGAAAAACAAGAAGTTACACGAGTTTCAACAGTCTCGTTTAAAGTCATCATTTCAAATATTCTATGGTCGTTATAACGATCTAGTTTGTCAGTACAACATGTCATTGGGTCAGATGCTGTCTGATGTGCTTCATATTAATTGTTCGGCTGTTCTTCTCACACTGATTTTGACTACGAATTACTGTTATCTGATCAAGATATAGGGCTCACGGCGGGGGTGACCGGTCGACATATAATGCTTACTCCTCATAGGCACCTGATCCCACCTCTGGTATATCCAGGGGTCCGAGTTGCTCGACTCCTTTTCTTGTATTCTTGATAGGAATCATGAAAATTGATCACTGTTCGTTATCTTCACCAAACTCAGTATTAGTATTTCGAAATACGTTCTGTTGTTAGTCCACAAAGAAAAATGTAATACAAACAATCAAGAAATCCTAACGCCTTCTTGTTCCAGTTTATTGTCAACCGTGGGATCTCTGGCAGTTCCCTCCGTCCCCAGTGCCAGTATCGTCTCCATTCTAGTGGTTTTGTCTTCACTGGACGTTCAAGTTCACAATATAGGTCTATTGATGGCTTTGGAATGGTACAAGTAAGTCCATGATTTAACTATCAATCACTATCAATCATTTTTTTTTCAAATGTGCGTTTATCAAATCTTGATAATTTATAAGGGCACTGTTCTTCTTTATTTCACTAATTGGTCGTTTCATAGATCCATTATCTGTACATATTTACATTATAGTGACCGTATTCGGACTACGAGCAACACAATGACCATCATCGTTGGGGGTGTTTTAATTGACAGACTATGCAAATCTAGTCTGAGATCGACCGCGATCCAAAGCTCGAAGAAAAAACATACCTGGGAATCAGAGGTCCAGGTACAAGTTGAGAATGAAGCAAGAGCTACAAAGTTTTGAAAACGGGTTTCGTTTTTTGTGGGAAGAACCAGTGAAAAACAAAAAACTACATTGAGAATGAAATGTATTATTTACTAAATTGGTCAAGTTTCCACTGTTTGGTACTGGTAGATTTGAAAGCCTTTTGACCTTGCTTACCCCCGTGAAATCAATTTTCATGCCAAGTGGTTTTGGATATGAACACATTTCTAAGAAAAACGTTATTTGAATCAATACTATATGCTTTATTTTCTTACCAATGTTATTAAATTATAATTGTAAAATTACACAAATTAATTGTAAAATTAAAAAATACAAGATCATTATGAATACTGTGTATCAAATTTCTGTTGGATCAAATCTTGGAAGTTTGTAATATATACAGATATTTTATAACATGATTGAACCTCGAATAAATAAATGTACATTATTTTTTTTTTACACAAAGTCAGCCCCCACATAGAAAATACTTAGATATCTTATGTCACATATCATGTGCAAAATAAAACCTCTCTTATTGTCTAAATTATAATTTCCTTATACATATGTATGATATGCCTCTGTTGAATATTTCTTGACATCTGCTGCTATCAACATGGAACAATGTGCAGGAAAATGAAATAATTATTATAATTAAATTATTTATTTATCAAAATCATCAGGAATTGTGATGTTTTCCGAGTGGTCCAGACGATCTGTGCCCCTCAGAGTGAATTCATGTGAGTGTGGGTGGGTATATATATATATATATATATATATATATATATATATTTATATATATATATATATATATATATATATATATATATATATATATATGATTGTTTATTGTTTTACGCCACACTCAACAATTTTTCAGTTATCTGGTGGCGTCCAATTTTTATTGGTGGAAGAGAGAACTCAGATACAGTGTACCTGGGAAGAGACACCACCGACCTTCCGAAAGTAAACTTTCTCACAGAATCATAACCGCGCCGACTAAAGGAGGTGAGAGGCCTTGTGAATTTAACGCAGTGCTCTAACCACTCCACCACGGAGGCCCCTTTTATATATATATATATATATATATATATATATATATATATAGTTTGTATAATATATATATAAAGGGTCGATGGAATTAATATACATCCTCAGGAGAATAAAAATTGAATATGAAGTTGTTTATCTTGCAGATCCCTATTATGGCGTAGTGATTCTTTGCGAAGAGGGAATAGATACATAACGTCATAATACAAATGTAAACGTAAAAGTCACGGGAAATGTGACTTGGACAAAGTAGCGGAAAGTTTTACAGCATGCCAAGTTGATGAAGGTTTAACAAACAGAATATTTCACATGTATTGATTGAAGTTTGTTCAGTCTAGCAGAAAACAGTTTAATGAAATAATTTTCTATAGTAAGTCTCATTGGGGTTAATTCAGTTTAAAGTTTATGAAATGGAATAACACTGTAGTTGGCCACACCACAGGTGTCAAAAAGTTCACTACATGGGACATTTCTTGTACTTGGATCGCTGATTTGTTGGAGGTGGACACATATCCTGGCTGTTAATTGTGTTCCCTTTTGTCCAATATATTCCTCGCCACCACACGTATTGCAAATATATTCCTCGTCACACGTATTGCAATATATTCCTCGCCACACGTATTGCAATATATTCCTCGCCACACGTATTGCAATATATTCCTCGTCACACGTATTGCAATATATTCCTCGCCACACGTATTGCAAGTAATGCAATGTAGTAATTTTTTTATTTTAACTTGCGTGACATGTTACCATTTACAATAAAAGATTGTCCGCAGTAACAGAAGATTACGTTTTTAGGAAGGGACATATACCTCACATCGAATTACCACATGTAGAAACTATTTTTCAGATGTTGAATTTAATTTGGCTTTTCATTAATAATTTCTTTAAGTTAGGTGGATGTTATTGACTGATGAATAGGTCAGATTTGGGAATAATTTTCTGAAGTTCAGAATCAGGCTCAATAATTATAAAATTCTCCTTACCTTCCTGAAAAATATTTAAAGGGCTATAATCTGCCATTAAAGAATTTAAGAATGAGTATATGTGTGTGTATATATATATATATATATATATATATATATATATATATATATATAAGCAATACGTATAATGGTTCAAAATGGTTTTGTAAATCTAATTGTAGATCTAGGGGTGGATCTCTTTAAATTGGAGGTTAAAAAAGAAAAAGAAAAAAAAACCGGATTTTGTACTTTGTTGAAAAAAGTGGGTATGCACAAAGAGACAAATGTGTGTAAATATATTTCAAAATATAATACATTCCGTTTAGATCAATTTCTTTATAAGACATGTTTATGATAAGAATAATGGTATAGTTTATTATAAAACCGTATTATAATGAAACCTCAATATTCTATAAACTGGACAATGAGGGTTTGAATATTCCCAGAGTATCTCTAACCACTATGCGACAATGGACTAATCTATTATGGATCTTCTGTCCAGACGTTAACGAAATATAATGTCCTTATCGTCATTAGGGTTCTCCCTATCTCTAAAACCCGCCGACTTTTCAAAATTTTCCTTACTTTCTCGTCAATAACTTGCATAAACGCCGCCATCTTTACAAAATTACGTGCTGACGTAAAGTTACGTCACCTTCGAGGTGTAGATTTACGTCGTATTTTACGTCGCACGTAAAGTACGACGTTTTCGAGAAACGCAGAAATTCGCCTACGTACTTACTACGTCCCTCTTATGTACTATATAATTTTTACGATGCTTTTGTGAACGGGGCCGTGATTATAATAATCGTAAACTGCACCAAGTTATATCGTATAACATAGGTCAAAATTAACTTCATTCCTTATAATTTAATTCAAAAGGAAAATTTATATTGAACAAGTCTTAGTTTATAATTTAAATGTAAATAGAAAATGATTGCATCGCGCAATGATTCGCTTAGCAGCACACCGACAAAGTATCGAACGTAAAAGAAGCCATCTTGGTTCTTCTCAGAACTGGAACATGCACTATGTTCATGAAATTTGAAAGCGTAAGGTGGAGTTTGCAACGAATCTTAATTACAGAAAATATGCGTGAGCTACATATGACGGCATAATGTTTACTTCGCAGTGCAAGAAAGACGTTAGAGTCGCTCTGACAGAAAGTTTAGATCTAGCATCATACAAAATACATCGTGTAGAAAACCAGAAAATGCAATTTTGCGATTTAAACAATTTTGATTTCATGGAAGTTTTAAACTACATTGCAACTCACCATAGCATGCAAACAAATCCAACACAGTAAACTATGTAAACATATTCACAGATCTATGTCAATCGATTGAACGTGACGTCATGTAGGCCTAATACACATTTTTCAAGACATGACGTATTTTTGCGCTTTGATAGGCAGATCAAGCAATTAACCCCACCCCCTCACGAGTAAGAATATATTTATAATGAAACCGCAAACTTTGCAAATACTTGATATATCACATACCATGTTATTTCGCATATGATATCGTTGTGTCAGAATTTGTATAAAATTTTTATCGTTAAGATTAATGTTTCACTAACAAACGTCTATGCAACTTTTGCTATTGAATAAATTATGTAAATCAACCACCATTTGAAAAAGAGTTATCGTTCTTTGCTCAAGCAACTATGCGCAACTGAAAATAGTACATGGGATTTCCGAATGAAATATACGCAGTTATTGCCCTTTAATACTTCCGTTTTAACTTGAACGTGGCACGGCATTCGGTTAATATTTCGAATTTTGGCTATTTTTTTTTTTTAAAGATTTGGTAGGTTGAAAAAAAGGATCACCATATATAAGATCTAAAAATTAAAACAAATGTAGAACATTATGAGCAATTAGTTAAGATTTTATGACAATTGCTTGAAATTCTTTAGGCTTTCTACTTTCAATTTCGCAAAGGTTCATTATATGCGTCGTTCTATAGATTTTTGCGTTGAACCTCTCTAACAGAGATTGGGTCCATGTTTGAATGTTGCTGTCTGAATAAAGACCTTTTTTACATTTCAGAGGTGCTAAATTTGAATTATTACTTTGTAACGATATATATATATATATGACACACAGCTTGCACAGTGTAGCTAGTGTACATATGATATGTTTGTGAATTGTGCACATGCATGTTGGTGGCCCTGTGGTATACATAGCATTAGTTTAGTAAAGCAGTAGCCAGTTTGGATAACTTAATGCTTTGTAAATCTTTACTGCTCTAATTTGAGCTTTTCTTAGCTTAGTGGCTAGCTGTCGGGCTCCACCGAAATATGTACAAGAAACAGTATCATTGTAGGCGCATTGGTTGTAGAGAAACTTTGCAAGTCGAGCCTTAAAATGGCAGAGGATCAGAGCCCACAGGAAAAGCCAATATACGAATCGGAAGTACGCGTGCTGGTTGAACGTGAAAAATAATTGCACAAAACTTAAACGATTTTAAGAAGGCTGGCATTAAAGATTGTGACGTCATCTTTCGTACTAAACACTATAACCATCACCACTTGATATTAAAATATATATAGCAAGCATTGTTTGTATCTAGAACTAGAATATTTTCATTCCTACGATGGATGTCATATAATTTGGAAATCTGAGTATGGTAGGAATCTGTTGCATTAATCAGCACTATATCCTGATACACATTTGATTCGTCTGATGTTAATTGATTGATTGTTGTTTTCCGCCACACTCAACAATTTGTCAGTTATCTGGTGGCGTCCAGTTTTTGGAGGTGGAGGAGAAAACCCAGATACAATGTACCCGATAAAAGACCAACGACCTTCCGGAAGTAAACTGGCGAACTTTCTCACATATATCGGCGCGAGCGAGAATCGAACCCGCGCCGACTTGAGATGAGAGATCTTGTGATTTTGAGCGCAATGCTCTCGTCCGATTTTAAAAAAAAGGATTATCTCAAAATAATTCTAACGATAAAAACTCCTATGCTGGCATTATCTGTGTTGTATGTCTATTATATCATGATTTCCCTGATATCCACAATTAATCTATAAATAAAATAGCAGGTTAGTGTAATTTGTTTAATTAAATGTTTGCCATTTAAACCATTTTTTAAATCTATTTTTATTATGCTTTTACTTTTAATTACGTGTATGTCTGACATCTTTTATCGGTGCATATGGACTTTGAGCAGAGAGGAATCTTTAACGTGCCACACCTACTGTGATACGGGGCCACAGTTTTGGCGGTCTCATCCGAAGGACCGCCCCCATTTAGTCCCCTCTTACGACAAGCAAGGGGTACTGAGGATCAATTCTAACAACCCGGATCCCCACGGGGAAATCAGTTTTGAAGATGTGGGTTTGCAAGTTTCACATATAGAATTTATTGTACGACTGTTGTAGAAAAATACAGATATGAACTCCCTACGGTTGTCGCAAAACAATAAGAAATCGCTTTGTAATAAACGTATGTTTAATGATATAATACAACAATTAAACTACAATATGTTGCGCATGCTCAGCATACGGCGAGTCTACACAAATGCAGCGGTACCCAGAGATTGTTGATAAAGCCAGGAGAACGAGCATACATTTCGACAACCAAACAAGAAATTATAATGGGCAGACTGCAAATATATGATGGTGGAACTTCCATAAATAACTGATGACGGATAGTTAATGTGACAAATCTACTTTAAAAAGTAAATTCTAGATTTCAGAAAAAAGAAATTTGAAAATTCTTATGGCTGGTAGAAGCTGGTAGAGGAAGTTATATTCAGCCGATACAAAACAAAAAGAAATGGGGGGGGGGGGGGTTAAAAGTGATAGTGGGATAATCACAATCCCCTGGACACATCAGAGGTGGGATCAAGTGCCCGGAGTCCTTGCTGACCGGTCACATCCGCCGTGAGCCTTATAAACGGAGTAATCGTTAGTCAGAATCGGCGTGTGAAGAACGGTTTTACTAACTGGTTTGAAACGCATCAGTCAGCACTTGACCCAGTGATAGCTTGTATTTGCAAATTAGGATACTATGAAAATGAACACAGAATTTGGGAAATACTGACGTTAAACAAAACTGTTGAAACGTTTGTAATTTCAACTTATTTGTCAGCAGCCTGCCTCAATTTGTAAATTGATCATACACAGATTTAGAACATGGGATAAAATATGGTCGCATCAAACCGAAGACGTAAACATGGGGAGTGATTGCTCCTTCGCCAAACGCTCGGCATTAGAAGCGAGAATCACGGGTCTTTCGGATATGACTTTAAAAACTCAACAGGCGTTGGCACGTTAAGAACCCTCACTGCTATGGCCCTGTGCGCCAAGCATAGGTCTAAATTTGAGGTACTTCAGCTACAGTTATGAGTGAAAAAACTCGACGGGACGTAAAACAAACAATCAAATAATCGATTTTACTCTCACGAAGGTGGGTATTGTAAATATATAAAACATCAATGATGTATCTAAATGTCGAATTGAAGGCCGCAGCAACAGACTATTTCATCTCGTGTAGAAGCTTTTCCATAGATTTTGCCACATAAAAATACAATATATTGCCACACAAATAATAGAAACTCTCTCCATATACTGAAGCAATGAAAATCATCCAACATATTTGTTATTTAATGTTGCACGTGTAGCCCTGCGTCCATCTGCAAAGATTCAAGTTCACAATAGATCCCTTTTCTGATGAAAGCAAGACACAAGTGTGCATCTTGCAAAGACTCAATATACTTAACCATGAATCAGGATTCAGTGTATCAAAACAGGGTCTTGGACTTGCGATACTGAAACATGACCTTGGATTCAATATATCAAAACAATACCGAGAACTCAATATTCTGAAGCATGACCCAAGACTCAAACTGTCAAAACATGACTTAAGACTCAATATACCTAAATATGACCAAGGACTTAATATATTAAAAAAAAATGACCAAGGATTCAATATACTGATTGATTGCATATTGTTTAACATCCTGCTTGCGAATTTTTCACTCATAGAGATGTCACCATTGCCAATGAAAGGCTGCAAAATTTAGGCCTATACTTGGCACTCAATTCAATATATCAAAACATGAACCGAGACTTAATATATTAAAACATGACCTTGCACTCAAATATTGAAACATGACCTATATGTAGGTCAAAGCAGCATATGAAGCATGACTGGAAATATGTATGTCTAAATGTATCATTCTTGCAAGTTTAGATGAGACAGGGATGGCTTTTAGTAGAAAATGAACCTACTCCATTAATTCAAGACTGGGGTAACAGCATAAGCTCTCCCTAATTTTGTCAAGATAAGTTGAAGTAACCACTGTGTACAACTTTCTACAGAGTAAATATATTTAAACCTTTTCAGTATATACATTAATGAAAATCAACCATAGGATCTAAATTCACCAGCTCATTCAATAACATGCACATTATATATGTAAAATATGAGCAAATGAATTATACTTAAAACTTTATTTCATTCAAAACAATTCAAAGACTAATTTTATTATGGCTATTATCACCAGGTGTGTTTTTATATCATTATTACAAACACATACCTGTAGTATAGGAGTAAATTATGATTTCAATAAACAAAGTTGCAGTCATACAAAATCTGGGTATAAATCATAACTGATATTACATAGTATGTACATATATATCTGTGTATCAATTATGTTACAACATTACCATCCTTCCCTTATTTCATATTAGAAATTCATTAAAATTGCATGAGTAAATAATTTAACAGCAGTATAGGCATTCAGTCTCCTAGGTGTCTTGTCCACAAGGAGTAACAAACCCGTTTGGCAGTTATCCTGAAACAAAAACAAAATTCTCTAAATTTTGTTGGTAAATTGTTATAAACATCCTATTCATATATATATATATATATATATTTTTATTTTTTTTTTTTTATTTTTTTTTTTTTTTTTTTTTACAAATTCACAAATATGCTACATTGTATACATATGAGTCTATGGGGCATAATATACATTCACAATGTTGAATTGTGGCACTTCACACTCAGACATTTGACTTCCATTAAATCAGATGAGGATTATGAGTACTCTGCAGATGAAACTACTAATGGGGACTAGGTCTCCTAAGCATTTATATGTCAGTCTATCTGTCCACATCATAAGGTCTTTAATCATTACTTGCCTGGAATATGTGTTGTCAAAAAAGAGTGTGTATATTCCTGTCTGTTTGGCCGTTAGTTCCCCACGGACAGCCTGTTTATGTGAGTCACACTTGCAAGCTGGCACCAAAGAATGAGTTATCGCTGGGTCTGGTCTCTCAAACTCCATGTATGTAACACTAAATATCACATCCTATCACCAAAAACACTCAACAGTATAGTCAACTGATATTGTTCATACAGAGACACACACTACAGATACTTCTATTTTATCGGAGTATCATTCATACAAATTACTTTGATTACGATCTGGTATTAACAAGTACAACTACCATCACAAACTTACTTGTATTCAAAGTTTACATCATATTCAGAGCAGAATGATTTTTTCAAACATAAAATATATACCTACATTCAAATTAAAGCAACTTTTGAATGATGTACACATCTGGTTTTTTTTTTTAAAGCTATCACAGAATACATTATAACAAAGCAAATTGCTCTAAAAAGACTCCAATGAATATACTGATACAAACCTTGGGGTGAGATGTAAATTCCCAACACAACACTGTGTTCTGTTTATCGATGACCACTGGAATGGCATAACTTTTCCCAGCCTTGACCCAGAATTCACTAGAATTATTCACCTCCCCTTTCTCCAATTCCTCAGCTTTAATTGTGATGCCAGTTGTAACACTAAAGCATTAAAAAAAGAAAGAAAGTAACCATTTATTACTTACTTTTTAAATTGTACATGTATGCATTACACAGGTACTCTCTTGGAAAGAAAATGATAACTTGCATATTTACAATACATCTTCTACAATTCTGATCAAAATCCTGAAAACAATGATTGAGTAAACATAATAATTCAAGTGAATATATTTATAATAATCAAAATATTTGGGAAATTTAGTGCTCCTGTTTTGTTGTAAAATTCTGATCTTTGATTTTGTAGCATAACTGGAAAAAGAACTACATGCAAAAGAGTAATACAATGAATACTTTATAAAAGAAAGACAGTTCCAAGAATGGAAACCATGCAAGTTAAAAAGTATTCAGGTGAATGTTTACATGCATTAAATCAAGGAATCATAAACATTACTGAATAGTATTTATATATATATAATACTTTGTTGGGCCAGATATTTACTAAATTTATTAAATTGTAAAACCCACCTTATTTGCTTATTTGATGCAAGCAGCTCTATTTTGTTCTTTTTTTTTTTTTCTTTTTTTTTTGGGTGGTGGTGGTGGTGGGGGGGTGGGGGGGGGGGGGGGGGGGGGAGTCAGATTGCATAATCAGCCTACAGGTATGTGATTCATATGTTGTAGATTTTTTTTCTAGTTACTCTGATCCCCACTAGCTTGTTTTTTTTTTCCCTTTCTTTTTACACACATAACTTTACCATTTTCAAAATGAATGGCAGATTTATTCAATTCATATCTATGTCCTGTTTTCACTGCCTTTATCAAGTAACAAGCAAACAACTCCTTGGCAAGATCACATGAACTACAGAACAAATATATACTATTTTAATATTCTGAGTTGTTGCCTACTTGGGGTCTGGATCCTGATACTGGAAATCCTCTGATGAACCACTCTGTGATCTGGCTATCTCTTCGTTACTCACCACATGAAATACCTCGTCCTTAGACAACCCCTCACTTCCATCCCTTAAAATATCAGTGCATACATCAGTACAGTCTGGTCCTCTTAAGATTACATGCAACATCTAAAGCAATGATTCTTCATGTGCACATCTGAAACTTACATGATGCGTAATGTTTAAAAAGCAACAGACATGAAATTCTCTCAAAGGGAAATATGCATACTCCGAGTTGATGTGGTAAGGAGAATTATAATGAAACAGATGGTAACTTGAATACACATTTTGCATCCATCAATCCAGGAATCGTAGCTCATATACACAATCTGCAGAACACACTACACTGTATAGAGAAAAATCTTTGCTCCCATTTTATTTTTGCCTCTTCCATCCTCATTGTCAGGGGACAAATAAAAGATTGGGTGAAACCATTTCCTCTCTTATTTTTCTTTAAACACAACTGTGTCTGAGCACATTTTAAATGGAGCAAAACCATTTGCAAGAGCAGAAAGGCGAAAAAAATGGAGCAAAAATAACCCTGTATACAGCATACAGAAAGTCTGTCCACTGAATAATACCAGTCTTTGTATCTGATGTTCTTACCCTACACTTCCTTTCTTCACTCGTTTGACCTCATCCGTCTCATTCTGTCCAACTACAGAAATCGAAATATTGGCCGCCACTTGACCTGGTATCACGACTTCATCTGGTTCTGGTCTTACGACATCACTCGTCTGTCTCTCTGGTGCAGCTGTTGCTCCTTGACTTTGCTCTTCAGAACCTTTGCATGGGGTTGAGCTATTCTGGGGAGGAATATTGAGGGCTGATGGGGGTGACTCATTCATTAAAACTGTTTTCTTGTTCTTGCTGCAAGTCTCAGTTTTACATCCAGCATCCTCTTGAACTGCAGTACAATAAACAATTCTAATGCGACTGTTCTGTACTCTTCATTTTGATTGGCTGATGCACACTGATTTTTGAGGCAGTTCAATGAGCATTAACAAAATGGAAAGGTTTCTATTTTGATGTCATAATAGAATGATGGAAAAACATAACATCAAGCATATTTTATATAATAAAGAAGCAAATTCAATGCAATAAGACATAAATATCAAGTAAAATGCATAAATGGCAGTAGAATGGAATAACTATCTTCTCATTTGTTATTTGTGGCCATAATGGTGATTTAACTGTTGAAAATATCATATCAGTTTTACCTGCTCTGCTTGGTTTGTAACCATTAAATCGGCATTAATGGTCACAAATAACAAATGAGAAGATAGTTTTTCCCTAAATGAAAATATTGCATATATAAAATACTCTTATCTTATCAAAATAATCCAAAATTGTTTCATAAAATTAATAAATACAATCATGTATGGTGAAAAAAAAAAAAACGACATCAAAATCGACTGTACTGCCCATCGTACTCAACATCATGACAAGTAATGTACAATATGCTTAAAAACTGAATTCCTTAAAATATATCATTCAGAAATTGATGTGTACAGGTTGTTGGTGTCCAGATAAATAAAGCCTGATCCAACAATCACAATGTATACTGTACTGCATTCTATAATATTTACATTTCCAATGCTTTTGCCTTTGATATCTTTACAAATGGTAATGTATCCCATTTCATCCTTGGATGTGTTGCAGTTGTGAACAATGTGCATATGAATCTTGATATATAGTATGTCTATTGAACAGATGCGAATTCTGATAGAAAGGAAAGTAAAATGTAAATATAAAAATGAATTTCATTTTTGGAAAAGACATGAGGGTATAAACTGCATTACTTCATGCTGGCATAGTCTTCATGGAGTGCTAATGTGCTTTATGAAGTATGCAGGCATGAAGCATCACAGATCATACCCTCATGTATTTTCCAAAAATGAAATTTATTTCTATAGTGAAGTACCTACCAGACACAGCAGTGTTGAGGACTTTAGCAGATGTTAGATCCTCCTCACTCGAGTCCTCTGGTCCTTCATCCTCCTGTAGTCTGCTAATCATGGAGGAACTTAGGTCGTCAGATTGTATGTACTTCTGGTAACAAAGGTTACAGGCTCGGGATTTCTTACTAGAAATGGACATATTCATGAATATCTCAATATACCTCATACACAGAAACTCTAAAATGTCACTCAAGTTTTTTATATTTAGTTGTTATTGATTACGTTAGTACATTCTACAAGCAATGCATTTTAAGGTAAGCTTTATGCTGAAGCATTTTGTGTAGGCCAATTCCGAGATTGAGTGAATGCTTTCAATTGTTACTCTCAACATTGTGTTGATCATACTCTCTATTTATACTTCATACAGTCATCATTGTTTTCTCAGTAATAAATGTTTGCAGTTTCACTGTATTGAGAATATTCAAATTGAATCTGTGACATGTAGGTGACCTTTCAACTTCACATAAAACCCTATACTCATCAAAGAAGAGTGTCACAACTGTAAATATAAGGAATACATGTCTAATTTGTTTATATTTACATGGGAGACAAAAACAAAAATCGAAACATGGTGGAAATTTCCACCAATTATACAAATTAACCTCCCATTATTTTTTGATACCCATAATACAATCAAACTATAATAATCATTCCTTAAGTATACGACATATCCATATTTTCATGCATTATATATTTCTACATGGATAATTACATTAGTCTTAACAATATGAAAGTGAAAGTATAAGACTAGATTTAGTGTGTAATGTCAGACAATCGCAGGTGAATCACGAATCGGAGGCATAGACAGGCAGAGATGTAGAGCAAAAATAAAGTTCCATAAAGTTCCCGTAAGCCAAGGAAGTGACAGTACGTAATATTTTTACCTATCGAGCCTAGTTGGAATAAGAGAACAGTAATTGCCATTATTAAATTTAAAACAGTTACAATATCTGATATCCTACATCCTCCATATGAAGTACGCCTTGGAATACTATTTTTCATCAATTCAATGCTGGTATATTTTGCAGTGTTTTACACTCTATGAGTATCACACCATTTATATTCTGGAAGCTCGTCAAATTATTATCATATATTAAAAACAGCTACACATAACTGTCTACAAAGCATATAATGCAGGAAATTGTACTAACTTGTTAAAGTCTAGAACATCTATAAATCTGAAACAAGGAGAGGATTGAAACTGAAAGACAATCATACAAAGTGTAAAATCATGTTCCTGCATAACCTTCATTTTTCTGTGTAATTATGAAACTATAGGCCTACCTGCTGTAGGTGGAGTCGACATAATTGTTGCTGCAGTTGTGACAGAACACTTGACCACACAACCGGCAATGGTGCTGAAATGAAAATAACTCTCACTAAACTGTGTGTTGAAGGATAGACGTAGAGTCCATCTAAAAACATACAGTAGATTACTGTACGCTGGGAAATGTTTGTTCCTATTATTTTCATTGGAAAAATGATCTTGTCCAGATTTAGATTCAACCAAAGTTGTTTCTAGCTACTTTAAAGAAATGAATGAATTTATATTTGCCTGGTATTGAATTCACCCATTAAGGATAAGGGCGAAAATATAGCTGGGGCAAAATTTAACCCTGTATACAGTACATACAGGGGAAATACATGCATCAAATTGTGAGTAAGATGTGCGTGAACATCACACATACTAAATTCTATCAAGACAATTTCACCTAAAAAAATCAAGAATTTTCACCAGTTTCAAAATAAAGCAGTTCTGGAACAATTGGAAATGGAATACAAAACATGCATTCCGTTTCAGATGAAGCTCACAAAGCAGAAGTTATGGAGGGACGAGCTCATGCACTCACTGTATATGCTTATCATGATGACACTAAAAACAAACTCATGATCTCAAAAGAGATTCTGAAAATACATCAACATGTAACAGTGTAATTCATATAACTATGCTTTTTTACTACGGCTGTAAATTGTGTGGTTTGTGTCAAAATTAAGTGCATGAATTTATTACAATTTTGATTTTTTCAATTCCTGTCAATAGGTGCCCTAATGTAGGAATATGGTATTACACGTACATATGTGTGTTTTGAAGCATTTAGAAGTTTGTCGTGATTGTGTAAATTGTAGGAAAACAAAAGATTGAAGGAATTAAGAAATACCACAACATGCACCTTTCTAACCATAAATGTGAATTCTGCTTTACAGCCCATGCAGTTGGCAACTGTTTTCTCATCTATCCATTTTGCAGATGACTGCATTTTCTGTTCGTATGTTAAACGATCGGTCTGCTGCCAAAGAGTGTCCTTCTCCCTGTATTAAGGAATAGTTTTGTAATTCAAAATTCATTATTCACAAACTTAAAGATGTCTTCTGTCCAGTCATTCTGAAGTGGTGAGAAATACAGTAAATCAATAGGTGTCGCATGAATCAAGTGTGAAATGTTCTGGGACGGAACCACTTGCTTGGCACTGAAATTTTGTGATATTGCTATCAATATTTAGTGTTGCCCATCATACACTTAATGACAATCCAAACAAAGCTATTTGATTGATACACAATATTCAAGAAATTGATCCATAGTTTCTATAGAAAATCATATCAAACAATCAAGCAGGATTTGAGTAATACATGTTCCAAAAAATTTATGTGTCTAATACTCAATATATATGTATCTTGGGCACCATTGCCACTGTTATTATATGAGTACTAAAATCTATAATCTATGATAAAGTGAGAAGTCAATTGTACAATTGAGTTTTCTTTGTCAAGTGATATCAGTCAGCTTGTAAATAAATACTATTTGACCACATGGTTTATGATTTATAAACAAACATGGAATTCATAGACGCCTCTTCAGGTTGTTCAGGAGTAAAAGTCTACAAGTTACACTGATCAAGAAATTCTTCATTATCATTATCTCTCTAAGATGGTTATACTAACATGTCAAGAATTTTCACTTTGCATTCATTGATGTACTTGCTTTGTAAGTTGAACAATTTTCTTTTTCAACTGTTTCATATCACTTTTCAGTTGTGAAATTTCCTTTTCCTTGCACTCCTCCATCGATTTCAGTTCCTTACTTTTGTCTTCACCCCGTGCCTTCATAAAAAAAATTGTACATGTTATACCTTATAGACAGCAACACAGACAAGGTATATGTATATGCAGACTGGAATGGACAAATTAATCAAATAAAGGATGGAGAGTTAAACAACATTCCCAAATAAATATCTACTGTACAATGTAAAATTCTATTACAGTAGACCACATGTGGGTCTGCATGGACCTGTATTTCCTAATGCATGTCTCATCCTCACATCGCACTCCCCATATTTTAATCATTCAAATATTTAACGTGTGTGCAGTCACGGTGTGTATAGTTTGAATAATGTTGGATGAAAATTGTGTCAGTCACCGATGAATGAAGATGGATTTCTCCATCAGCATATCATGATGAAAATGACATTCCCACACAAGAACAAATTGAAAAGGATTTTGTAAAACTGAGATGCCCATCTACATACTGTTCCAGCACTAATGAAGTTTTAGAATTTTTCAGTGAAAACTATCAAAAATTCCAGATTACATTAATTTCATATACACTAAACCACACACCATGATAAAAATGACTACTGGTAAGTTTAACATGCATGAGATTTTATGAAACACATCAAAAATAAAGATGCACATCTTCAAGGTGTGTGTAATCAGTGTGCAAAATTTTATAACATTGAATAAAAACTCTATCAGTAGCTGTTACTTGTTTCAAATGGTTGAAGAAAGTATACATACTCTGCTGACATGCTGGTAAAATAAAGCTACATATATATATATATATATATATATATATATATAATCCTCACCTTCAACTGAACACATACATTCTCCTTTACTTCCAATTCTTTTGTTTTCTGAAAAAAGAAATGGAATACACATGTTGCTATCAGACTTGAGTACTGTAGATTAATTCCTAAATATATGTGAGGAAATTACTTCCATGCAATTTCGTTAGAAGAATCAACCATGAAATCAAATCAATTGCATTTATTTTTAAATATTGCTAAAATAAATGTAAAAACTTTTGATCAACAAACAACTCACAAGTTCATGTTCTTGAGATTTGATATTCACAATTAAGTCATTTTACTATATAAAGTATTCACATAAAATAAGGAATCTACAGTATTCCACGGGTCACATAAAATACACGTTTGAAAAATTCAACTCATTTATAGTACGTTTACTTCACTGAGCACAACTCATTTATAGTATGTTTACTTCACTGAGCACACTCATTTATAGTATGCTTACTTAACTGAGCACACTCATTTATAGTATGCTTACTTCTCTGAGCACACTCATTTATAGTATGCTTACTTCACTGAGCACACTCATTTATAGTATGCTTACTTCACTGAGCACACTCATTTATAGTATGCTTACTTCTCTGAGCACACTCATTTATAGTATGCTTACTTCTCTGAGCACACTCATTTATAGTATTTAACTTTATTAAGTACAAGGAAATAGTCATGCATTTATGAAACTTTATGGCCCAATACATTTGATATGAACAAATCTTTAATACAAAACTTACTTACCTGTGTTAAATCCTCTGTAAAAGTTTCTTTCTCTTTTTCCAACAGCAGTATCCGAGACCTCATCTCTTCAAGCTATTTATAAGAAATAATGTATACTAGTACTCAGGTTGCTCTCCATTAATGTTGCCTCACTGGCAACCTTGCTGGTGAAACCAACATTTACTTAAATAATTATTGCTGAAATTGCTAGCCAGAAAATGCAGATTCCATTATCAGCAACGAAGACAACACTAGCAACAGGTGTACCTGTATTAACGGTTTAATGGAAGAGCCCGTAATTTAATATTTCAATTTGACAACAACATCAAAGATACCATGATGCAGATTGACATAAAATAATTTTTTTCTGACACAATATGGTTAGAATTTCCTCTTTTTGTTTTTATACTGAATCAATACATTAAAATTACAGAATGTGCTTTAAAAATCATCATGTTTCTGCAATTGTTGGTGACAAAATTGTTCTAAAATTGTGGGGAGAAACCGTAAGCATTTTTGTAGTTCTTCATGTTTATTTCATTTAAATTGGACCAGTAATGACATACACCTTTGAACTCTTTTTACTTCAAAAAATGGTTTTGTATGAAATATATGAGAAAATTTTTATTTGCAAGCTCACTTTGTCTCACCACTGTATTTGCTTGTCTTGTTTGAAATTCAGCTAAATACAACATCAATCATTTCCTGTCTAGCTGGTAATGGGATCAAATCATTAAGTGTACATTTTTGCATATCAGTTGTGAAAATCATAAACCATTCATCTGAATAACTTGCTTTATAATTATTATTCTAGCAGAAAAGTATCGAGTTAACAGGGATTCATTTTTTTGTTAGGTATTTCTCATTGCCAAGTAAAGGATAGCTACAGCCACATGAACTTTATTTAACTCATAAAAAAAGGAGATGGATATTTTATCTACACATATTCCCTAAACTGTAAACGATGCCGACAATAAGTCATACGCAGCACATGTAACAAGTGATTTCAAATCTTTTGACTATGCAGGCCAACAACTTAGATTACGGTGATACATCTTTGAATATAATGTTACTTAGGGTAGCAAGACTCCTACAGTCATTCACCTTGGAAATAAATTTCATTTTGAAATATCATACTTGAGGGTATGAACTGCGACGCTTTACACATGCACACTTCCTGAAGCATGTTAGCACTTCATGAAAAGTATGCCAGCATGACTTGTTGCTGTTTATATACCCTCTGGTATTTTCAAAAATGAAATTTACTTCTTACATTTACATTCTATTTTCATTTCTGTTAGAGAATTCCTATAAAATAGTCATACTGTTATCAAGATTCATATTCACATCATTCTCATTCATGAGAAAATGGTTATTATTTCAACTGGTAAAGAATATCATCAGAGGCAAAAACATTGGAAATGTAAATATAAAGTTATTGATTTTTTCAGCAATACTAAGGAAACCTTTATTGTCTTGAACAAGAGCTGAACACCATGACAATGACACCTCTTTCTACCTGTTTGTTGTTGTCTGCACTTTCCGTCTCCCATTCTTTTTTCAAGGATGCAAGTTCTTCCTCTAATGCCTGCATCTGTGAAGCCTTTTCTTGAAGTTTTTCTTCATTATTCTTCAGATCAATGTCTTTGGCAGCATAACTCTGATACAAAGCAAACATTTTACTTACAATACAAAAAAAAAATCCTTTAAAATGTCAAATTTAATGGATTAAGAATTACTGACCCATCATGTATATACACCCAAATAGTATGAACATGGCACATGCACATTTAAGTATTATAAAGCCGTAATAATAGTCTCTGCTTTGTCTGTCTGATCAAATCATTAAATGTAAATACCTGCAAAGACTTCTCGTGTTCAATTTGATCTGAGCTTAACTGAAAGTTTAGAGCTCTGATTTCTTGCTTTAATGACTCATTTTCAGAGTTTAATGTCACTTGTGAATCCATCTCTTCCTTTTGACTCTGCTTCAGTAACTGGTTTTCTGTCATCACCTTCTCTAGGGAGCCATCCAATCTTTCAATGTTCTCATTTTTTTTGTTTAATTCACTTTCCATCTCCCTTACTTTTTCCTGCAGTGAACTTCGTTCTGAATCAATCTCTGAAACTGTTTTTTCCAAAACAAGACTATTATTCTCCACTTTCTGTTTTTCATTTTCCCATTCATTGTCTTTTCTTCTCTGTTCCTCTTCCAGGTCAGTCAATTTTGCTTGGAGTTTACAACTTTCACTTTCCTCCAATTCTTTCAATTCTTTAAGTGTATCCATGTCCTGAGAAAGTTTGGTATTTTCCCCTTGTAACTTTTCAATATTTTCTAATAATGTCTTCTTTTCTTCACTGAGTTTTAGATTTTCATCTTGCACACTCCCAAGGCTAACTTCAGTGTCCTCTCTGTGTTTTTCAACTCGACTGATTTCTTCCTGTAACTTAGTTAACTGCATTCCTAATTCATGTTTTTCACTTTCCATTTTTTCCTTCTCATTATACACAGTTTCTAACTGCGAAGAAGTGTTTTTTAGCTGTTCTCTTATGTTTTGAAGATCACTTAGAGCTTCTTCTACTTTCACATTTAAGTCTGTTCTCTCTGCCTCCATTTGTTTTAAAACTGTCTCATGTTCTTTATTGTGCTTCTTTTTCTCATCTTTCATTGATGAAATTTCACATTCTAAGTCAAACAGTTTAGTCTGTACAACCTTTTTCTTTTCTTCGATTAGAGATTTTTCCTTTTGCATTTCCTCAATGTTTTTTAGAAGCTCATTATTTCTTTTCTCAATTTCCACCATTTTCCTTGACTGTTCCCCATTTTCAGACAAAAGGGTATCGTACTTTCCTTTCCACAATGTAGTCTCATTTTGAGTTCCTCTAACACTTTCCTCTAATGTTGACACAGTGCTTTGGAGCTCAATAATTTTCTGTGACTGAGAGGACACAACCTTTTCACCCTCTTTGATTTTCTCTTCCAAAGACTTTTTAATTGCTGTGCTGTCTTCATTTGTTTTACAGCTTTGCTGTAGCTCAGCCTCAGTTTTAGATGACCTTTCTCTCCAAGCTGCTATCTCACCATTTCTTTCAGTTATCTCTTCCTGTAGTTTTTTATTTTGGGTCACATACTCCTCCCTTTGAGATGAGATTTTCTGTAATTCTGTTACAGTATCAGTCAATTTTTCTCCTAACTCCTTCATTCTTTTTCCCATGTCTGACACTGTGTTATCTTTCTTCATTATCTTCTGTTGAAGATCTTCAGTTAAACACTTCAAATTTTGGATTTCCTCCTCTAAACTATGTTTTTCCTTTCGTAATTTAGATATTTCAGCTGTTTGATTTTTAATAGTTTGTTTGTTTTCAGTCAAATGACTTTGAAGAGTCGAGTTTTCTGAAGAAGTATCATTTAATGTACGTTTTACTGCATTGATATTGTCACACAATTTTCCGACAGTAGAAGAGAATTCAGAATTTCCTTCAACAGATGGAGCCTGCAAAAAGAAATTTAGAAGAAACTTTGTTAATCAAGATATAAACCAAAAATAATACTTCTGTCATAACTTTTTTTTTTAAGAATTTAGGAGTCTTCAGCACATAAATATATCAGAGTAAAGTTTGCTTTAAAATCACTAAGTACACCTTATACATGTACAACCCATTGAGAGACTGAATAAAAAAGTGGAGTTAGAGTTATTACACAATGTGTCTAAAATATCCTGCACACTTAATCATTATGTACATGTGAAATTTTGTTTGCAACTTTATGGCCCTATCAAATGTTATAACTATATTCTGTGTGGCAACCATATGTAATGGGGCACAAAAGTATAAGTTCATTTCCAATACGAACGAACATATTCTTGTAGTTCATTAAATGCGAGAACAAAAATCACCTTTCCAATCTGATTTTCCCCCTCTTCTGATACAATCCACTTGATTGAATGAAGCATACTCTCAATGATTTTATCCTTTTCTTTGATCACTTGTAGTTTCTCCTCCACCAGTTTCTGGTTTTCTTCCTTCGAATTACTCACTATTTCATTTCTCTCATTCACATGTTTTAGTTCTGTTCTAAGATTTGAGCATTCTTGTATAAGGTCATCATTTTCATGGGAGAGGTGTGATATCTTTTCATTCAGTTTTGAGCAGGTGCTTGCTTTCTCTTGTAATGATGATTCCAGAGCAGATGATTTCGCTTGACTTTCATGTAACTGTTCAGTTTTCTCCTGAATAATCATCTGTTTAGCATTTAATTGTTCACTGAGGTCCGAAATTTGAGAACCATGTTCATTTTTCATTTGTTCAACTTGATTAGTAATTTCAGATATCTGTTTCTCTTTGTCATCCAGGCAGGCCTTGTTCAAAGTCAACTCTGATTCTACACCAGCTTTCTCATTCTCTAGCTGCTTGACTTTCCCTACAGCCCTGTCATGTTTAGCCACAAAATCACTCAGTTCAGTTCGAATTTCCTCTGTCTGTTGTTGTTGACGCAGCCTCTCCACTTCCACATTTTCTTCTAATTTCTTAATCTTTCTTTCTAAGTCATTTACATTTTCACTCCATTTTTCCTCACACTCAGTTTTTTCTTTTTCTGTCCTCTCAATCTGTAGCTTCCTTGATTCACTTTCTTTCTTTGTCTCTTCTAACAGGACTTCAAATCTGAGTTTCTCTGCTTCCACTTCTTTCAAAGATCCCACCAGTTCCTGCATTTGATTCACAGAGTCCATCTTAGCTGAAGCTTCACACTCTTTACTGGCTATCATGTTCTCCACTCTCTGAAGCAGCTCCTGATTTTTAGACTCCAATGTTTTTATTTTGTTGTCCTGACTAGAAATTAAATCAGACTTTTTCGTGTCGCCCTCTATGCTGACAGAGAGGTCTGACATCAGAGTTCGTACCTACAATATGCAAGCATTCTATATATAATTCTTTCAAAAATCAAGGAAAATGATTTACTGGTGATTCTGTTTGCCTCCATATCTGTATATATCTGTTTACCAGGTATTTTCATATGGACAGATTCCTCTAGTAATTTAAAAATGAACATACTTGTCAATGAACAAATCAATAAACATCATAATCATATTACACACATATACTGCTTTGTACAAATTGTAGAATTGTTATTCATGAATATTTTCAAAGATTTTCCCCATACATCCCAAAAGTAATGCTTTGGAAACATATCACAGTCCAACTTTATCCCAAACTCCATAAGATGGAACAAACTCAAATCTAGATCACATCAGACTGCTTGTTTATTACCAGTAATATCACATACACACACTTACTCATAGAACTTCTGACTCACCATACTAGCCACCAGGCTCCTAGCTGCAAAACTGTAGCATTATGGTTTTATATCTTAGTTTTTGACCATTATGGTCAAAGACTAAGATATAAAACCATAACACTACAGTTCTGCAGCTAACAAGCTCCAGTATGTAAACATTTAACACAAATCTAACCTCATACTAATTGCAACAAAATCAATTTAAAATTCAAAAATAAGATCTAGAATACATACAGCATTGGTAAAAAGTTAACTAAAAATGGGGTGAGGTGGGGGAGATTTCTGAGTTGATTCAAATTACTGTGGAGATACGATTGATAAGGGGCCTAACTTTTGCTTCTGTGGGATATTAGCTAATTTTCTTGACTTTGAACAAAAATTGAGGGAATGTATTGGAAGGAACCATATGAAGAAATTCACAACTACTGATATTCATTTATTATTTTTTTTTTGGTTGTTATTCAAAGTAAGAAACATTTTATTCTGCACAATATTCAAAATCTCTGATTCATGTGACTAATGATAGATTTGATGTTTGGCAGTAACATCAGAAACTTCTAGACCTGCATCTGAAGATCAGCATTGCTCTTCTCCAGCTCAGTAATTTTAGTCTTGAGGCTGCCATGGCTGTCTTGGTGTGAGTTTTCCAGCTTATCCATTTTCTCTTTAAGTGAATATTCCACCTCCTCCCTTCTCTTTAGATCCTCCTCTAAGCTTTTCTTTTCCCTCTGGTGAACCTCTTCCTTCATTTTCATCTCTTTTTCCTTGGACTCAGCTTCTAAACACATCCTATCATAGCTGAAATGCAACACATACTTTTATTTTATATATTGTAACTTCTCTTTTATCCAGTGACAAGATTCATAATTTTAGAATTTTATGTCATTCGGGTCATTCTCTAATTATCGACACTTAATTCATTGCTTGGAAACTGTAATGACTTGTGAAAGTCGGAATAATGAGGAGCTTGAGAAATGACCATAAATTTATTTCATAAAATGTTCTTTCAAGTATTTTAAATACTAATGTGTGGAAAAAATTAAAAAAGCCAGATATGTTTTATATAAATTGTAATGGTGATATTTTTATTCAATAAGTGGAATCCGATGCATTTTATTCTAGAACAAAATATTTTATCTAGTATTATAAAAATGTTTATCATAAATATATTATAAGATGATCAATAAATGATTAGCAAATAAATATTAAAATATCAAAAAGTACAAAAAATACATGGGTATGATCAAACTAGTGATTAATATGTTTTATATTCATTGTCAAATTCATTACACTGCCATATTTCCCTAATAACTAAAGGCATCGGTTTAAGAAGAACTGATTCTATAATCTTCATATATACAAAAAGCAGTCTATATAAAAAAAAAGTCACTATCGTGACTTCTCAATATTCAGACTCATACACCTTGGTATTATAACAAGCATGAATTGTTATAACTACAAGGACACTGTAAAACAGCACATTGCTTGCATTGTTCATTGTTCATAAACTATGGCCTTTGACCTTTGAAATAATTAGCATTATCTTACTTTCTACAATGCCATCTCTGTAGCAAGTATGAGATTAAAATTAGGAATGGTATCCTTTCTATGGTGCACACACACACACACACACACACACACACACACACACACACACACACACATACACTACTATGAGCAAGCTCAAAGGAGAATTTCTGTAATTTTGTTGTGAGAGGACACACCTTCTTTGAAGTTCCTTGTTTTCTGTAGTCAGTGTCTCATGCTGTGCTTTCAATTCACTGTACTGTCCATGTAGAACCTCCAATTCTGATTTGGTATGAACCACAGACTGCTGTAGACTCTTTTTCTGCTGCTCCAGGGCATCTATCTGGTCCCCGTACTCCTGTCTAAGACTGTTCTCCACGTCAAATGATTCGCTGAATGACTCACCACGGTGATCCTGCTGTAAATATGAGAAATATGTAACTTTTGTTTTTGTTACATGATGCCACAAAAACAAGTAAAGAATGAAGAGAATCTGATGTATAATATTCCACACATTTTTTAGTGTATTTGTAATTGTACATTGATGATACTGCCATTACCGTGTCTTACATAGAATAATAATAATAATAATACCATATTTATATAGCACCCTTTTCATCCATTTGTATGCTCAAAGGTGCTTTACAATACATAAAACAATTAAATAAAATATTCAAATAAAATGATATAAACATAAGATACAATACATATGCTAAATAAGTATAAAACATCAGTTTCAGGGCATATCAAAATAAAGATGATGAGATAATGTTGATGAGATTTGTGTGTGTGTGTGTGTGTGTGTGTGTGTGGATGAATTAAAACTATATATATTAATATACTGACATACTTACCTGTATTGGGATAATGACATACTTACCTGTATTGTTATAATGACATACTTACCTGTATTGGTATAATTACATACTTACCTGTATTGGTATAATTACATAGTTACCTGTATTGGTATACTGACATATTTATCTGTATAGGTATGCTGATCAGATTGATGAGACTGCTTATACTGTGTTTTATCTGTATTGGTATGCTGACATACTTACCTGTATTGGTATGCTGATGAGACTGTTCATAATGTGTCTTACCTGTATTGGTATGCTGACATACTTACCTGTATTGGTATACTGATGAGACTGCTTATACTGTGTCTTACCTGTATTGGTATGCTGATATACTTACCTGTATTGGTATGCTGATGAGACTGTTTATACTGTGTTTTATCTGTATTGGTATGCTGACATACTTACCTGTATTGGTATCCTGATGAGACTGTTTATCCTGTGTCTTACCTGTATTGGTATGCTGACATACTTACCTGTATTGGTATGCTGATGAGAATGTTTATACTGTGTCGTACCTGTATTGGTATGCTGACATACTTACCTGTATTGGTATGCTGATGAGGCTGTTTATACTGTGTTGTACCTGTATTGGTATGCTGACATACTTACCTGTATTGGTATGCTGATGAGACTGTTTATAATGTGTCTTACCTGTATTGGTATGCTGACATATTTATCTGTATAGGTATGCTGATGAGACTGTTTATAATGTGTCTTACCTGTATTGGTATACTGATGAGACTGTTTATACTGTGTCGTACCTGTATTGGTATGCTGACATACTTACCTGTATTGGTATACTGATGAGACTGTTTATACTGTGTTTTCATACTTACCTGCATTGGTATAATTACATACTTACCTGTATTGGTATAATTACATAGTTACCTGTATTGGTATACTGACATATTTATCTGTATAGGTATGCTGATCAGATTGATGAGACTGCTTATACTGTGTTTTATCTGTATTGGTATGCTGACATACTTACCTGTATTGGTATGCTGATGAGACTGTTCATAATGTGTCTTACCTGTATTGGTATGCTGACATACTTACCTGTATTGGCATACTGATGAGATTGTTTATACTGCGTCTTACCTGTATTGGTATGCTGACATACTTACCTGTATTGGTATGCTGATGAGACTGTTTATACTGTGTCTTACCTGTATTGGTATGCTGACATACTTACCTGTATTGGTATACTGATGAGGCTGTTTATACTGTGTCTTACCTGTACTGGTACGCTGACATACTTACCTGTATTGGTATACTGATGAGACTGTTTATACTGTGTTTTATCTGTATTGGTATGCTGACATACTTACCTGTATTGGTATGCTGATGAGACTGTTTATAATGTGTCTTACCTGTATTGGTATGCTGACATACTTACCTGTATTGGTATACTGATGAGGCTGTTTATACTGTGTCTTACTTGTATTGGTATGCTGACATACTTACCTGTATTGGTATACTGATGAGACTGTTTATACTGTGTCTTACCTGTATTGGTATGCTGACATACTTACCTGTATTGGTATACTGATGAGACTGTTTATACTGTGTCTTACCTGTATTGGTATGCTGACATACTTACCTGTATTGGTATACTGATGAGACTGTTTATACTGTGTTTTATCTGTATTGGTATGCTGACATACTTACCTGTATTGGTATGCTGATGAGACTGTTTATACTGTGTCTTACCTGTATTGGTATACTGATGAGACAGTTGATACTGTGTCTTACCTGTATTGGTATGCTGACATACTTACCTGTATTGGTATACTGATGAGACAGTTGATACTGTGTCTTACCTGTATTGGTATACTGATGAGACAGTTGATACTGTGTCTTACCTGTATTGGTATGCTGACATACTTACCTGTATTGGTATACTGATGAGACTGTTTATCCTGTGTCTTACCTGTATTGGTATACTGATGAGACTGTTGATACTGTGTCTTACCTGTATTGGTATACTGATGAGACTGTTGATACTGTGTCTTACCTGTATTGGTATACTGATGAGACTGTTGATACTGTGTCTTACCTGTATTGGTATACTGATGAGACAGTTGATACTGTGTCTTACCTGTATTGGTATACTGATGAGGCTACTCATGCTGTCTGCACGACTTGGTGGATTCCAGCCGTAGTTACCTTGCTGTGCCCTCCTGTAGAATATGAAAAATATACGTAGATGTCTCAACACAGAAAGAAACATAGACAAATTACCTCCTGCTTGTTTTTTTCTGAATGATCAGTTCTGGGCAGAACTGATCCAAAATTGTTCAATAAAAAATACAACATTATTAAATCTCCTAAACAAAATCAGAACCTTCAATCTGCTCACTTGTTTCGTTACACATTTCAAAAGTTGACTGGCAATGTTTACTTTTGAATGAAATGAAACTGTTTAAACAAGAAGATCATGGACCTTTTAAAGCAGTTGCCTGAGAATTACACAACCAAAACATGTTGAAATATAAATATTGCAATAAAACTTCTGATAAATATTTAGCTATGTATCGGCATTTCATTTCTTTATTTCATATTTTGTACAGTAACTTTTAATATTTTCTTATATATGCATGAAGATGATAATATGCATCATTACTTTGCAAATGACGGCCAAGCATTGTCCAAGTCATATCCCCTAGCAGCAAGGTCAAATTGGAGTTCACTGAGGTCATACAAGTTACTGATCAGTGTGCTGCTTTTGTCATGATTTAGCCAGAGTGACTTTGGATGGAAATAATCACTAAAAATATAAATTATAATGTCTTGATAATAATGTTAACACTCAAAATAATTGATAATTCATTGACCAGATTTCATTAGGAGAAATGTCATAATTTTCTTGAATTGTATTTCCCTAATTGATAAATGGTACTGGAGTATTTTTATATGGTAATCCAAAGTATTTATAAAGTAAAGTACCTGTGGTCAAAATAGTTGTACTTTTGCATTACTAGGATAAATACAATATATATAAATCACAAAAATAACTCCTCAGCATGGCATTTTCACAAGCCATGCTTACTGAGTTCAGAAGCACCAACCCTATGATGTAATGTAAACAGAGACAATGGGCATGGTTTGTGACAATACAGCATAGATGCTGTATTTGTCTAATTTCCTAACAAAGCATAGCATACCTATGCATATATAAAAGCATAAAAGAATTGCATTGACTAAATATGCCAATTTGAATACCTTGTAACTTTTCCATTCATAATACAGGCTTGAATACTGTCAGCCATTCTGTTGTGCATCAAACAAAACCTCAGAAAAGCCCTTCCTTTCCCCACTGATGTCTTGTACTGAAATAAAAGTGTTACAGAACATTAATACTTTTCTCCCTTTCAATGTCAAGGCTTGTGAATATGTAACCACTACCAAACGTCTGGTGCCATTATAAAGATGAATTTCAGCATGACTGTAGTGATTTATTCACAAGAACAAAACTTATCAAGATATAAAAATACACAGTACAAGCCTCCATTAAATGTATGCTATGTGATTCTTGACTCTTATCTCCCCATTAGTTTTAACACATCCCACAACTGATCCCATTAACATCTACATTCCCAGTAAGGCTGTCACGTGTACACGTGTAACCGGTAACGTTTCGTGTTTGGGCTGTAAACGTTTACAAAATCCCTAAACGTTTAAACGATGTCTTATATATGTGGCACAAATCTTGCAGGGTTCAAATCACAATCTAAATTATTTGAATAATTATTTCAAGTGAATAAACTTATTAAACAAATTGCGAGGGGAAGTAATGAATTTATAAAAGTTTGACTATAGTCTATAGGAACGGTGAACAATTTGCTATGCACACCGGCGACGTCCGTTGCCTCTGAGCGCGTCTTTTCCACAGCGGGTGGAACTGTTACAAAACTGCGCTCCTCCCTTGACGCTGAGAACGTGGACAAACTGATCTTTTTGAACAAAAGATTAAAACATAAAGTGAATTGCGCTGCTCCGCCTGCACCGGCTGCACGTGAAGTCCATGTTAATAAACGAACCGACGGAAGAAGCCGCGGCACCAGCTCTGCCCTCTCTGGACAATCTAACGTGAAATCACTGAAATGAAAATTTGAAAAATGAAGTTTATTGTGAATTTGTGATCTGTATTGTGCAAATGTTGTACAGTGTGAATAAAATTGAATTCAATTTAAATGCTATCCGGATATTTATGTTCGTGTATTTTTTTCTGTCTTATATTTATACTCCGGAACGTCCGGTGACAATCTCTACATCGTCCATAGAACGATGAAAACTGAAACACAAACATAATGGTCATTAATGGGTCTTAAAATTCTGTGCGTATTTTATTTTATTAAATTATATAACATTTCGTTTAAACGGTAACGTTTCGTTTACAATGCTTCGTTTAAACGTTTACAAAATTTTGTAAACGTGACAGCCTTAATTCCCAGTAATTCTAATGAATTCAATGCCATCACTAATCTCCTGAACACTCATATCACTGAGAATGTTCACAATGTTTAATGCCAAAAACAAAAAAGTGCATTTACTTCAACCACTGAACTTCTTAACACTTGCATTCCTGATAGTTTTGACACATTCAATCCCATCACCTTTAACATTTACATCCTTGATAGTTTAGATGTACAGTACTATTGTATCTAATCCCCTAATAATTACATTCTAGTTTTGATGTATTAAATCTCATTTCTGATTCTCTGAACACTTACATCCCCAAGGATTTTAACATATATTTATTAACATTTGCATCCCTGAGAGTTTTGACATATTCAGCTGACCCCATTACTGACCCCTTAAAATTTAAAATTAAAATTTAAATGTTTTGATGTATTTAATCTTGTTACTGATTCCCTTAACACTTACATCCCCAATAGTTTTGACATATTTAATTCCATCATTGATCCCCTTGCTGGATCCCAGACAGTCACAGATATAATCCCAATAATCCTTCTTCTTTCCTAGTATGGTGTACTTATCTTTAAAAAAAAAAAAGCATTGCTATACAGTATAATGTATTTACATGAATTATTGAGGAAATAAAAGTCATATATTGTATAAAATGTGTTGAAGTAAAATTTTATGCTTGTATTTTACATAATGAAGACATGTTGAAAATAGCTGGCCTGATGTCCTTAAACTGAGAATAGACTTATGTCAGTCTGAATTTCAAATTTAACTAACTTTTAAAATACTTTACATAAACAAAAAAAAAAATTCCAGTACATATCTACATTTGATTTTATTTACAATTCAGCAGTTTTTAAACATCTGTCTTACATAAATCTCAAAATATAAGTAATCAAAATCTTGACATAAATCTATTCTCAGTACTGAGTTCTTGATGCCAGTATTTGACATTAGTTAAATTTAATTGACAATTGGATATAGCATATTATTCCTTATCACTGATATTTCTTTATAGCTGAGTTCCTCATAAATGACTTTGAGTTTGACTGTATTTAGAACTAATTCATGATATTTCCAAATTTAGAAAAATGAAAATACCTTTCATATCAGCTCTCAACAAGTATTCCAGCTTGGCACAGAATCTCTGAAGTTGTTGATTATCATCAGTCAGTGGTTGGTGACTGTCTTCAAAGTCTGACTTCATATCAGCAATACACTCTGACAAAATTACAGGTCACAACAATAAACAAGTTGTTTTGCTCATAAACATTGTTATGGGAAGTACAAATGTACTACATATCTACTTTTTGGGTGCATTTTGCATTGTCCATATATAATACATGCCTACTGGGGGTTCTCATAAAAATGAGTAAGCACTGTTAAAATAAAATAAAAAATCTTCAGATATTAAAAGCTGATCAGATCCACTGAGGTAGAGACTGAATGCGACAAGTCTTTGAAATTACAAGAATGCAGAAAACAGTAAACACTGGAGTTTCTGTGCATCTTGAGCAGTCCCTGGCCCCACACTGTGACAGTGTTCACCCTTCACCCCACACGTACAGGCCAGAAAAGACGACAAGTCTGAACAAGTCTATCAAAATCATGTACACTTTACCTGATATATCTTGTACAATCTTGTCATTCTGTGGATAAGACACCTGAGTGGGGGATGGTGAAACCTGCTGCCCCGGGGAGGAGGCAACCTGCTGTCTACCTCTGTTAAAGGGTACCACTGGCACGGACATGACTACCCCTGTTGTCAAAAAAGATAGTGTTACTTGATATACATGCATATATGTTTCTAAAAAATCGGAACCATACCTGTTGATCTACAGATACAGTAGAAGATGACAAATTTATACAAATCTTCAATTCTAGCCATCAACAGCTACTCGAGTCGGCGGCAAATATAAATAATTTCAGGGAAGTGTAATACAATTTATTACATTACACATACACAGACATCCTAACATTCTAATGACATTATAATGCGTACTAAAGATACACTCACTACCACTAAATAATTGTGTTAGTCTTCTCTTAATCCTTATTTTCACAAATGATGCGATACAGAATCAAGGACGACGAAATTTACACATAATTTGGACAACCAATGCAGCATATTTTCAAAGTTCACATAATGATTATTTTTGCGAAACGTAATCCATTCTGGCTAAAAATTAAATATCTATTATTACCTGTATATTTCTATCCCCGAAGTAATGAAAGCATAAAATTACATGGTCGTAAAATAATATTGTTTACACCCGTCGACTAAAAATGAAAATGAAACACGTCACATGACCGATCCGGGGTTTATTAACTCGTTCTTCAAATGCTTAAATTGAAAGTATCATAAACATTCTACGAAAGCCCATTGAGTTCACTTTCGTTCGTCCGTTTGTTTGTTTGGTTGTTTGTTCTACGTCACGCCAAGAATCTTTCACTCACGTCACCTGCTGTCTGTGAAGTACCACAAATTTAGACTTATGTTTAGCACTGACGGTCATAGCAGTAAGGGATCTTTACTGTTGTCACACTAAGCAGAGATTTCGTTTGTAGTACTTCACCTGCAGCTGGTCATGTTTCAGTATGAGTGATAAGGGACTGAGAGCGATAGTATTGTTTCGCTGCCTACCTTTTTTGATCAATTTTTAAAAGTTGTCATTTTTAAATGATTTTATAAATGTCAATCTAAATTTTCATACGGTTTTCATAAAAGTTGATTATTTTACACAACGGAAACGGAAAATATTTTAACCCCCCCCCCCCCCCCCCCCCTGAAACACAAGTTCGTTTTTACAGGTATTATAAATTGTCATTTTATAACTTGTTATTTAGCATATATATATATATATATATATATATATATATATATATATATATATAAAGTTTGTTATTTTGATGCTTCACAGGAGAGAGAGAGAGATGTTTACAGACCGAAACTCAGCGAGAATGTTTACTCTGAAATCAATTGCATATGAGTTAAAGTATGAAAAATGAAGATTAGCCAAATTTTCTTCTATAATATAATGTAATTTGACAAATGAAATGGTTATTTATTTATATCAATAAGCATTTCACACTAATGACGTTTTAAAGATTTCATGGAACAGATTTTTCTACCACCACCCCCCCCCCCCCCCCAAATCAAAAGGAGTTGTAATTAAGAGCTATCAATTCATTAACTCTGGTTTTAAAATCAATAATCAATTACAAATTAATTCCATTTTGTATTTTAAAAAAATTCATTAGCAAAATTGCAAAGTTTTTAAAATATACAAGTTAAAAATGTAGGCGGGATTCCTGAGTTACCATGCGTATTTCTTCTCGAAAGGACATGTAAATCTACCAAACACCCAAAGTCCAGCGCGGGGAAAAGACCACTTTATCGTGTGGTTAAACATCTGGAACATCTCGCTCGTTTTCAACATGATACGGACTAAAGCTTCACTAAATAAATCTCTCTTAACAACCCAAGGATACAATACACATAAAAAATATATAATATAAATGAAAATGTTTGCAATACAAATGGATATTATACAATATAAATGAAAAATATAATAAAAGTGGCAAAATATAGAATACAAATGAAAAATGATACAAAATGTAAAATACGAAAATGTAAAATATACAATACCAATGAAAAATATAAACATAAATGGAAAATATACAATACAAATGAAGAATTATACAATACAAATGAAAAATTACACCATTTTTTTTTTTATATTTTTTTTTTTTTGAATTACTAAAATGAGCTCAATGGGCTTTCATACCATTAGGTCACGAATGGATTTTCCACAGCGTGCGTTCAAGACCGTCATTCTTCTCACGGGTACAAATTCCTGTCAATACCGAACGCCGAGTGCGCATCACGAGAACGGATTCGAGTTGCAATAAATTACATCCACTTTGTAGGTAGTGTGGTTGAAGACAGGAACAAGTTTGTGGGCACATGTTTTATTATTAGCAAGTGTAAGAATAACGATAGGCTGTCTCGAACGCACTCCAACAGATAGTATTGTACAACTGTCATGTGAAGAAAAAAAAAGATTGATTATATACTGTTTAACGTCCCGTTCGAGAATTTTTCACTCATATGGAGACGTGGCCATTGCCGGTGAAGGGCTGCAAAATTTAGGCCTATGCTCGGCGCTCAGGACCTTGAGCAGGGAGGGATCTTTATCGTGCCACACCTGCTGTGACACTGGACCTTGGTTTTTGCGGTTTCATCCGAAGGACCGCCCCATTTAGCCGCCTCTTACGACAAGCAAGGGGTACTGAGGGTCTATTCTAACCCGAATCCCCACAGGGTTAAAAAGAAGCAACTTAGCAAGGATGATCTGATCCAAGGTTAGCTGTGCAATGTTAGGACTATAAAGACACAATTTATTATTCTTCATTAGGCATGCTAGAGGAATTTGATTATTTATAACAGAGTTAAAATGTCGATGTTCTCTACCGCTCTGCTGGAAGGGGTATGTGTGCTTTATTTTTATATTTTGTTGGGAATGAATGCAGAGGATGGTAGTTGTAGGGGTAAGGGTAACAGTTAGAAAGGGGCATATTTTTCTTACAATCGGATCACCTCGTCTTTTCCGTCGAGTACTTAAAAATGTAAGTGGGAGAAAACTTGCTTTTAAAATGAAAAAAATTGTGATTGATTGATTATATATTGTTTAACGTAAAATTATTGTGTATTGATGAGACTTGAAGCAGAGACCTCTTGATTTAGGGCCGAGATCGTTACCCCTTGACCATTCCATTTTTAAATATTGATGTACTGGGTGAAATTATGTAACATTAAAATAATTTTATGTTTGGAAATATAGGATTTTATAGAATCATTTATTATTTTTGTAGGCAACTACCTCAACACTACATCAAGAGGTCCCCGGTTAAATCCCATCAATATAATATCATGAATAGAATAGCCAGATATTTTGTAATAAATATTGTAGATTTCATAAAAATTAGAGCAAAAATGAGTTCAGAATAATTGTTCAAAAAAAAGGATAATTTTCAATGAAATATATAGCTTAAAAGCATGAAAGTTGACACATTTATGACAATATGCTATAATTCACATGCCTTCACCTTTACTGCCAAAATAATCTGCTCATACAGGACATTTTCTCAAACCAAAACTATAAATTCATCAACTCTCACTTTCATCTCTCAAACTTGCATTGTTCAATAGAATCAGAGGCCCTCTCTCCTCTCTAACTAACTCTCAGGTCACTCCAGGGGAAAGGGCTAAGTAGCCAGCACCTTTCACCTGCCACTATTTTCAAACACACACACATACACTCTCTCTATTCCACAATGATTAATTGACAAAGAGATATTTAGCTTTATATGACATACCTTCCCTTCAATTACATGGCCAATCATTCAAACAAGTTGATAATGCAAAATACTTGGGATTATGCATGGTAGTTAACATTCAGTCAGACCTTATATAAAGCACACCTGTATATAATATTACTAAAAAAGCAGGATTCCTTACAAGAGTTTAAATATTAACTCCACCTCAGTAAAGTAGCAGGCTTACGAATCCTTAGTAAGACCGTCCTTAAAGAATGCCTTCTCAGTGTGGAACTCATGCCTTACTCGGGTCGTAACAAAATGGAAATGGTTCAGAGTCGAGCTGCTGTCACTGACAAACACAGCCACACCTCTAAGTGTCCATGACATGATCTACCACCTATACAATGGAAAAAAAAAATAGAAGATAAATGCTCAACTTAATATTTTATACAAAATAGTTCATGAAAAATTGGCCATATATAAAACAGACAGATCCACTGCCCCTCTCAGACTCTTGTACAAGGGGCAAGATGTATACACTTATATTCCATCATGTAAACTCAAATTACACAAAAAATATTCTCACACTCTATATAAAACTGGAATCATCTTCCTCTCGACACTGTAATGTGTGAATTAGTTGAGTCATTCAAAGCAGCTATTTTAGCTTCATCTACAGACTAATTTATGTCTTTTATTGTAAATAGTTTTAACTCTCATACCATTTGTTTTCAAATTAACAACTACTACCCCTTTATAAGCACAGGCAATTATATCACATGGATTCAGATTAGTAAATTCAAATCCAAGCAATATAACTGCCTGTGTTCACAAGTGATCTAATTTTCAACAAGCTGAAGGCAATCACTCATCTCATAGAAATTGAAAAATGTGTTCCATCAATCATCATTTCTCTACCCATAAACCATCTGCTTACATTGTTAAAATCTCACTTTACAGACCTTCCATATACTTGGATCAACTTGTAGTATGTATAATATTGTCAATTTTAAAAACATTAAGCATAACATGTTCTTGTTTAAGATATAGGCTTATGGGTTAGGAATCATAGCTCCGTTAAACCTAAGATGTAAATAAATTTTAGTGATTGCTTCTTCACCAAACCCTCAGCATTTTGAATTGCATGTCACATGTTTTTCAGATATGACTTTCAAATGAGGTCCAGTGTCTTGGTAGGCATTCGCAAGTTAAATAACCCTCACTGCTACAGCCCTGAGTACAGTATAGGTCTAAATTTGTGGTACTTCACCTACAGCTAGTGATGTATCAATATGAGTGAAAAATCCTTGATGGGATGTAAAAACAAACAAATCAGCTTAAGAAACTCTCAAACTTGGTGTTGAACTCAAGACCTTGTAGTGCATGATCACTCAATGACGGACTTGAAGTAGTTTAGATTGGTCGGATTGTACCCAAATAATTTGAAGCAATTTATGCATTATGAATGAATCATTAAGTTACAAAGACAAAAAAACAAGTTAGTTCATGCACCTGTTATCTATGTGTACTCTGTATGAAGCCAGATAACCAAATTCTTCTCAAGAATCAAATAGCAGTTTATTACCAGACATAGCACTAAGCATCCCTGAGTGAGGAGGATTAAAGACTTTGCTACTTCCAAAGGGGGTAGTTAAAAAAATCTAGTTAGATTTGTAATGGGGTATTATAGAAGATCTCAAGAACCACTGAATCTGATGCTCTTATGAGAAAGATTTCAGTTTATTCAAACCAATACTCCCAGAACCAAGGTCAGGCCACATTTATTTACTATTTATGTAATATTTAAATAAGAATATGTAGCAATATTTTGTAAAATCTCTTTTTCAAAAGCGACAAGGGTAGTTTTTCAAATCAATATATAAGCATCCTCATTTAGTGTAGATTAAATTTTACCATACTATGCCTAATAAATTTTACCATATTATGCCTAATATTCCTCCCGGGGTCTTAGTGGGAATTAAAGAGGGGTATAGGAAAATTCTTAAGAACCACAAAGCTGAAGCGTACAAAACTGATAAGTCAAATTGATTATGATATGCAAGAGCCTTTATGTAGATATTTATTGTTCTTGTAACAGGGTTGTACTAAATTATAATTGTCCATACAAAACGTACAATTATGGATCTTTGACATTATACAATAAGAATTACTGAAAATAAATTAAATCAGTATAAAGTGTAATACTAAACTGTGTTTCTTTCCAGTAGAATGGAGTCCACATCTTGGCAAGATTCTCTTTTGTTAAAAGATGCACTTTTGTACATGCTGAAAAATGAGATATCCTATGATGTCATATTCCGGATTGGGGAGAGTTCAGATGAAGTTCGTTGTCATAGTTTTATTCTTACTGCGCGCAGCCATGCTTTGCAAGCTATGCTTGAGGGACCACTGATAGACCGTGATCCAAGTGGAAGAGTGTTAGTTTGTTTACCAGAGGTGGAATTAGAGATGGTTCAGTGCTTTCTCAGGTTTGTCTGTAACTGCACATAGTCAAAGATGTCTTAATTAATGGTTAAACAATCATGATCATATGAGATAAAGTTTATAACATGTATTCCAAAAATGATTTATTTTCAGAACATCAGGAATCAAATATTAGATACTATATTCAATCACTTCCATATTTGTAATTTTGTAGATATTTGTATACAGACGATATTGAACTATCAGGAGATAATGTGATGCCATTACTGTATTTGGCCAGAAAATACTTAGTTCAAACTCTCATTGATAAATGTCAGAAGTTTATAACGGATGCAAATCTTTTGGAACCTGAAAACTCAATAGAGATATACTACCAAGCTTTCCTGTTTGATCTGGATGATTTGATGGCTGACAGCATGAAAGTAATCAATCAAAGAACAAAACAGTGCCTTGAATCTGATTCCTTCCTGAGACTTCCATGGGACTGTGTTCGAATGATTATTGCAGACGATCATCACCAGGTGGAAGAGGATACAATTTATAGAAATGTTATAAGATGGTGCGAAGAAGAATGCATAAGAAGAGGTGTAAGTGGAAGTGATGAGGTGATCCGCGAGATTTTAGGAGATATTTTATACGAGATAAGATTTCCAAATGTGGATATGGTTTTCTTTAAGTCCATCGAGAAACGACATATTTTGACACAAGACGAGAAGAAGGAAATAAAGGATTTATCGAGAGGTATGAATAGGAATACATACCGAGGACCGTTTAAATGCAAACCAAGGAATGTTTGTCAAAGAGTGCAAAGAATGGAAAGTTGTGAAGAAGAGATGGTACTGGACGAAGTAGAACATACCATTGCTTTCGAATCTTCCATAAAATGTCTACTTCATGGAATAGTAACTTATGGATTAAGCCAAGAAGCAACCAAGTTTACATTATCTGTTAAGGTTATGGATGACAAGGATAAAATTGTAGTGTTAAAAGAGGACTTTTGTATCGAATCAGATTCAGAAACTCAATTATACAATGTCAAATTTCAAAAAGCAATAGAAATTGTGCCAGATCGAAAATACTGTGTCAGTTTGATTCTGGACGATACCAACTGGTCGTGGAAAGGAACGGGTGGTCACCATTTGGTCCCTTTCAAGGATGGTGAAGTTAGATTTACAGACTGTGGTGGACAAGCTGAGGAAACTGGAATGCTGGAAGGCCAGATTCCCGGATTACTCTTGTCTTGAATCATCATCAAAGTCTGAAGTCCTCCGACTTTAATTGATTAACTATAGTCAGTTGTAAATAGAATTAACAGACTCATTACAAACAAAATGTTACACAGCATTTTAGAAGCTTTTTAGATGCATGTTTAATTATAGACTATTGATGTGGACTAGCCTTAGTATTGTAATCTTGTTTGGTGCTAAAACCATGGATTAACTGAATTTAACCTACTGTGATTAAATTGTCGCTTTATAATCTATGTATGGAGTCATAAGTCTTCAAATGTTGTAGTAGCATTCTTTACTGTTTTTCAGATCTAATTTGGTTTACATGTATTTTAGTGATTTAATTATTATTTTATTATAGTTTATTTTAATCTATATTTGATACCACCTAGTCAATCATGAAATATCATATCGATTTAAATCTATACGATATTTCACCTACAACTGGTGACGTCTCAATATGAGTGAAAAATTCTCGACGGGACATAAAACAAACAATCAATAAACAATATTTCATAATTGATTAGGTGGTATACTTTCAATTGATTTTTATTTGTGAATTACAAGGAAAAGTAATAAGTACATTTAACATGAAATGAAAAGCTTAATTCGATAGGTAAGCGAGTTGCTGGCAATAGGTAGGTTCTGTATATGTCAATTAGAGGTGATTGAATGTAATTTATCCATGTACAGTGTAACCGTGGCAAGAAAGCTGAGATGTCTATAATGATTATTATACCAACTGCCTTTCAAAACCCATGGTGCTGAGTTGAAAACGGACAGTATTATTGTGTATTCATTAAGGAAGAACATCACACACATTTGTTTTTTAATTTATTGTTTTGCCATTTTTACTGTGATCTTTATTTATATAATAAATGCATCTGAAAAATGAAAACGTGTAGTACAATATCTCACAATCTATTAAAAAGGATGCTATTAAGGTCATTAAGGATTCATCCATTTAAGAAAACTATTTGAAAAGTAATCCTCTGTCTCGAATTGGTATCTTCGCTTTTTAAGAAAAGATGTGTTTGTTTGTTTTACGTCCCATCGAGAATTTTTCACTCGTATTAAGACGTCACCAGTGTAGGTGAAGTACCACAAATTTAGACCTATGATTAGCGCTCAGGGCGGTAGCAGTGAGGGTTCTTTAACGTGCCAACGCCCACCGTGACACGGGACCTCCGTTTTTAAGGTCATATCCGAAAGACCCGTGATTCTCACTTCTAAATGCCGAGAGTTTGGCGAAGGAGTAATCACTACCTATTTTTCGTCTTAGGTTTGACGCGGCCATGGCACGAGCGGGGCTCGAACTCACGACCTCCCGGTTACCAAGCGAACGCTCTAACCACTGAGCTACCGCGATTTCTATCTTCAACTCTCATCTTCCCGAGAGTAAAGGATCGGAACCTTTGGTCAGTGAATTAAGATATCTGATTGGTGTCAGGTCTTGTTATGAAAAAAAAAATGAATTCACATTCCTCGGATTGGCAATCCAATTTACGCATTTATATTTGATTTTATCTTCGATCATTGTCGGAACATCAATAGTGCGAACACTAAACGATAATTATAATTACCTTTTAGCCGTCAGTCACCATGTAAATTCTCTACAGGCGACGGGCGATCATGTGATACAGATGTAACTACATGTACATGTATGATAGTGGAAATGCAAGTCTGATTGATGCACGATTGAACTGATGAATTGAACCCATGCAGTTAAGATCTAACACACACACACACACCATTTTTTTCTTACGAGAATGGGCAAAACTACCACTTCAGAGTGTTTAGTTTTATTAATTTTGTGCTTGTCAAAAGTTTTCAGAATTCTCCGAATGCCCCTCCCACCTTTAAAAAACGATGCTAAGTGCCCTCGGAAAATGAATTACTATTTTTAGAAATGCGAATGTTCGCACTCAAAGAGCCACATATGTTTGGCTGTAATAGTAGTCGTGTGCGAACATTAAACGTGATCTCCGAAGAGGTGAGACTAGTACGAAGTAGATCGATAGGATATTAAAGTACTGTCTCAGATAATGATGGTCAGCGCGTCTGGCATCAACACAAAGAATACAACTAAATTAAGCAGTAACTATAATGACAGTCGTGTTGCTAATCATGCAGGGAGTACTTTGATCGATACCAATTATCAGTATATTCTTACTGTGTTAAAAATTGTAAACTTTGCGAATGTTTTGAAGCTTGGAATGGAGAACAGATTAAGGTATTTAATTGTAAAACACAACAGGCAACACTAGAGACATGATCTTATGTGAACCTAAAACATACAATAATAAAAAGGAAATGCAACATCTGTAATCATGTGATTTTATATTAATTTTGGTTTATCCAAACATCTTTTAAATATGTTGTTGTGATGCATTGAAAACTCAGCACATCTGTTTGACGAAGGCAGTAATTTTGATTGCAAAGCGAAAAATGCCAAGGGCTTACATCTCTCTGAAAGTTAGTGTGGAACGTTTCATCGTCAGGTGTCTCGGGGAGAGGCTTGGCAGTGTGCTTGTTTTGTATTCAATAGAAATGCAATGATTGTCAGAAATGGATAATATAAATTATATAATTGAATTCACTGAACTACATTCGCGTTAGCACCTCATGAAAAAAAAAAGTATGCTGGCGTGAAGCGTTGCCATTCATATCCTCATGTATTTTCAAAAATGAAATTATATTTTTTATATTTAGATTTTACTTTCATTTCTGTGGAAAAATTCCCAACTGTTAAATAGTTGTACTATATTTATCAAGGTTCACACACAATGTCCACAGTTCATGAGGAAATGGCTATAATTGTATCGAAGGCACAACATAGGAAATATATATATTACAACGTGAATATATCTGTATTGTACAGAAAATCCGTTCTCGAGATATCAAAATTTGAGCACCCATTTGCAAAGAAGAAAAAATCGATTCAAGACCAGAAATGGCCGGGTTGCTCTAAAATATGTTACCTATGATGGAGACATTACTACCATTTTGAATGTTGGGGAAATTGTGAGAAGTGTTGAATACAAAAAGTAGGTACCATCTATCCACAGTATGCAGAGAATAGTGATTTTTCTTTTAAAATGTCTGAGCAAATTCAAAACCTTACTTGCACATCTTCAGTGTGTCTATAACAACTGCGAAAGGTCTGAAGGATGCCAAATCAAAGCTGTAAGAGGATTGATTGATTGATTATTTATTGCTTTCCGCCACACTCAACAATTTTTCAGTTATCTGGTGGCGTCCAGTTTTTGTTGGTGGAGGAGAGAACCCAGATACAATGTACCACCAACCTTCCGCAAGTAAACTGGCAAACTTGCTCACATAACGCCGCGGCCGAGATTCGAACACGCGCCGACAGAGGTGAGAGGCTTTGTGATTTTGAGCCCGATGCTTTAACCACTCGGCCACGGAGGCCCTAGCTGTAAGAAAAGTTGTTTACACAAAATACATTGTACATGTAGGTACCTTCTGTTGAAAAGCTGCTGAAAATGACGAAGTTCAACTACATGTAATTTTTTAGCACTTCCAAAATGCCCCATGCACACCTTCAATGTTTCCTTAATAAAAACAGAGTTTGAATAATGTCAGTCTAAAAGTGTGAGAGGAGTTGATTACGCAAAATAGGTACCGTCTATTTAATATATGTTGAAAAAGTAACAAAGTTCACCTACATGTAATTTTTTCCGAGCACTTCCAAAACGTCACATGCACATTTTCAATCTGTCCATAACAACTGTACAGATTTTGAGAAATGTGAAGCTAGAGATGAGTGAAGAGTGGATTACTCAAATTAGGTACCCTATGTGAGGACAACCGCCCACCCGACATTCACTCTACTATAAGTCCGATGCACGTTTTGTAACCCGGCTTAAAAAAAAACCGAAATCATAACAAATATTCCAGCATGATTGGAAATTGCATTGTATCTTCCATGTTTTCTACCACTGAGCTATGCGGGGCCATAAGAAAATGACGATTTTGTGATATCAATCAACACTTGAAACAGTAAGGAGTACGTACAGAATTTAAATATGTCATTTTAAAAAGACTTTTTGTATGTTATTAACAGCCGCCAGGAGGCGGTCTGTTATTTTAATAAACTGTAATCCTGTTGGCCTCGTTTCTCTCACATAACCCTACTCTCATGTGTAGCACCAATCGGCGGGGAACCTGTTTATTTTCAAGTGGGACTGTACGTGTTTATGTCCGAGGCTGATAATAATTGATTGACTATATATTGTTTAACGTCCCGTTTTATAATTTCCACTCATGGTGACGTCACATTGCCGATGAAGGGCTGCAAAATATAGGCCTATGCTCGGCGCTTATGGCCTTTGAGCAGGGAGGGATCTTTATCGTGCCACACCTGCTGTGACACGGGGTCTCGGTTTTTGTAGTCTCATTTAAAGGACCTCTCCCATTTAGTCGTTTCTTACGACAAGCAAGGGGTACTGAGGATCTATTCTAACCCGGATCCCCACATAGCACAAGATATATATATATATATATATATATATATATATATATATATATATATATAAATAAAGCACTATAAAACCAACAACACTCTATACCCTATAGTGTCGGATTTATTAAATAGATGCAAGATCAGTAGATATAATTTTACAAAGCACTAGAATGACCAACGTCACAATTAATTACTTTGTCAAATTGTCCCTTCTTCAGGACGGGAGAATGACTACATTTAAAAAAACAATAAAAACTAAGCACTAAAACTACGTTATAAATGCGTCTAGAGTGTATACAGCTACATTTTGCAAGGTGAAAACTATTCAGTTTGAATAAATTACATTAAACGATCACGTGACTTTTCCGTAACTGAATTTGGAGGTTCCGGCATTTACTTTAAAGGAGGGTAAAGTATCTCGTTCATCGAAATATTCTCTCAGTTCATTAATTATCATTAAAATAATACTCCCTACGACCAATGGATCAAAAACCAGAACAAAACCGTTAGCTAACTGAATGAAGAACAATTGAAATAGAACAGCCAGAGGCGGTGCGAAATCGGCACCGTGGCATGCAAAGACGGTCATTCGCACGTAGAGCATTAGGGGCGGGGCAAAATCTATCAACGTTTGACAAAGTTTTCAAAAACAACCTCACATCTGTAAGATACACTAATTGCACAGTGATGTCGAACAGAAAGGCCTCTATTCCATAATCTCCGGAGTAGATATTCTAAACCCAGGGCGACCAAACTTGGTATATAGTGTGACTGTGTCAAATATTTAGATAACATTTATTGAAACTATACTGAACAAAAAAAGAAACGCATATTTCACTTTGACGGCATATTTTCTGATAATAAATTTCAAAAGAAATAAATATTTTGTTATTTTCACAAAGATAAATTACTAACAAAGAATGTTACAGTAAATGAGATCAATTGATAAACAGAAACAAGTCCAATTTTAATGTAAACCAAGGCTGGTGTCACGAATCACATTAGAGCTTAAAGTCAGTATCTGGTATGTCCTCCATCTGCATCAATTGCTGCCTGACAACGACGAGTCATGGAATTAATCAAGTCATTAATGACCCTTTGAGGAATGTCATTCCACTCCTGAAGCAATGCACGCTCTAGTTCCGGTAATGACGAAGGTGGATCATTGCGCTGTCTTACTCTGCGATCCAAGATGTCCCAAAGATGTTCAATAGGGTTTAGATCTGGTGAAAATGCTGGCCATGGCAAAACGTCAACATTGTGTGTCTGCAAGAGTTCACGGCAAATCCTGGCTACATGTGGCCTAGCGTTATCTTGCTGAAATGTCAAACGATGACGCTGAACAAATGGCACGACAACTGGGGACAGAATTTCGTCACGGTATCGGGCAGCATTTTAAGAGCCCGGAACAACGATAAGTGGTGTCCTTCGCCCAAACGCAATTCCACCCCAAACCATAACACTTCCGCCACCAAAACGATCTCGTTCAATGACGCAAGCATCCGCATAACGTTCGTTTCTCCTTCGGTATACACGGACACGACCATCTGCTCTGTAGAGGGAAAAACGTGACTCATCGGTGAACAGAACTGACTGCCAACGTTGTCTTCTCCATATACGGGGATTATGACGCCTTAGCCAATCCATGCGTGCACGTCGACGGCGATCTGTTAACGGGTTACCGACTAGAGGTCTGTACGCTCTTATTCCGGATTCCGTAAGTCTGTTCCGCACAGTTTGGTCACTAATCCGTTGATTGTGGATCCCAGCAGTTGTTGCAGCTGTCTGTACTGCCGTCTGCATTCGATTGCGCAAGTGCGTCAAGCGGATATGACGGTCCTGTCTCTCTGTTGTAACTCGAGGACGTCCACTACGTGGTCTGTCATTTGTGTTACCAAACATGCGCAATCGAGACTGTAAGCGCTGCACACTAGTCTGATGCACACCAAATGCAGTTGCAACTTCCTGTTGAGTGCATCCTCGAAGGTTGCGCTCATCATTTGATAGACGTGGCATAGCGAATACTCACTTAAAACAAATTCTGTAAACTGGGTTTGTTAGGACACTACCTCAACAATTTGTGAGCACAGTTTTATCGATAATTGTTTCGCGGTTTTTAAACGCGCCCGCTCAGCATGCTTTTTAAATCAATGAGCAACAGAGCGTAACACGTTTAAAGATTCATTTCATACGAGTCGATTGATTATTGATTCTATATACAGTTTACTGTGGATATGACATATGTTAAGAAATATTTATTTTTATGTAAATATTTGAAACATTAAAATATGCGTTTCTTTTTTTGTTCAGTATATATGGTATGTAGAAAGAGTAAGATAGTCCTTTACCAAATTAAAGTTGTAAATTCCATAATCTCACGGGTAGGGCTTTTGGTACCAGGTGGGGTGAAATGGTTAAATGTTTGAACAATTAACATTTTTAACTTCTTAATAACTCCTATTACATTTTTTTAGGTCACCTGAGTATACTCAAGTGCCCTATTGCAATTTGCGTTCGTCGCCGTGCGATGTGCGTTAAAAATTGAACATTTTCAACTTCTTCGCTCCATTTCTTTTTAAACTTGGTATGAAGCATCTTTGGGACAACGGGAACATAAATTGTAAATTTCAGAACTCCTGCATCCCTGGGACCGTAAGGATGGGACAAAAACTTCCAATAATTGACCAATTTTCAAAAATCCTTTCTACAACCACATATATGTAAGGAAAACACAATGTTAAGTGACGTACATTGCCGCAAACCACGTTGAAATGTACGCTCCTCTCCCTTTTCACCCGTGGCTCTCTGCGGGAAAATTTATCGTTTCTCATAAATATGCATGACGGGAATGATGTCATTTCGTTGACCATTTAGTCTAAAATTGAAAATCTGATTTAGCACAGCTCTGTAACTCAATAATGACTGCGGCCATGAAAACTTGTGCTTTATGCAACGAAACTATCTTTGACAACACATTATATACCCCAAAACGTCTGCATGTTCATTTGTTAACTGCTCAATGATGAAATGGAAAAACTTAAATGCTGTATACATACGGGTTCTGTTTAGTTTAGTTTACCAAAGAGGTGGCAGATCAAGAGTACCAAAATTGTAAATTTCATGATTTCCAGGTAGAAGTTCTGACTCCAGGGCGGGATCAAACTTGATATACAGTATTTATGTGTAAAATATTTAAATAACATATTCTTTAATGCTATTGACATTAAATTGAAATTTATGTCCAACTTGTCGCAAAGACGCCTCATAGCAAATGTGTAATGAATTGGAAAAGTAGTTATCGAGAAGTTAAAATGTTTAATTGTTAACGGACAACGCACGATAACGGACGCAGACCAATTGCAATAGGTCACCTGAGTTTATTCAGGTGACCTAAAAGGTAAATACATATTGATGTAGTGCACGAAGGCCTCTACCAAAAGTTTGAATTTTATTGAGGAGTAGGTAGTCCTTTACCTTTAGGTTTACTGATACAGTATAACAAGCGGCCCTCAGGCCTTAACGGTCACATGGGTATCATAGCTCATACATAGACCTGTCTGGAAGTCTCATATTTGCATTTAGGTCTCATTTTGGAGTCTTTTGTTCACAGCTTTATGATCTTTCTAAATATGCATATAATGGAATTGTAGTTATCAAGAAGAACTTAGAAATGTTCAGTTGTTAACACATTTAATCATGGACCATTTTGGCCCCACGCTCATACCAAAAATCCTCCCCCTGGGATCATGAAATTTACATTTTTTGTAAAGGGCCGGGCTACCTGCTCATTTGAAATATTCATTTAGTTTCAATTTGGTATCAATAACATTAAAGATGAAGTTTTTGAAATGTTTTACACATGAATACCATATACCAAGTTAGGCCCTTGGGTCAGAACCTTTATCCCGGGGAACATGAAATTTAAAATTTTGGTAGAGGCCTCCCTGCTCTAAATTGTTACACATTTAGTTTTTCTTACAAATGTGCTATTCTAGAGAAGATTTTTGAAAATTGTAACCTTTAGCAGTTTTGACCTCGCTCCTAAGGTCCCTGAGGGGGGAGAAGTCCTGAAAATTACAATTTATGTCCGCCTTGTCTCAAACATGATTCATACCAAATTTGAAAAGAATTGGAATGTTAGTTATCAAGGAAAAATGTTCAGTTGTTAACAGACAACGCCGGACGCAGACCAATTCCAAGATTACTCAGCCTAAAAACTAAATGCATATTTAGGAAGAGTAGAAAAGGATGTACCAAAATTGTTAATTGAGGTTTCTTTATCGTGTCAACGCCTCCATACTGTGACAGCCTTCTTTTTTTTTCTTTTCTTTTTTTTTCTTTTTTTTTTTTGTTTTGTTTATTTTATTATTTTAATTTCGTAAAGTTCATTTTAGAATGACCCATGGCTAAATAACCCTTGATGCCGGGAGCTTGGTGAAGGAAGAATCTATGTTGAACGTCTCGAATGTGACGTGGACAGGACCTCACTGGCTTGCAAAGATGATAGATTGAAATTCTTTTCAAGGTAAAGCATCATTGCAGAAGAACGCGTTGTTGAGTAAACTTTAGGAACTAAACGCTTTGAATTTTTTCAATGTGCTAGTTTAATGAAGTTTTAGAATATTTTTAATTTCTAGACCCAAGAAAAGATTGGAATTTGCTTGATAAATGCTAATGTACTGCCACGTTTTTTCATGAGCAAGAACGTGGAAACTTTCAATCATACGTTGTATGTTTTTTCAACTCAACCTTTCATCCGAGACGAGAAATGCACGAACCAGTTTACACACACAGATGACGAAAAATTTTCAGTGAATGCTACATATTCTAACTAGCGCTGGTAATGTAAGAATTTAACAAGATATCAATTATATCAATTCGTGAAAAGAAAAGTAATTTCCAACATAGTTTGGCAGTGTCGTTTATTATAAAAGTAACAAAATATTTTTATAGACCCTTCACAATGTATACGACTACAATTAAAATGCGTTCACTGTACAATTACATATAATATCTTGATGAGGTTTGCGCGGTCAAATCAATAACAAATTACTGCAAGAGATATGTGTAGTAGTACTAAACTGGGGAAAAAACTACTCATTCACAAATGATCTTTTAACAATGGCAAAAATTCTCTCTTGTAGTCTAATTAGTATCACACGGCCTTAAGTCTACATGGTCAGTTTTATAAATCACTACACATCAGCGTGATTTGTCTTCAATATAACAATGACACTGGGCTAATTTCGAGATGATCTTGTGAAGCACGACTCCGCAGATTTCTTGGAACGTTTTGTCTGAAGAAGAGATATACAAACATACCGATGGCTTATGAGACCAGGAGAGTGATGCTTATTTCTCCATTAAAATTCCATCAAGGACGTCTATAGCCATTGTTATATTTGACAGTTCTTACGACAAGAATTATTATTATTATTATTTTGCCAAATAAATGTGAAATATCATATCACGCTTTGTTCTTTGCATAAATATATGTGTGCGTCAGTGGACGCTTTCAGGACAATAGAAGACGTGTTTTGGCAATTGATACGAAAAAGGAAATTTGTGCAGGGAAAATCTAATTATTCATGCACACATGACGTCAAACTACAAAGTAAATGGAATCTTTCATCAGACACTCTCGTATAATGAATTGTACATTATCGTATTCTGTAATTTTTGAGAAATAAAAGACTTGCGAAGATAAAAAATAACTGACTACAGCTAATTTTCTGAGCTTCATATTCATACAATGTTCTGTATTATACTTTTAATTGATAGATTGTTACAGCAGCAGTAGTATGACAACAGTTAAAGAAACCCTACATGAATAGTATGATCATTTCAAACACACGGCAGGACTGGAAAGTCAACAGTTGCAGAAACTGTGAAGAGCGACAGATGCTTTCAGATTCATATCGAATTCAACGTTAACTGTAACGTTTATGTAAACGCACACACGATTTATATCACAAATTGCTTTCGTTCACCAAAAAAGATTCAGATGTAGTATGGTGCTCATAATTACAAAACATCAAATTATTACATCCTCATCGTCTTCTTCCGCTAACAGCCTTAACCTACCGGAGCGTTCTTTTAACTTTGATCTTCCACAGCGAAACATTCTACATCCGCCAAAGGAAGAACAGCATTTTCTGGAACTTAAACGGCAATTGGTTTGGCAACAACGGCAACATTTGGTACAAAAATACACACTCATGGCAGTTATGATCAAAACGAAAACTCCCGCAAATATGGCAACAGTTATGTAGTGGAAAGGGAGGGGGCATTTACAGCTTTGATGATTATTGAACCCGTCTTCACACTCCCAGTTCCGAATCCTAGCTCCGTGATTGTGCTGAATCAGCCAAAATTTGTCAATGGTTGTGTTGAAGTCTACAGACACTTGCTCAAATAACAGATGGGTCTCATTAATGACCATCAATCGTCCGTAAGAGTGGGGACTTGCTGTATCGGCTCTAAAGGCGGACCAAGGTTCTGAAAGTAAAGCATACAATTGCATGAACGCGACGAATTTTTTGATAAGTCGGTACATCTTGGAATTGCTAGTTAAATGCCGTGAGTTTCATCCAAGGTACATTTATAACCCCTCAAATATACGGAGAAATACTTTCATTTAATTTTCATTGCTAAAATATACAACGGAATTCTTACTAGGTTCTCCCATATGGTCCACGTTTTCTCCACACCCAGCAGCACCTGAGATCACGTGGACAGGCGCCCGTGGATTCATGTAATTTTTGGCAAAGACCTGGTAGTCGTACACCGGCCAGAGACGCTCATACGAGTGTTCATGGGCTTGTAACACGAGATCCACACCCTGGGCGTAGAATAAATCTTCAAGTCTGAGGAGAAAAAAAGACAGATGAAGAATTAACTGCTGTTTGGTTGTAGTTACAATTTGATCGATACTATACAAATAATGATATTTTAGGTCGATTCAATGCTTTGGGTATCCGAGAAGTTTAAGTACAACATTCACAGAGCTCGGAGGGTTAGGTGAACACTGTACTTCGAGAGCAGCTAGAGTATCGTATCGAGCAAGAAAATGTCAATAATTGCTTTATTTTATGATCGAATAATTTAAAACATAGAAACTGGCTACTAGCGCCCACGAAACGATGTTTGTTGGCCAGACACAAGACTAGTCGGAAGTGATTAGATGCACGAGTTTTGTTTAGTACATATAACTTTAAAAAAACAGCTACTGAAATATGTCGAACTTGCCAAACGATATAATACCTAATCAGATTAATTAGATTTGGTTCGATGCTATTATAAATCAACAAGTGTTACTCATCGCGAAAACTCAGTAGTAGAGGGTTCGTAACCGGGAGGTCGTGAGTTCGAGCCCTACTTGTGCCATAGCTGCGTAAAACCCAAGACGTAAATATTGGTAGTGATTAATCCTTCGCCAGCAGTTCGGCATTTAGAAGTGAAAATCCTGGGTCTTTCGGATATGACCTTAAAAACGGAGATCCCGTGTCGCGAGTTCTCACTGCTACGGCCCTGGGCGCTAGGCACAAGTCTAAATGTGTGTTACTTCACCTACAGCTGATGGTGTCTCAATATGAGTAAAAGAAATTTCGACGGGACGTAGAATGCAACTTCTCGGGTCTTTCCGGCAAGCTCGGGGTAAATAAACGCCTCAAAATGCGGAAAGAAAAATGTAACGGAATGAAAATTTAAGAAGTAGAATGATTAATGTAGCTAAGATAACTGTAAAAAAGAATCAAAAACAAAAGAAAAGGGTAAATATGCTTTATTTTGATTAAAATCAGAATTTTTTTTAGGAATTTGTTCATAAGCGGTAAAACAATTACATGTATATTTTAAAATTTATTAAGCTAAGTGGAATGTTTGTATAAAAGGTTTTAAAGTGTTTTACAAAAATCGTGTAATTTCGGCATTGATAGAGGTGTTAGCGAACAGGGGGAACAGGATTTATACGTCCCTCCTATCGTGGCAAAACGCCTTTACCACATATATATTTACGCATAATACAGTGTATACTTACATTGTTCATAGACATTATGGTATTAATTTATATCTAACATTCAGTCATACAGGAAGTGTGGTATGTATAAAATAACAATAATTCATGATCTTTGAACTTTTCTGGCACATCGGTTCTTGAGAAAAAAAAATTTAAACGATTTTCCCTATATATTCGCATGTAAAACTGTGATCCCCTACTGTGGCTCCACTCTACCCCTAGGAAAAATGATTTTAACAAACTTGAATCTGCACTATGCCAGGACGCTTTCGTGGAAATTGGAATTTTTCTAGTCCAGTGGTTCTTGAGAAGAAAAATTTAAAAGATTTCCCCTATATATTCGCATGTAAATTCTGGATCCCCTATTGTGGCCCCACCCTCACCCCTGGGGGCCATAATTTTAACAAATTTGAATCTGCACTATGTCAGGAAGATGCTATGCAAATTTCAACTTTTCTGGTCCAGCGGTTCTTGAGAAAATTTTTAAATGACCCCACCATATTTATGTATTTAAGTGATTATCTCCCTTTGAAGTGGACATGGCCCTTCGTTTGAACAAACTTGACTTCCCTTCACGCAAGAATGATTTATAGAAAGTTTAATAGAAATTGGCATGCTGGTTCTGGAGAAAATGTTCAAAATTTTTCAGTCTATTTTTGCTACTTTCTCTCCACTATGTAACACCGGTAAATGGGGATGGCACCCACAGGCGCTTAATTAATAATTTGGATGTGTAAGCCCAACCATGGACAATGACACACTGCTAAAAAATCCCACTACATGCACTTTGATTTCTCAAAATCTATATCATAAAGGGTGCCCCATGGGTATCCGGGTTGCTAGAAAAGATCTTCAGTACCCCTTGCTTGTCGTAAGAGGCGACTAAATAGGGCGGTCCTTCAGATGAGACCGCAAAAACGGAGGCCCCGTGTCACAGCAGGTGTGGCAAGATAAAGATCCCCTCCCTGCTCAAAGGCCCTGAGCGCCGAGCATAGGCCTAAATTTTGCAGCCCTTCACCGGTAATGGTGACGTCTCCATATGAGTGAAAAATTCTCGATCGGGACGTTAAACAATATATAATCAATCAATATATCATAAAGGGTACACTGGACTTTGTCATGCCCGGAGTTAAACGTCGCACTGTTCAGTGCAAAACAAGATGTGTTCATTTTAAAACACAAATACCTGTACTGCTTAATGTTTTTACATATGATAATATTTGTAACACGAACACTATAGTGACTCCGAACCCGTCCTAAAGTCAACATTCTGGTACTGCGAAATTCACAACTATTGTACATCCCTTTCTGCATTTCCTAAATATGTATCAAGTTCTTATACAGTATTGATCAGTAAAATAAATAATAAAAGATATTTAATCATCCACTATGACCATTTTGGTCCTTCCCTGGTACTAACATCCCTATCCCTGGTATAATGAAATTTACAATTTTGATAAATAGCTACCGTTACTTCAAAATAACCACTCAGTTTCAATTTAGTTTCTAAGAAAGCCGGATAGGCTCATTTTTGAAAAAGTGAAAAAAAGCAAAAGATTAATTCAATATAATGAATTAATTAATTCGTTGATTATATGAATTGATTACCTTGTTATAGAGTTGCATATCTTGTTATAACGAGTTAATTATCTCGTTATAACGAGTTAATTCTCTCATTATAACGATTTAATTATCTTGTTATAACGATATAATTAACTCGTTATAACGAAGTAGTTTCTCGTTGTACATGTAACGTATGGAAACGTTCAAATGCCTTGTCTTGTCCACTAAATATCAGTATGTCGATATCAAGAATTCAATATGTCACTGATTTTAACAATTAAATGGCTTTTTTAACTCAATCAGTCTCCATATAAATGCACTGAACAACATATGTTGTCGATTGATCAGCTTGATGACCTAAAATTAAGCCAAAAAATTGGTTATCGCCCTGGTTATTACACGACTTTATACGCCCGCATAAAATGCGGGTATATTACGCTATACCACGTTCTCCGTCTGCCCGTCTGTTCCCATAACTTTGTATTCGCAACTCCTCCTAAACCCTTGAGAGGGTTTTAATGAAACTTAGTGTAAGGAGAGATCACAATATGAAGATGTGCATATTACAAGGGGAACACTTAGTTTTTTCTATGAAAAATGTTTTGTCTTTATAACTCCTTCTAAATTCCTTGGTGGACTTTAATGAAACTTGGTATACATTAAGATCACAATATGTAGTGGTGCATATTGTAAGGGGATTGCTGACCCATAAATGTTGAAGGAGTTATGGCCCATGGACTTAGGATTTTTTATGCAAAATACCTTAAATTCTCAACTCATTGCAAATAATTCCGTGGATTTCAATTAAACCTTTTACATCGATCCAAATTGCAGTTTTCTATGCGATAGACTCGTTCATTTCTCTGTTTCAATAACGTATTTGTTTTGGGCATAAAATTGAAATCTTATTGAGATCTTTTCGGCGACTTCTACTAATAACATCTTTTAAATATCGTGTAATAAACAGGACCACAATCATTTTTTAGCTTAATGTTTGGCGAAAACTACAACAAAGACGAGAAAATGTGTCGTTCAGTTTATATATAGAGATTTATTGAGTTTAAAAAGGCGTTTATAACTGTTAAAGTCGGAGATATATTGATTGATTTATTGTTTGTTGTTTTCCGCCACACTCAACAATTTTTCAGTTATCTGTCGGTGTTCAGTTTTTTATAGGTGGAAGATAGAACCCACATACAATGTACCCGAGAAGAAACCGACGTTCCCATAGTAACGAATTAGTATTTTGTTAAATCGAGGTGATCATTACGAAATAATGAATTACCTCGTAATAAGGAGTTAATATCTTTTATAATGAGTTGATTATCTCGTTATAACGAGTTAGTATCTCGTTATAACGAATTAGGTATCGTTATAGCGAGATATAATCATTTCATTATAATGAGGTAATTAAATCATATTAAAAAGATAACTAACACTTTATAGCGAGATATTTATTCATTATTACGAGATACTACTGTAAGCCGATAATTAAGTCATTATAAAGAGATAGTATTTCGTTATAACGAGATAACAAAATCGTTATAACAAGATAATTGTCTCGTTATGAATAACGATATATCTCATGGAGACATAGTACCTTCTCTTTACCCGAAATTGAAGATTAGTTTTAAAACAACTTGTAGCAATTATACACATGCATATACTTAAAAAAAATTATTAAAATCACCAGTAAAAGAAATTTACTGTTTTCTTAATCAAGAGTTTTCTACGTCGAATTCGTAACTGTTTGTAAAAATACATCGTTTATCTTGTAAAATAAATCATAAAAGCATGTCAATTTGCAGGTTTTAAGTGTACACATAAATTAGCGGTAATATTTTTTTTTTTATTTTTTTTTTACTATTTATTTTTTTTTATATTCATTTATTTAATTTTTTTAATTTATTTATTTTTTATTTATTTATTCTATTATTATCATTATTATTATTATTATGGTAATATTTTCCCAAATAGATGCAGATCATAAATTCTCTGTAACTAAAACCAATCAACCGGATCTATACCTCAATGTAATATATACCTCAATGTAATCTATACCTCAATGTAATCTATACCTCAATGTAAGCACATTTTGTTCAAGGACAAGAATCATTCACTCTCTGTTATTTGATACAAATGTCACAAAAAAAAATATCTAAAAAAGCAAAAATTGTTGCGATTTCATGTAAAGAACATCAATGGGAAATAGTACCGTTGTGGGAAACAATACTCTATACCCTGATCAGGTTTTTAAGCTGTAGGGCTACATTTCAGTAACGACAGTTACTTTCTTGAATTTTATTTTCATAATTTGTATTTCGTACACCAATGACTTTTTTAAATAATATTTTCAAAGAAATGAGTTGTAAATAAACGCATTTGAAATAATTGCATCGTTAAAAGTAAACTGAGAAATACGAAATAAAATTTCAAGATAAGGAACTAAAAATGAGTCCACAATTCATGTTGCTCAAATAACGACTGTGAAATGGTTACTTCTATTTCTACAATTTACATGCATTGACTAGAACAAAAGCGATGCATGAGAAACAAATATCTACACGCATGTGGCCTAAAGTCATCGACCGAACGGAAATCAATAAGCTTTCTGTAAAGACTGAAACCAATACCAGCCCTATAGGTCAACGATATATTTATATACAAGTGTTCCTTTCATTTTTAAATATAGCGTTAGGATATAACCTTAAACTAACCTCGACACTTTCTGTGTGTCTAAAACTTGTTTGAAATATTTTAAGAAATCATTATTTGGATATTCGATTGAAAATCAATCCTAACCAATGTACATATAATTATATACAATATAATGGCGAAGAAAGTCTCTATTATCTCTAACGTCACGGTGGAAAAAAGGGCAGAAATAAAATCCAAATGATATTAGAGTACTTCACTACCATAAAAACAACAACAACAACAACAACACACACACACACACACACACACACAAAACAAAACAAAAAAATCGAAACAAAAAAAATTCGATAGCCGTATATACGTAATATTGACAACAGTGAATCTAATAAAATCCATGAAGTATTCAGTCTTTCCAACGGCGAAGTTTTTCCCCAACAGCAAAGTAAATGATTAGATATTAATTGATAGTAGGTTTTCTTGCGTCGGACGTGCAATCCGCAACTCACGGGTATCTCAATTCAGCACACCTAATTTAATTTCATTTGTATACCATATATTCATTGCACATGCTTCATCATGTTATGTCACTATACAGGCTCTGCATTAACAGAAATAAATATTGTTCATACTAACAGAATAAATCCCAAATAAATGGGACTCTGTATCAATGCACTAGTTCATGTAGTATTTATTTAAGTTATCTATATTTTCCGGTGTAAACAAAATTCAAAATCTTAATTATAATTACTTGTCATCAGTGTATTGAGTACTTGTTGTACTGGAACACAAAACTATATATCAAAATTACTTTATTGCTTGTAGTATCACACACACACACCTTTATAGTACATGTAGCCGTATTGCGCGAAATAGAAGTAATTAATACAGTGTACAATAAAGTCCTATACATTTGTATAGAAGCCACCACCACCGAGGCGGATTTCTACCCAGGACAATTTACCCACCTTCCAGTAATTGTTCGAACAAGGGATCCTAATAGCTTCTTTCTCGGTATCGATGAAACCTATCGGGATCTTGTAATTTTCATCAGGCTAAATATATCCGATAATGTGTATAATACGGAAACGCGGATTACTGGGTCGTTAAGTGCATTCCTATACCCACCAACAATATTCAAGGTTGAGCTCTAATGGAAAGATTTGCTCAAGCGCTGAAACCATATTCATAGATGATAACTGGATTTACGATTTAATAAAGCATAATATAAAATGTCTATTAACAGAGTAAAGTATTGGACGTTCAATCAAATTAATTTTACTGCCCCAGGACTTTTCTGAAAGAAGGAAGCCAAAAAAAAAATCTCTTACACTGTTCTTAACCATGATCTTGAAATGTACCTTACACGTTATAATAATTGTACATTGATATTTTCAATGGCACATGATCAGAGGCCACGACTCAATATTCATAATTATGTCTAGTTGTCAGGCAAACTTGCATTTGTAGGGCTACTTAAGGAGGTCTCACCTATGTCAAACTGATATGATCCAAAACTATCTGTACGATGTCAGCATCATGTGTTATGAAAATGTTAAGTCTTTACATGTATTTCGGGAACAGAAAAAAACATCTCTTACTAATGCAATATTTTCTAATTGATGAAAATTATCTCAAAACAATGCTCTCATTTCCAGGATACAGAAGGGTTTTTCGTAATTGCTTTCAGACACAAATACAACTTATAAATCTTTCCTTTAAATGTCCATGGAGGGTATACTTTCAATTTTACAAATTATGATTAAATTTTTAACTTTCAGTAAATTTAATTGTTGCTTCAGTTAAGAAAAATTTGGAAAACTTCCTCTTTCTTTAATAAGACAGCTGTTATGCTACACGTGACCATTATATTTCAAACCATATATATGCATGATTCAAGAAAGGAATTTACCAGTAAACCAGATTTTTAAGTTGACTATCGATTTTTAAAAATAAAATTATATTCATGTATATGTAAAACATACTGAATTACAAAATAACTTTTCAATGGGGGTGAAATACGTTGTACATGTGCATATTTAATTTTGTATTGTAAAATTTGATTTGAATGAGTATAAGCACTTTTATAATCAAACGTAAAGAAATATGAAAATAGGAGACTCATGAAACACCACGCTCACCTGAGTTACCTTGGATCTGCTGTTCTTTAGACGGTTTTTAAAAGATATTTAATCCCATGACAAATCTTGACCTCACATTATGACCCCAACCTAGCCGCATAGTCATGGAGTAATCACTGCTATGAAGAAGAAGACCTTCCCCCCTTTATATCCATATATTACATGTACGTAAAATTTATCCCAGAATTTCAAGGTTAGAAAAGAAAACTGAATTTAGAATGTTTACAAGATTAATGTGTGACTCTTTAAAATATACAAATTTTTAAATCCTATCCCGTGCCATGATTTGAAGACAAATTGAATTCTATTCCAAAGTACCTGAGGATGTTTGCATAATAGTGAGGACAAATCATGACTATGCTCGTCTGGAGAAGACATATATTTCCTAACATATTGCCCCTCTTTTGGCCCACCCCACCACCGGGACCATTACTTGAATAAACTGAATTCTGCGTTACCTTTGAATGGGTGCATCTTGATATGAGAAGAACATTTTAAAAGATTTTCCCCTATAAATTCCTATAAGAGATCTTTGTTCCCCTACTGTGGCCCCACCCTACCCCTCGTAACTATGATTTGAACAAACCTGAATCTGTACTACCTTAGGATGCTTACATATTAATCTAACTAATCATGACCCCGCTGTTCTTGAGAAGAAGATTTTTATTTTATTTGTTTTAATTCCTTACATACCCATGAAAAAATTTAATCCCTTATTGTGGTCTCACTTTAATTCAAATTGTATAAAATTGAATCTGCACTTTCTACGGATGCTTGCATATTAACATAACTAATTAAGGCCCTGCTCTCCTTAAGAAGAAATTGCCTCCTATATATCCCTATTTAAAAGTTTGATTCCCATCCGATCCGATCCCTGAGGGTCATGATTTGAACAATTTTGAATTTCCATTCATTAGGGAAGCTTTCATTTCTGGTCTAACGGTTCTTGAAAAGATTATTGTAAATAACTTCACCATATTTTCACTATTTCTTCATTATCTCCCCTTTAAAAAGGTGTGATCATTCATTTGAACATTTGTAATCCCCTTTACCCAAGGATGCTTTATGCTAAGCTTGGTTGATATTGGCTCTATGGTTCTGTAGAAGAAGTAGAAAATGTGTAACGTTTACAAACAAACGGAGGGATAGACGGACTTTGGCAAGTAATCAAAAAAATTTACTTGCGCTTCTAGCTCAGGTTGCTAAAATGACATTATTTCCCCCTGATTATGAGAAATCTCTATCCCCACCCCATTGATAGTTCTGCATTATGTTTCTCAATGTCATGTGTTTTATGAAAGAGTCCCAATGAACAAGTGAAGATAACGAATAGTGATCGATCTCATAAACCCTATAAAGAATACAAAATTACGGGAAGGGCAAACACGGACCTCTACATACCAGAAATGAGACCAGATGCCTAGGAGGAGTAAGCATCCCCTGTTGATCGGTCACACCAGCTGTGAGTCCTATATCTTGATCAGGTAAACAGAGTATTCCGTAGTCCCGTAGTTTAAATCAGTATGTAACGATCGGTCATACAATTGGTATGAAGCACGTCAGACAGCGTTTGACCCAGTGATAGTGTGTATTGCAAATTATATCATTATAACGATCATAGAGTTTTCGAAATGCTGACTTAAATGAGACTGTTGAAACCTCTGTAGCATCAATGTATTAGTCAGTAGCCTGTCTTGATTTAAAAATTCATCATACGCTGAAATGCTCTCGCGTATCGAATTAGTTAAGAGACATAAACGCCATATGCAAATAATAATGGAATACTGCTACACAATGTGGAACTTTGAAGATAGAGAAGATGAAGTCATCTCGTTTGTCACAAAACGACTCAGTTCTTACTCGGTTAAAGTGACACTACAGATCAGTTTGCATAAAAACCACAAAACGACAATTTTCCTAGTTTTCTCAATTTTTTTTTTTTTTTTTTTTTGTTTGTTGTTGCAAAGTTGAAAGTATAAACTTTGCGAAAATAGCACATTTATACAGCTGAAAATTACCTTTTAAATACAAAAAATTAATATTTTTGTTTTTTGAAGGCCCTTTAAAAAATGCATTGATACTCCTACTTTCGATCTGCAGACGCATGCGTACAGTCAGTAAACAGTGCAGCATGTCGTTTAATGAGAGAAAGCGTACAATGGCTAGACCCAGCATCATGACAGATTATGCGAGAAAGGGGATTGAAATAAAACGAGACACAACTTATATGGATAACGATAAAATTTACTTGGGCATCTGTAACTAAAAGCTAGGACACACATGCAAGATTTTAAGCGTAAGTGCTATTTTTATCTGAACACGTATCGTGTTAGTTTAAAAACATTGTTTGGTCAATAGGGACATGGACAGTTTCTGTTAGAGTAATGATTTATAATTACTTTATCATAAGAAGCAGGGAATAATTTAAATAAGTTTCAACACAATACGTTTGCTGTCATTCTAAATCACGTGATGTAAAATGTCCGAGTCAGTATGAAGAAACTCTTGAATTCCGGATGATCTTCAAAGCGCATTTGAAAGCAAATTGATGCATAAAGCTTGTAATATATTATCAATATCAATATGATTTTTTAAAATCATTTTATCGATACGTGTTTTAAACAAGAAGTACAGTGAGCACTGCTCACTGAGAATACCCCCGCTCACCCCAATTTGCCTAACCCAATGGCGTTCCTTTAACCTTTTATCCCAAACATTGGTAGAGATCATTTTCGTCCCATGGGTACTCCATATGAATGATATGGTAACTCTAGGTGAACAGATGGATAATACTTTAGAACCCAGACACCATTGCGTCTACAGACGGACGGACAACATGCTTCCTTCCAGTATACCCTCCCAACAACTTTGTTTGCGGGGGTATATAAACACTATTAAAATATAGAACGTAAGCTGTAGTGTCTCTAAGATATTATGATATAAAGATCGCATTTCTTCCCGCGTGTTTAGTATTCTGACCGTTCAAAAATGATATTACAGTTTACAACTAATTCTTCCATACATTATACTTGTAGTGTCATTTGAAGTCGATACGTTTACTTTCCCCCGAAGACCCAACAATCTAGTATGCAATAATGGGAGATTCCATTTCATTTGATATATTTTTACGGAACCTTCCTTAACATGCAATGCATACATGATAAACACATTAATTTCTTCGTAAATCGACAGCTTCTGGTTCCCAGGAGGAAGTGTTGCAAAACATTACTCACCCATATTTAACCCAGTATCCTAAGATCCGCCCGGTACAGTCGTCTATGTTTTTGTTGGAGCAATACATCGGGCGATGACCCATGGCGATGACCCACGGTCTTCTGAACCGGTTTCGGTTGGCCTGTTTCAAGTCTTCTAGCAACCAATCGTATTGCTTGCATACATAATCTTGATTATCAACGAAAAACACTTCTGTTGAGTAGCTAAAAAGAAAATCAGAGAAATACAAGATTAAAGAAAACAAGCATTCTAATTGTGTTGCAGGCATTGCAATGTCCCCTACCTGTAGGAGAACTCAGTCAAAAGAAGGTCAAGCGTAACGAAACTCAAACCTGTTTTGTAACTATCCAAGACAAAGCTATGTATAAAATTTCAGTTGAATATCGTCATCCAATGTGGAGAAAAGTCCGGAAAACCTCAAGTGGAATGAAAGACATACAATGTACGGATGGATAGACTGACTAATAGCCCGCTTCAGCAAAGCTGGTAGGGGACTATAAATGACTTACTTGGAGTACTATGATTGACGAGATGTGATGTGATGCTATTATTTCTTATATAAATATGAGAAGTTGACAATGGAGAAGAGAAAGTCATCCTGTTTGTCATAAAGTTGAGCTATTATTTTGTTGTCAACATCTATGTTCAATAAAATCCAATTCATTATTCTTTTTTTAAATCATTATTCTAGGGAAATACCGATGGAATACAATATTTAAACTGATTACATTAAAATGAAGAGAGTAAAGACATTAAGCAATAAACCAATAAAATCAAAATGAAATTTCATAAAAATATGAGGTTGTACCTGATAAAATGGACCGGACCGATATCTATGCTGTACCAAAGTTGGTCATATCGCATCGGCCATTCAGAATTAGGCATTGAAAATCTCAGTCTGTAGTGGTGCATATCTTTCTCCAACTCTGTATCACAAAGAAATTCCCAAGATTCGTACGTACCATGAGTTTACACAATACGTGTTAGATCTTTAATGACTGACAAGCCGTCTCATGTAATTTACAATCTTAAACAATCTTAAGCTGATTTCTTGTCATCTTTCAAGTTTTGTGTCGAAAGAAATCGAATTAGCTTTTCGAAGCTACAGCCTTTTTATCAGAAAATGTATACGCTTTGAAATATCTAAACTAACGGTGTTTTTTTTTTCTTTTGTAAATTAAGCATCTTCTACCGTCAAATTCGATAGGTTTTTGTCCATAAATCCATAAATAATTTAATCATTAGCCTTCGTAAGAAACTGTTTGGGTTTTTTTTTATGTCACTGTATTAACCATTATTTTATCTATTCTTAAAAAAGCTTCCATTTTTTATTTATTTTTTATTTTATGCAGTGTCAAGGGTAACTATCATTGAAGCATGTTCACGTTTTAGAATTAAAAGCATGTGGTTTTTGATTGACTATGTATGCTATATACACGGAAATTTACAGTAAAATTACCGTAGGTGTAGAAATATTCAAATTGATATCTTTTTGTGCTTACAAGTGTGTATATCCAAACTTGTAGAGTGTTATTTTGAAACCATTTCGTAAAGAGAAACACTTAAAACAAGAGACAACCTCTTCATATCTATATTACAACTTCCTGCACTCATTTGCTTCCGGTGTGTGGGTCGCTGGAGTTATAATATTATTTTCTATAAATCCTTCCGATATCCGGTGATCTTTTTAACGACGTATTAATAATTTTAAGTACACTATTTCAGCACTGTTTCAGAGCGTTTCGTCAGTCACCGTGCCTCTTTTGTTTTTGATCTGGTTGTTCAGGATTTTCCTCTTCTGAGTAAGTACAGGGTTTGTTATTCACCACGATTACAAACCCTTGACTGGGGAAGATCGAGCTTTCTTTCAGCGGTGGAGATTATACATATATAATATATACAAATGTATATATATATACGTAATTTCTTCTACATTTACCCGAGTCAGTATATAATCTATCATGGTGACAAGCAGAATTTGTTGAAGTTATATAGCAGCTATACAGTGGTTTGCTGTTTGATGAAGAAAGGTGAACATAGTGATCAATCTGTTAATTTTATAAGGAACAGGACAAACACCAGAGGTGGGATCAGGTGTCAAAAAGAAGTAAGCATCCCCTGCTGACCGATCAATGTTTAATTATAATCTTAAAAGATATACCTAGTGTTGAAGTTCATAACACACAAACAGTCCCTTTAAAATACAGAATATAAGCAAATTTGATTGATATTATCTTACCGTGATTTCCAGGAGATGTCATATAAGGAATCGTGGCAGCTACTGCTTCTAGTTTGCGCATAAACTCGTCTCCTACCTTTCGTTCATAAAATTATATAAAATGCAAATCAATAACTAACAACACGTTACAATATAAGCTTTTCTCCTTCTCGAAAATCGTCAATCGCTTATTCATATACATAGGCCTACCTTTCCACCATTAGAATGTAGGTCATAACCAAAGTCACCAATGTGCCATATTGCATCATATGTATTCATAGTAACGTCTTGGAGCAAAGCTGGGAATGTTGGGATACCACCAACTGCACCAAGATCGCCGTATATGAGAAAATTGGCAGATCTCATCTGAAATTATAAATAATTTCTATTTACAGCAGATATCTTTATAAAATTGCACAAATAACATACTAGTATTGCGGCTGTACAAAAGTTTTAGGATTATAAGTTACAAATTCAATTCAAAGAAATTAAAATCTCATTAATGTATATCGAGTTCATCAATATTTGAATAAAACGACTGGCGAAAGCCTGAACATACGTAGTGGCAAAGTTAATGATTTCTGTCAGAATTCAATATGGTGTTAGATTTATATATATATATCAAAACCAGTAGCGTAAGCGAAGTAAGACATTTACCGCGGCGCCCTCTGGAGTCTTGAATGAAAACACTGTACTATTGGCATACTCCTTGTTGTGTGTACAGTGGACCTGGTAGAAGTATTGTCTGCCGGGAAGCAGTTCCTGCATGGATGTAACAGAAAATGAATTCTAATCACGGTTGGGCCAAAAGGATTCATTAAGATTTCATACTGCAAATCACTGTTTATTTACTATTCAATAGACTTTATTTAGATGACCGTTTATTTGTATATATGAATTTTACATTTACAAAAATAATTGCATACCCGAAGTTCAGCTCTGTGAATCATTTTTAAGGCATTCCAACTGTCTAAATTTAATGTTGACATTTTACTGGTGGCGCTATTCGTCATGTGACCGACTGAAGACCCATAAACAACGTGACATGTGACTTGTGATTTGCATGACCACATGACCACCATTATGTCTGCACGGTCGCCAAAACTGATGTGAATCTGTTCTGGTACATCTACAGCAAAAATACCTGCCGAGAATGTAAAAATATATATTTATTAAATAGAGGTAGCGATAACATCAACATGATACAAACGTCTTTCTGTGCTGGTGTGGGATTGGAAACAAATTTAGAAATGGTTTTAACATCAAGTTGATAATATACCAACATCATATGAATGTCATAAAGCAGTTCCAGAATCTGAATGTATTCGATATGCAATTATACGTACACATGTAAATTGCATTGGTAGAGATATATTGTTATAGTTGCCATTTTTTTTTTTACCGCGTTATTAAATGCGCTTGTAAAGATAATTGAGTGCTATATGAATTTCCGGAACTAAATAGTCTAAACCTTTTTCGGTGTGATAATGCATGCTTTTTACAACAAGACAAGTTCTTACATCTTAATTAGCTTCCAAACATCAAAAGTTGTTTTTGTCCCTGCCTAAGGGGGAGAACTAAAAATCGATATAATTTTCGTTACATCAACTTCCCTTTGTGCGAGTACAGCTGTAATGAAAAAACTGGATTGTAGTCTTCTGTATTATAGAAGAGACATCATGAAAGATATCTAGAACGCTAAACAGAAGCGTTCAAATTAACACCGTCGATGTATACATTAAAGATAAGACCTGTTGCGTCTTGAAACCTATGTTTAGTCATGTTCATGAAATCTTAATAATATTTCAGTGAAAATGTACAGAATCTAAGATGTCATTTACTGACCCCCTCATTTTGTATGACTGTGCTTTAGTATTTTCACATGTAGGTCTTAGATTTATTTAATCATAACCCCAACACCTCTACAGCCGATTGTAATCAGTGACACTCACGCATTACACACATGTCTGCGGGGTTCAATTGGAACACGTTAGTAATCCAAAAGAAATGGGATCTATTTGTATAGATATGTCACACAAAATGAAAACATTCACGGACTGGAATTATTTATAATGTATGGCAAATAATTTATGCATATATATAGAGAATAATTATCGTGGATCCACGTATCCTTGATCCGCCTGTGATGAGCCGTTTTTGCGGAGGCTCATGCCACACTGATCTACATACATCTGTCATGCACAGAGGGCGCCTTGGCCACAAGTTCTCGCGTCACCAGTGAAAGAAGTATTGTGAAGAATAGCATGCATCATTAAGAAAGAGATGCCGTGATTATGGGTATTTTGAACAATCGAAAAAAATCTTGACGAGGAATACATTTTTTTTAGTCATTGTGAAAAAAATATTAATTGGCTGTGCACAGTGTACACCTTTCGTTTCATGAAAGTTAAAACGATTTGGAAAAATTCATATTCTATACAGTACATAAAGATGTCTGTCGGAAGTAATATCTACTCGAAAATTTAAAATCAAATTACTTGATAGTAAGATCCCTCTTCTGACCCATGACTTGGCATGGGCGGGGGGGGTTGCGTACAATCCCTGCACATATCACAATCTAAAATCGGGGATATGTAAAAAAAAAAAAAAAAATCTCGGATTATTCAAATCTGAAATGTCCTTGCGTTCTGAAGCAATACATTCTATCAATTTATAGGAACACATGCATTTAACTTTTTTCTCTCCACTTCATGTATATGTTCCTGTACTATTGTAAACAGCGTAGAGGACACTTCCTGCCTATTTTCATATCCTTGTAAACCAACTGGCAAAGGGAACAATCTTTTTACTGTACATCATCTTTTCCGACATATGGAGTATCACACTACATACCACATCAGGATAATTTAGATAATCTAACAACTGAAATAGAAGGGAGTATCACATGTATTCCATACGCGTCGCTGAATATAAGTCCCTAGCTGCGACGATTCCTAACTTCTGAAACATTCTATAATAATATTTCAAGTTCGATTGATTGATTATTTATTGCTTTCCGCCACACATATTTCCAGTGGCGTCCAGTTTTTGTTGGTGGAGGAGAGAACCCAGATACAATGTACCTGGGAAGAGACCACCGACCTTCCGCAAGTAAACTGGCAAACTTGCTCACATAACGCCGCGGCCGAGATTCGAACGCGCGCCGACAGAGGTGAGAGGCTTTGTGATTTTGAGCCCGACGCTTTAACCACTCGGCCACGGAGGCTACATTCGACATGTAGAATGAAGCTCAATTACACGTTCGTCTCATTGACGTCTTGATGGATGATAACCCCAGCCAAATTGTAGGTCCAGCCTATCTGTTCATTCGTGTGTGACAGTAAGTGGAGTCTTTATCACCGATTTTTAAAGTATACGTTTGATTCTTTTTTCTTTAAACCACGTACTGAATACTGGTTTAAAATCTCCCTCTGTCTCAGGGAATGTTCCCTTTTTTTTTTTTTTAATAATCTCCCTGTCTCCCAACACTAAAGAGAGTAAGTTGCATGGGATACATGCGATTTAGGTTTATGTAGAGTAAGGGGAAAAAAACCCAGTGAATTGTCATCAATAATTGATATCGAGTGCTAATTAAAGCTATAGATTGCTTGCGTCATATAAGGATTGATGTCCGCCTGTAAGTGCGACACATTTGGTCTTCTTAGACACCTGCCAGCATCATGTCTACAGTCAATGAACAAGGATGCCAGAAGTGTACTGATTGCTCATATATATATATTAATGTACTATTCTTACACAAAAGTACATATTGATAAAATACGGAGAAAATGTGGGGAGTATGTATATAAGAAACGACTGGTAACTCTCTCACACCTAAAGGACCAAAATTATACTCTTCATATTATCCACACTGTGCCAAGCACAAATTATATTCTCTTCTACCATTCTAGCATTTTTCTCTTCTACAATTCTAGCATTTTCCCATTAGAATTATATTTGTTCATTTCACACGTCTAGTGTACTTTTCATTGCAATTTAGTTAATATCTTTTATTGAAAGCGTCGTAGTAATTTTTATAGATTAATTGGATAGTTGTTAGATCACATCATTTGTTTTTCTTTTGCTTGTTTTTCTTTCCTTTTTATCATTCTGGAAAACTTTCTTTGGAGTTAAACTTTTTCCTCGAGCGAACAAATGATATATATATATATTGCTGTAAAATGGCAAGAAACTTACCTAGAAATGAAAATACTCCTAAAACTGCTACAGTTCCCAGGGTTCCCATAATGATTTAGCACTACAACCCGCAGTGATACATACGGAGACAGTCAGTAGTTCACAGGTGATCAGACCTACATGCTCAGTATTGACGGCGAGGATGATAGGAAGTGAAAATATGAATGAGGCAGCGCGGGGACTTGACATCGATCACGCGCTCAGTATTCGTGTAACGACAGAAAACGTTACACAACTGATGGGATCATTACATGTATAACACATGTACGCATATTTATCGTTCAACAACTCAACAGTGAATTTTGTTATAAAGTAAAGATATTATCCCTAACATAAGGAAAGCTAGCTATTAGCTGCACATATGTCAGTTAGAATAGTTCAAGAACTGTGATCACCATGTGCGATCTTGTTATTTTCTAATGCATTAAAATAATGGTAAAGGGGAATAATTTGTAAGTTATAGACTTTGGTTATATATTTTGTTTAACGTCCAGCTCGAGAATTTTTCATTCATATGGAGACGTCACCATTACAGGTGAAGGGCTGCAAAAAGTTTGGCCAGTGCTTGGCGCTTACGACCTATGAGCAAAGAGGGATCTTTATAGTGTAATACCTGCTGTGAGACGGGATTTCGTCCTCTAGCGACAAGCAAGGGATACCGAGAACCTATTCTAACCCGGATCACCACAGGAATGTAGACTTTTATATGCATCAATAAAAATATTCCAACCAGACCAATATCGGCAAGTCATGGGGGTTCCCGGTGTTTCAGTTTTTATTTAGATGTACAAGTATTTGCATTTCCAATGTTTTGATATCCTTACAAAGTGTAACGATAGGTATTTTATCATGAACGCGCTGCATTTGTGAACAATGCGTGTATCAATCATTATGAATATGCATGTAGTAAGTTTGTTTTATCGACTGGATATTCCGACACAAATGAAAGAAGAATGTAAATAGTACACGAGGGTATGAATTGCAACGTTTCACACTTTCATGGAGCGCATTAAAATAGCGCTTCATAAAAAGTATGTCGGCATGAAGCGTCGCATTTCATTTTCTTATGTATTTTCAAAAATGAAATTTATTTCTTAAATAAATTTAAGAAATTTATCGAAATCTGCTATTTTTATTTACCTCATATGCATACAGATGACGTAATTCGTTTTAGCTGCAGATCTGCAGCTCTCTGGGAGAAGTTTGTCCCAATATTTTCCCAGAGAGCTACAGATCTGCAGCTATATTCATTATAGAGAGTTTCCGTATTTTAATCGAACTGGATGGGCAGTGTAGATAAAATACTATATCTAAAATGATAGATGCTCTACAGAGAACTGAGACACAGTTAGCGTACTGTCTTGTAATTTCTTGATGTCTGTGTGCAGATCTGACTAGTTTTAACCAACAACGACGGTCAATTTATTATTTATTAATAACATTATTATATACACACAAACCTCCGAATACATACGTAAATTTAGATAGCTTGAACGTAGATGCACTTGAATTCCATGAGAGGATGTCGCCCCAAATTATAATCGCATTTTTATTTTGAGAAAAATATAACTACATAGCAAAACACATCACATGGGGTTACACAGCAAAACTTCACATGGTCGTGGACCCTTTCCCGCCCAGATTCCTGGATCCGCCAATGATCGCATGCGTTCCACTTCTTTGCAGTTAAGGAAGGGATCCATAGGCTACAAATCGTTATTATCCGCTATATAGAGATATAAAAGAGTTGCAAAATTTGCAAGAATACGGTTAGTAAAAATTACCACAATACTCTCGTGTAGTACACTACTAGTGTTAGGAGTGTACTGTTAGTTGACAGATGATGTACGTGTTATGAGCATTTCTTGATGTTGTAATTTACATAGTAAAACGAAGATGGACAAGCAACTTTTTTAGCAATACCACAGGGATTAAAAATGTCAGTGACGTATAGATAAATGCGAACAAGAAGAATGTATTTTTGTATTTCCCCTACTACTTGTTTCTAACATTTGAAAAGCTAGCGCTTTTTATGCACCCTTCATGTCCATCTGTCAGTACCACGTGGGCCAGATAAAATTTGATCAGGCTAGGATCATCAAACTTGGTACAAGGTCAAACAGACGGAAAAGTGGAAACGTACATATAAATGCAAAGCATAATGAACATTCACTGATATTCTTACATGGCTAATTATGTGCGCTCAAACAAGTTAAGAACAGACAGGGTTTGATAAGACTTGGATATAAAATTTATATCAATCAATGATCAATATATTGAAGTGACAGGGATTTAATTGAAATAATGTTCCAATACATATGGATCAGAAAATAACACGGAAGGAAAAGCTTCGCTGTATACAGGATTTGATCAACCTGATTATAATTAAACTTGATATACACTTTACGGGCAGTCGTTGCGTGGTTCCCATGCTGGAGCTGTCCGTATGTCGAGCGAAGTTCGATTTTGTAGTCATACATGGATTTAATTTGAACATATTTTATTGTACGCTAGTAAAATTTGAAACAGGTTATGACAAGTTACAAGTTGTTCTCTTGATGTTAATAAATCAAACTACAATGTAATTACGGTAAATAACGCAGGTAAGCTTTATAAGTACATGTAGTATCAAAATTTTAATTAAATCTTTCAGGAACAACTCAACTTTATGACAAAAGGGGTTACTTCAGTTTCGTCAACGTCAACTTCCCATATTTATGTATTACCTGCATATGATGTCTTTCAGCTGAGGATACACAAGAGCATGTTCTGCATATGATGGTTTTTCTAAATCGGGGCATCCTACTGACAAATCAGTTAATGATATAGGGGTTTCAATATTTTTGTATTTAACGTAATAATTTCGAAAACTCTATGGTTATTTTATTGATCCAATTTGCAAATACAAATTGTTAATGGTTCGAATGCTAACTGACGTGTTTCACACCAATTGTTAGGCCGCTCGTTACATACTAAGTTTGACTACGGATTACTGCATTTACCTGATCAAGATACAGGACTCATGGCGAGTGTGACCGGTCAACAGGGGATGCTTACTCCTCCTAGGCACATCATCTCAATCTCGTGTGTCCGGGTTCTGTGTTTGACCTATTCCTTTATAGGATTTATGAGATTGCCTTGTTCATTGTATTCACTTTTTGATCGCCTACAATAATGCTGTTTGTAAAGAGAATCATTATGATTTAATGCTGTCCTTTCTATCTCCTCCTCGAGTTACATGGTTGTGATGTGAAATTCTTTTCATTAGTGTTTAAATTCACTTTACTTCCCCATGCAATTTATATACATGTACATAATGGATCGTTGGATATCTACAGATATCTTTGGCTTCTCTCCTGATTTATCTTTAAATTGTGTGGTAAAAAGGCATATATTTTATTTCCGACCTTATTTCATGGTATGTCCAGGGATCCGTATTTGCCCTACTCTTAATTTTGCATTCCTTATAGGAGATACGAGATTGATCACTATTTCTTATCTTCATCTTTTCATTTTCTAACAAGGTACAGGTTTTATCTCCGATTTATTCTGTAACAAGGTATAAAATTTATCTCTGATTTATCTTGTGACAAGGTATAGAATGTAACAAGGTATAGGTTTTATCTCCGATTTATTATGTAACAAGATATAGGTTTTCTCTCTGATCTATCCCGTAACAGGGTTTTATTTCTAGATGATTAAAATTGACGATGATTACTGTAGAACTGTTTATTGCGGTATATCAATAGAATATATAAACATGCATACGAGTTTACCAATCAAACTATTATTTCATCATAAAGAGGATTTAGAAAAATAAGGGGAAATATAAAAAGTAAAGGGTACGTTTATGTATTTATTTATCCAATTCTGATTTACCCTATATCTTCGATCTTCTTTACCATGTACTATCCAGGAGACGCATCTTACTTAGTCTAGGGGATACCGAATACCGATGCCACTCCAGTAGTTGCTCGGATATTCTGGATGCCAATTTGACTGTCTTTCTCGGTGACGTCCTTGATGACAGATCATTCAACTGTATTGGCGCTTAGAATCACGACCATGGTATCCCTTGAACTGTCTATGACCTTTCCGTCTTCTGAATGGTACATCTTCCTGGCAGTCGGTGTTATATTGGGTGAAAAATCTGCAAAGTTTTCCTGCCAGTTTCGGGGTTTCATATTCAAGTCGTCATTCACGCAAACTATGCCAATGTCGTGTTCTTCGCCTCCATTTTTTTTAGCGAGCGGCAGTCTCACCGCGCACATAATGGAGGCACTCTGTGACCCTGAAACTTCTTTTATATATACCTAATGGGTGATCTCCCTTTCCCACCGTACGTTTTTTTGTTTTGTTTTTTGTTTTTTGTTTTTTTCTCATTAAATTCTTGATGTGATCTAATAGCTTCATCAGACCTTTCGTTCTCTCTTCTGTTCCTTGTTTGGCAATCAGCTTTCTTCGTTTTCTCGGAATGGATATTATCATCTGTTCCATCATCTTGGTCACTACCTTTTCTATGTTCTCTTTCTTCCTCTTCTTTAAAAACATCCCTTTCCTTTCGCTCTTCATTTTTTGTTATTGTCGAGGGTAATACTTTTCGACAAGTTCAAATATTTCAGGTATTCTAACTGACGTTTGCATCTTCTTCCTTTTCCATCATCATCATCCCGAAGTCTGCACGGTTTCTGCCATAAAAACAAGTGGATGTGGCCTACGTTGCTCGCCTGCAGGGTCCTAACTCTCTACCCAGTGCTATCGTTCCTTACTCTATCAATTAGCAGTGTTGCTTCACGTGTATATCCACTTTTTCATGGTTCATGCAAATAAAACTAATAATCAGTTTATAAAATATCAGGAAAATATATTGCAAGCAACTTATTGTAGTTTTATTTCCCATATCTACTTATATAGAAGTAGTAAGGGTAGTAGTCTGGGGTCTGTGTGGTCAGTGACCTTGAACTAGATAGAGGGGCCACCTTGGTAAATAAGGTCAGGGTCAGCGACCTTGACAGGGTCATCTTTATATATGGATCACCTTGATAAATAAGGTCACCTTGATAAATAAGGTCACCTTGATAACCAGGTCACCTTGATATGTGGGTCACCTTGATTAAGAAGATCACCTTGATAGCTGGGTCACCTTGATAAAGATCACATGGATAAATAGGTCATTTCGATAACAGCAAATGACTTTAAAGATAGCTATGAAGTTGAATGATTCAAGGTGAAGGAAACATTAGGGTTATGAAAATAAACACTCCTTTTATTGATCGCGTGCTTATTCATGTATTATATATGAATGCACAGGTGGAATAAACATATTATGAACTAATATTAATGGAAAATAGCCGGTGTATTTTAAAGAAGAATAGATCATCTAAGAAATTCCCTTTTTAAGGTATGTATATATTTTTATTGGTTATTTTTTTTTTAATTCTTGAATACAGAGAAACAAGGCTAACAGAAAGATACAAAACTGTTCTAAGATTTATTGTACTCTCAAACCGAAAGAAAAAATAATAAACCCTTTACATTTCTCGGAAAGTAAAGAAAGCTATGACCACACACACACACACACACACACAACGTCTTTAACGAACAAAATTGTTTATATCAGCAGCCATTCTCCTTAATGTGTGATGCCTTCGGAAATTAAATTCTTTAGACGCCACCACCCATGTTTCGGAAAACAACTTTTCCAAAACATCCATTTTTCTTTCTTCTTATGCCCTCTGTAAGAAATATAATTGTATTGGTAATTAAAGCGAGTTATTTTGATAATTACCAAATTGTAAAAACATGTGTGACGACTACGGTGTGTTTCCTACCTTTGAACATTCTTACGTTAAAAAAAAATATTACGCGTTTAATGTAATGATGAACAATTTCGAGAGCTTTGAGTGAACATAGATGCTCATTGTTAAATGACGAGGTACCAAAATTCCAAAAAATCCTACGGTGAATTATTTTCATTTGATAAGCCTTTCAAATGATACCATGTTTTCAAAAATCCAACGATCTATTTACTAAATACGAAATATAGTCATTATACATGTAATATCTTAAAAGAACCAAATATGATGGGTGCTTGATATAAAATCAATTCCAATTAAAATGTACTATAATTTTACAAATACAATTCAGTTAAGTGACGCATAATTAATCACTCTTTTAATTGCATTTATCTATTCGAATGTCGATTTTTTTTCCTAATCATCGGTCCATTCGACTGACAAATAGTCGACTATCTATTGACATCTCTAATGTTTTCATAATATATTCCATATCTGCTGTTGTTATTCATAAATAAATAAATAATCACCCTTACCTTTTCAAAGGAAGTTCGTTTTAGTAGGGTTCTTTTCCTTAATGACTGGTGGAAAAGTTCTCCTATTTAGCCATGTCTTTGGATTGCATCAGCAGACTTCAGCATGGAAGGCTATGTCTCAGATACTCTAACTGAGATGGTCCTTTTTCAGGAGAGGAGGAAGATGGTCTTAAATGAAATGAAACCAATCAAATCCATTACCCTTTTCATAAAAACAATGCATCGTTGACAGTAAAAAAAAATTTTTTTGAAATTAACATGTTAAATTTAACCACACTCATCATTACCATGATATTAAATATTCCAATGAACAATACATAATTTTTTTTTCTGAATTAATACTAGAATATCAAATGTTGTTAAAATATTACAAAATGTTGAAATTTTAGATATGAAATGAATAAATATGTTCTACTTACAATAAGTCAGAGAAATCTGCCATTTTAAAAACCGATCGTTCGTATTTCTGCTTGCAAGGACTTTTTTGTAGAACAGTGATAATCGTTTTAGGGCACTTTTGCTTTAAATACCTTTTTGCAGAACAATATGTAGAATGAGGACAAGGTCACACATTAGTCCTGGTTTTTGTGCAGTGTAAACTTATTTCGTAACCACAGATTTACCTGAGGGATGTTATAGGGGGTGAAGTCTTAATTTCATTAGTCCTGGTTTTTGTGCAGTGTAAACTTATTTCGTAACCACAAATTTACCTGAGGGATGTTATATGGGGTGAAGTCTTAATTTCATTAGTCCTGGTTTTTGTGCAGTGTAAACTTATTTCGTAACCACAGATTTATCAGAGGGATGTTATATGGGGTGGTCTTAATTTCATTAGTCCTGGTTTTTGTGCAGTGTAAACTTATTTCGTAACCACAGATTTACCTGAGGGATGGTATATGTGGTGAAGTCTTAATTTCATTAGTCCTGGTTTTTGTGCAGTGTAAACTTCTTTCGTAACCACAGATTTACCTGAGGGATGTTATAGGGGGTGAAGTCTTAATTTCATTAGTCCTGGTTTTTGTGCAGTGTAAACTTATTTCGTAACCACAAATTTACCTGAGGGATGTTATATGGGGTGAAGTCTTAATTTCATTAGTCCTGGTTTTCGTGCAGTGTAAACTTATTTCGTAACCACAGATTTACCTGAGGGATGGTATATGTGGTGAAGTCTTAATTTCATTAGTCCTGGTTTTTGTGCAGTGTAAACTTATTTCGTAACCACAGATTTACCAGAGGGATGTTATATGGGGTGGTCTTAATTTCATTAGTCCTGGTTTTTGTGCAGTGTAAACTTATTTCGTAACCACAGATTTACCTGAGGGATGGTATATGTGGTGAAGTCTTAATTTCATTAGTCCTGGTTTTTGTGCAGTGTAAACTTCTTTCGTAACCACAGATTTACCTGAGGGATGTTATATGGGGTGAAGTCTTAATTTCATTAGTCCTGGTTTTTGTACAGTGTAAACTTATTTCGTAACCACAGATTTATCAGAGGGATGTTATATGGGGTGGTCTTAATTTCATTAGTCCTGGTTTTTGTGCAGTGTAAACTTATTTCGTAACCACAGATTTACCTGAGGTATGTTATATGGGGTGAAGTCTTAATTTCATTAGTCCTGGTTTTTGTGCAGTGTAAACTTATTTCGTAACCACAGATTTACCTGAGGGATGTTATATGGGGTGAAGTCTTAATTTCAATAGTCCTGGTTTTTGTGAAGTGTAAAATTATTTCGTAACCACAGATTTACCTGAGGGTTGGTATATAGGGCAAGGTCCTAATTTCTATCATCCACTTTTGAAAACACCGCTTTCTTCCCACGTACGTTGATATCACGCCGAATGCCAGTTAAACCGGTTAGGTATGTCGAAACCATTTTTATCACGTCACATGATCTGCAATTTTACACTGTTCAGACGTTAGACACCGGAGTTCAGATATATTACAATATCCTGCTGTGCACCTATCCAGACCCTGCTATAAACATTCTCTTAAACGAAATCAATCGTGTTTGTGCAACACAAATATATTTGGAAACAAACAAAATGTGTTACGTACAAACTTTAATTATTCAGAATTTAATTTTTTTGTAAAGGACACTATTTATCAAGATTTAATGCGTTGTAGATCCTCCCGATATATGATTTTTACACAACCGTTTATTTACACGACTCGAGACTTTGAATATCTTGCATCAGTCCAGTCTCCCCCTCGATTTTTTTTTTTTTTTTGCACTTTTAAAACACCAGGGTCATTCACCTGGATGTCAAGTCCCAGTGATATGTCAGCAAAGAGAATTATAGTAAAATCTCCATTCAGTGGTTAGAATGGTTGATGGATCGAAGACGGCAACGTGGAAAACCTGTAAATATCCGCCACGCTTTCAATGGGGGAGAATATCACGTAACAGGCACCAATTATCGATGTGACGGTTTTGTAGAAAATCCCGAGGGAAAAGGAACTATATACGAATTTTATGGTAAGAGATTGGTGATAGTTTTACAGAATTTTAGTATTGAATTTGCCCTTTCCCTTGACTGAAGGGGCGGGGGCGGCGGGGGCGGCGGCGGCGGCGGCGGCGGCGGTGGCGGCGGCAGCGAATCTTACATTGAAAACACAATAATGAATCATGTTGACTTTTTTCAGGTTGTGTGTACCATGGATGTCCGGATTGCTTCCATCAGGATCGATCTGATGTCAAACACTCAGCGACAAAGCAGACATTAGATGAGCTCTTCAAGATGACTAAAAAGCGAAAAAGAGAACTGAAAGAGCTTGGGTATCAACTGGGAGCACCAATTTCGATACCAACTGGAAAAAATAAGGATTTACAACAGTTCATCAACACCTTGGATCTGCAAGACCGACTTGATCCCCGTGACAGTTTCTTTGGTGGTCGCACTAACGCTGTTAAACTCCACTATGAAGCGAAAGCGGACGAGAAAATTCAGTATTACGATTTCACCAGTCTCTACCCTTGGATAAATAAATATTGCCATTTTCCCTTGGGTCACCCGACCATTATCACGAGCGATTTTCGGGATATGTCCGATTACTTCGGTCTTGCCAAAATTAAAGCCTTACCACCAAGAAAGTTGTACCACGCCGTGCTTCCGTACCGCTCCCAAGGAAAACTGAAATTTCCATTGTGTCGAACCTGTGCAGATGCTGAAAATCAGCACGCCTGTACATGTTCTGTAGAGGGAAGATCCATCACGGGCACATGGTGTACACCTGAAATCCACATGTCCGTGTCGAAAGGGTATAAAATTCTAGAGATATACGAGGTCTATCATTTCGAGCAGTCATCTCAGTATGATCCTACGTTGGGTGAGGGGGGTCTTTTTGCAAAGTATGTTAATACGTTTCATAAGATTAACCAAGAAACCTCGGGATTTCCGCCCGACTGTAACAGCGAAGAGTCAAAGCTGGAATACATATGAAGATACAAAGAAAAAGAGGGGATAGATTTAGAATACGACAAAATTCAGAAAACTCCAGGTTTGCGCTGTTTAGCCAAACTCTGCCTGAACAGTTTTTGGGGGAAATTTGGCCAGAGGTTAAGTATGAGACAAAGCATGTTCTTTCAAAACTCCAAGTCTCATAATTTCTTTCAGGTCCTCTTTGACCCCATGAAAATCCCCAACAATTTTCATATTGTTTCCAGAGACACTCTTCAATTTGAATGGAGTAATCATCCCTTGTTCATGCCCTTTGATTGTAAAACAAACATATTTTTGGCCAGTTTCACTACTGCTCATGCGCGTTTGCGCTTACATAGTGCGTTCGATCGTCTTGGGGAAAACGTGTTGTACTTTGATACAGACAGTATCATTTTTAAAACCTATAACTCTGACGATTTGCATTATCTACCTATTGGAAACTTTTTAGGGGAACTGACTGACGAAATCACACAAGAAGATTGGTATATCGTAGAATTCATGTCGGGGGCCCCTAAAAATTATGCGTATCGAACCCTCTCCGGTAGGGAAGAATGTAAAGTCAGGGGGTTTACATTAAACTGGGTTAACTCAAAAATGATCAATTTTGAAGCTATCAGATCATTGATTTGTACAGTGCAAGATAAGCAAATTGAGATTATCAACCCTTGTAAGATATCCAGAGATAATCGGAAAAGAAAGCTGTTAAACCGAGTAGAAACTAAGCGATATCAAATGGTGTACACAAAAAGGAGAATTTTACCCAATCTTGATACACTGCCATTTGGATTTTGATAAACCCATGCAAAATAAGAAAATTATAATACTCATTTCTTTGACATAAAGAAGGGAGTTTATTTAAACACTAAAATTTCAATCGCATGTATGTGATTCATGTACAATAATAATCATTGCATTGTATACAATAAATTCTGCTGAACGAAAAAAGAGGGGATTTTTTTCAAATTAATCAGTACGTAAGCCATGGAATATGTTTCTTGCGTCGTTTCATGGGCACACCAGGAGGTTTTCCTATTGTTTTCCTTCTACTGACGTAACCACTTCCTGTCTGTGAGGTGTCGTTGATCGATTCACTCATAGTTGTGTCGGTCAAGGTATTTTCGGGCACGAGTTGATGGTCCTTGTCATCATTCGCTTTATTTGGTTTTACAGGCTCTTTGATATGTTAATTTTTTTTCAAGGAGACGCTCATATTTTAATTTAGGCACTAGTATCATTTCTCTCGCCATATTTGTCTATATGCTGAACAATAGGTTTCAGTAACAGTGATACTATTGGAGATGTTTCAATAAAATGTCATGTTTCTTTTTCGAACTGACTTCTCTTGATCCCAGAGAATGTATGATTGGCAAGTCAGCTGATTTATATAATTCTTGGTCAGAGGATATGTTCCCGTGTAAATGTTCAGAGCTATTTCACTTATAACATCCAGTTGTTCACTAGCCAATGACTTAACCACCAATTTCTGTTGAACACTGTTCGCTCCTGACATAAAATGTAAAAATGCCCTCTGCTTCTGTATTCTCCTATTCATTTTTGCAGAATGAATGAATTTGGATTACGTATATGTTTTTATAGGGGTTGATAAATAACCATGTCTTCTCCCGGTAAAATGCTAGATCTCAGTTGGTATTTTTTGTTCTGCGTAGGTTCGAGACAAACATGTAAATAGCCAAAATTTGGACGTGTAGCAGCTTCGTATGCTGCTTTGAAATATGGCACATGTCCTGGTAAAATTAGTGATCCGAAGGTGATGACTTGGCGAGAATCGCGGTAATTCCTGAATAAAATCACATTTAGACAGTTGAAAGATGTCGTCCTGGCATATTTACCAGGTGGGTACAAGTTCTTAGACAGTGTTACGGTGGTAACGTTACGATGATGGGAAGTGACCGTAAATAAATGTACGCAATCTTGAGATTGTGCAACTTGTAGCATAAGATCGTCTAATACCACTATCGTGTGGTTTACACCTTCTGTATACTGTTCTATATCTTCCTTTGATGAAGAATGAGTCTCGGAATGTCCGCCGTCATTTCATCAAACATGGGTTGATATTCAGAATAGGCATATATGATTTTATCAACAGGATTCGAAAACATGCCATCTGCATTTTGCAGAAGTCGTGTAGTGAAATGTGTCTTTCCGCTTTGCGTACTACCACAGATTAATATCGTAGTAGGTGCTGAAAATGGTAGTAGGGATTTTGTTTTCCATCATTCGCTCTCTGTGTCCATGTTTCTCGTTCCCTTTCTGAATTTCAAATGACGACTAGTAAACTGAACAAGTATTTATAAGTCACTAATGTAATGTACCATACTTTATTGATACAAGAATTCATGTATGAAACTACGCACAAAGTTATCATTTCGTTAAATGCTACTCGAAAACAATGCATTAACCCTTGACAAAGATAGTTTAAGACACAGTCTAGATATTAAAAACACAAGTACATAAAGACCACACAAATCTGAATATGTAGGTTGAAGTCGTTTACATTTAAAGTTGCAATGTTTGCTATTCTTATAAATAAAGTTCTCAATTTCTTGGTAATTTTCCGGAGGGTTCCCGAGGCTGTCGAAAAAATCTGCCTCCAAGGAACTGTGTATGATTACAGCGACCCAGTGTTCCCTCTGGAAGTGGTAAAGGCTGTTTGTTGATGATGAAGGCACTTGGATAACGCGTCACAACTTGTCAACTTCTAGTAAAGAGGAGAAGGTGGCAAACACCAAGACGTTGGCTGCTTTTGTTGTTGCTTAAACTTTAGTTCGAGTCTGGTGTTTCCCCGCCGAATTAGGTTTAAATATTCGTCACCAAACCCACAGGGGTCTGTGGTAAAGACAAACAGCGAATATCCACTTCCAAAGTTGTTTCGAGTTATTATCAGACCAGGGTCTTGATTCCATTTTCCAGAGGCTTCAAACAGTCTAGCATACGCTGACGAATAATGTCCTGCCGTGAAATAAGTTTTTAAGGGCCTTCCTGGAACGCTTTCACCGTTGACGTATATTCCTACATCTGTTAAATTAAAATGTTCGAAATTAAATGGATTGGTGGTGTAGTCTCCATTCACTGCCTTCTGATCGACCAAACCCAGAACGATACGGTTGGGTATCGCCTGCGGGAAAATGTTGTCCCAGTAAAATTCTGTAGATCCTTTAGCAATGGTGTTCATTTTCAATTCATTTCTTGAGACGATGTACTTCACAGGGTTAGATTCTATCTGCTTGCTGTGGTTCAACAGAACACCTGGATCGACTCGGAATTTGACCACTTTGTACACGACATCTAGTAATTCTAGTTTAAGAGCTTTCTGCAGACATCACAAGAAACGGGGCACTAGATCTAAAGAGCTTGATGTAGATGTCCACACCATTGACCAGGTATTTATCGATGTAAAAATATCCTCCATTAGGTTGCCCTCCAGTTCAAATACATGACTTTCTTGTGTATAGCCATAGCGCAAGACTAGTCCAGCGTTGCCGCCATTGTAAGCGTTAGCGTCGTCCAAATTTCCTTCGTCCTTGAAAAACAGCTGGGACTGCTTCTGTGAAGATAATCCCTCTTTTCGGCCAAACAGGACTGTTTTCAGGTAAGCCTTCCAAGGATAAAGGAAACCAAATTGTTGTTTAAGTAAACATCCATTTGAGAAAGCATGCTTTGTAACGGTAAATTGATGATCCCAGTCTTTTCATTGGATGCTAACGCGGTACCATTGGCTTTTAAAATTTTGGCTTTTACATATAATCGACTTCTCTTTAAATCGATGTATTCCGCTCCCGATTCTGATACGACTATTTCTATGGGAGTGTCTGATACTCCAATATTGGAAATCGGTCTGGCTTCCGTAAAGTACACCTTCTCCACTGCGACAGTTACATGGGTTGCGCTATGTCTTTATCTTCACTGCTTAAGAATGACATCCTTACCGTTTAAAGATGTTTTTGTAACTGCCAATCTTAAAAGCGTTATGTTGTTTTTTCTGAGACTTTTTCAGACCTGATGTCTGTCGTTTCTTCAATTTTCAGTTTGGTTTCTTTTTCGTGGCAAAATATTTCTTCTTTTGGGTAGATTTTGTCTTTATAACCTTAGTTATCTTCCTCTTCTGTGATGTTGACTTCTTCAACTTTTTTGAAGGAATGACAGAGGACTGCTTCCTTGGTCTTTTTATACCTTTGCTGACTTTGACAAAAGGGACACCTTCTTTCACATCTTTTAGGTGTTCTGTCTTGGCTCTTTCTTCCACGGCAGCCACGGGTGTCACTTGAGGAATGTTGCTTACAGTTTCTAATTGCGAATAAGGCCTAATGGGTATTACGTAAGATTTTCGACTTCTCATACCTCTTCCTATTTGTTTCGGTTTATATTTGTAGGGATTAAATTTCTTCTCGGCCATATTTTTGTAAAAGGCTTCCCAGATTTTAGGGTCACTGATGTACGTCTTGCTATTCATCATAAAACGTAGGGAAACTTCTTAAAGTGAAGTGTAACGCTCACCGGTCCGTCTAAGATTTATACCAAGTTGCCTGCTCTATCTGTTATATATATATATACAGATCTGTTGTAATTGACTGATCTTCACAGGGACATAATATGGTAATTTGTAGATAATGTTGGTTCCCGGCTTCTCGTCAAGATATACTCTACTTAGGAAGGACATGTCCTTACCACCCACAAAGGTTTCTTCACACGTGTCGCAGCAAATGAACACCTCTCAAGATTTCTTGTTCGAATTCCAGCTATCTGATGTAAATTCTGTTAAAGCGACCGTCCAATATCCATCCAACTGCACCTGTTTATTTAACTGAATTTGGTTTATTGTCAAAATACTCCAAGCTGTCAGTAGAGCTAAACACCATTCGAAGACTCATTTTGACTAATGCTGATTCACTGATGAGATGTGTATTTATTTAGGTTTTTCAAGAGAACTTTCTGGAATCCATGAATCAAATTTACTAGGCCACTCCTCCCATTTTACATACACCTCCTTTGTTTTACCGCGTTTTCTCTTTCTCAGCACCTTGTCGATTATATACAGAATATCTCCCGACTTCATGACTTTTTGAAGTTCTGATTCATAAAAAGTACCCTCTATTGGATCATCAGCTAAATCTTTTATTTTGTACACTGGTACTTTCTTTGGTATCGCTTAGACATTTTGAAATACTCTTCAGTCCATTTCTGCTGGTAATCTCGTTGAAAAGAATGTTTCAGTCCATTTCTGCTGGTAATCTCGTTGAAAAGAATGTTTCAGCTGTGAAATGCGCACGT